>PVKB01002046.1:0-93984 GCA_004027205.1 Ctenodactylus gundi
TCTTTTACTTTAGAACTGTCATTCATTTTTTAATGTACACATAATAAGTACACAAATCATAATTCAAAGTGGATACTTCTGGGAGGTAAGAGGGAACTAGAAGGAAATAGTTCACACCAAGATGAGTAACTGTGATTGATTTGCACAAATAGGAACATAAGGACCTCGTATATTACATAATCCTCATATCCACCTAATAGGTGCATCATAATTTATTAGTATGTTCTTCATTTTGGAACATCATGAATATTTCAAAAAATTTCAAAACCTCTCTTAATTTGTACTAAATAAAAATCCTTCTTCAGATACAGCAAAGTGCAGTAAAAAGAACCAGAAATTTAAATACTAGCTTCATGATTTCTATGTTAAAAGAATATTTACATTATGTAGCTTCTTTAAAAATTAAAATGAAATCATGTATCTAAAAGTCTGAGCTGACAGATAAGAAGCATTGGAAAGTAAACAGGGGAACCTTGCTCTGTGAAATGGACCAAATGCAAAAGATTGGGTGTTGGTTGGTGTTTCTCATATGAGATCACCATGTTTCAATGCCCCAAAAGATCCTAACAAAGAGAGGGGGAAGAAAAAGGGGTAACAGACTGCTAGAAAAGGGAAGAGACACTGAGACATGAGGGTGAAGGGAAGCGGGAAAGGTGAAGTGGGAGGCGGAAAAGTGGCCAAACAGGATCTACTTGGGGTACAAATTCCCTAGTTGTATGTTGTTAACATATCAATGAATCTTATACCTCACGCATATTCAAAAAAGAACATATATACATATTTAAAAGGCCTGAGCCATGTTAGCTTCTTGGGAATTGTAGACCTTTGCTTTTTTTTTTTTTTTTTTTGCTTATGAACAGTTATTTGCAATTTTATTATGGTACTGTGCACCAATCATTTGATTAAGGTATCCAGGTAATATTATAAGGTTTATAACTAAAACTAAAACAGGTATATTCAAATCTCTAAGTTTGATATCCCAAGGTTTTTATGACAATATAAAAGATCTTTACAGCAAATAAAATTACATAAAAGCAATGCAGAAAAATCAATTGAACCAAATACATGTTTGAAAAGATCAATGATACTAATAAATCTCTAGTCAGAGGGATGAAGTAAAATGTGAAAGAAGCACAAAATCAAGAATGACAGAGAGAAGTCTGAGAAAACTTACAGACATTCAAGAGCCAATGAAGACATTTTATGACAAATGATATACCAATAAAATTTTAAGTGTGTTGAAGTGAACAAATCCCTGAAAATCACAACTTACTGACTGAAGATTTCTGAAGAAGAAACAGATGGTTTGGAGAAAGTTTAATTTGTAATAAACAAAATGGTGAAAATTCCAGGCCAAATGGCAGAAATTGCAAATTCTACCAATATTTAATAAAGAAATAATAACAATTCTACATGAGTTCTTATAGAAAACAGAAAAGACTATTTCTCAACTAATTTTATGTAGTCAATTTTACCCTGACATCAAAGTCATACAAAGAATATTGCAAGAAAAAACCTACAGATGAATATGTCTCATGAATATAGATGGAGAAATCCTTTAAAAAGTTGGAAAATCACAGCAATCAATGAATATAAAAAATAATACTTTCTGACTAAGTAGAGCTTATTCCCGAGATGCAAAGTTGGATTGACATAAGACTCAATCAATGTGAATCATCATGTCATCAGACCAGGAAAAAAAAACCCTACAATCATGTAAAAAGATGCTAAAATCCCCAATATTGACAAATTCCATTTCCACTGAGAACAAACACTTTCAGCAAGCTAGATACTAATGGCATTGCAAACATGTTTTAAGGTGGATTCATGAGTAGCACGTCGTAACGTTTATACCTTGGAATAAACACTTGGGTTGTTGGCAGAACTTATGATTTTGTACTGATCAACAGAATTTGGCAGATAAGACGGATATCACATCTGTAGGTATATCACACGACTCTATCTTCTAGGCTACATGCTCCCACACAGCTCCTACCCTCGAAGACACCAACTGCTATGTTGTGAATTGCCTGTGGAAAAGATTGCACGGCTTGAAAGGGTCCCAGTAGTGGCCATTGCCTAATATCCAGTACAATGCTAGGACTGTCAGTGTATAATAAGGAAATGAACCTGCCAACAACCAAGTGAACTTGGGAGTGGATTCTTCCTCAGTTGTGTGTCCTGATAAAAATAGAGTCCCACTCACACCACCTGGATTACAGCCTGGTGAGAGTCTGAATCAGAGAATCCAGACAAGCTACACCCAGATACTTGAGCCACAGAAACTGAGAGAGGTTAAATAGATCTTGTTTTAAAACGTTAAATTTGTGGTAATCTGTTACAGAATATTAGAAAAGGATACAGATTTTGGTGTTTGTAGTGGGGATTCAGCTGTAACAAGTTTGGGAAATTAGAGTGGGGCTTTAGAATCAAGTAGTGGCCACAGGCAGGTGAATGCTGAAGGAAACAGCATGATAGGTGAAGCCAACATTTCCTTGAAAAGACTGCTACTAGAAATCGAAACTTTGAGGACCTTTCTGGAAAGACTCAAAAGGAAGCAAGTGGCGTGTGCCTGGAAATTTACCATAATAGAATATGAAAACACATATAACAATAACTCATAAAGGTGGAAGTGTACTTCCATAAAGTTGAAAATGATAAAATGAGAACTCTTTTTCACTTCTTGTACTCAGTAGTAGTAGAAGAGGATGTTCAAGGAAAGAATATAATGCAAAAATAAATAGCCTATAGATAAAAAAAACAAATAAAGTGAAACTGTCCTATGCTCAGATGGCATGATTGTCTAACATAGAAAATTTCCCCAAAACCTGCAGAAATAGTGCACTAGAATTAATAATTGACTTTAGAAAGGTTGCAGGATATAAAGCAAATATACAAAAATCAAATAATTTTGTGTACAATAACAAAAAAACAATTGTAGTACATCATTTACAATTTCACTAAGGTAAAATACTTAGGAATAAATTGAATAACACATTAATGATATTTGCATATTGAAATCTTCCCAAAAAACTATTCATATTTTTTGAGATAGGGTTCTCACTATGTAGCCAAGGCTGGCCTCCAACTGAAGGCAATCCTCCTGCTTCAACCTTGGCAGAAATGTTGAGTCTACGACTACCACTGAGTGCCACCATGCCTGGTTAATTTTTGTAAGGCTGGGGAATCAAACCCAGGGTCTTCCACATGCTATGCCAGAACAATTACCATGGAGCTGTGTCCCCCAGTCCCTAGAAAATTTTGATGAAAGAAAATTCACAAGACTTAAGAAGTGTCTGGAGATATACAGAGATAAGAGTGCTAAAATTTTTTGAGATGTCAATTCTAATCAAACTGATCTATAGATTTAATTCAGTCCCTATCAAACTTGTATCAGGCTTTCTTATTTTTGAATGCACAAATGACTTGATAAAATTTGTATAGGAAGGCAAAAGGCATAGAATAGCCCAAACAATGTTGATAAAAAGAGCAAAGCTGAAAGGAAAACTCATTTTCTCTGGCTTCAAGATTTACGATAAAGCTAGAGCAGTTGGTACAGCATGGAACTGATATAAAGACAGACACACAGATTAATCTCACTTAACAGAAGATGCAGAAATGGCACAAATGTATGTGATCAACTGATCTTCAACAAAAGCATTAGGCAATTCTTTGAAGAAAGGGTAAACTTTCAAATGAATCACCCTGAAACAACTGGATTTACATAACCAAAATAAATAAGCCAAGGTCCTTCCCGACATATATAAAAATCAACTTTAAATGGATGCTAAACTTAAATGTAAAATCAGAACTATAAGAGTTCCAGAGGAAAAGATAGGAGAAAATGTTTGTGACTATGAATTTAGCAAAGACATTAAACAATAAAATTATAATAAATGTAATTTCATGAAAAAATTTCTATTTGAGGACACTTTGAAAATGTGAAGAGATAACTCACAGAATTATAACAAATGATATCGAATCGTTATAACAAATATCACTTAATGGATTTGTATCCGTAATATATAAATGATTCTTACAATTCAATAGTAAATGCTCAACACAAATGAACAAAAACATATGAATCATTACCAAATAAGTCACACATTTTATAAATAAAATCATGGAAAGATGCTAGTTAGATATTTAAACTGCAAATTAAAAGCACATGGAGATATCACATCTACTAGACTGGTTAAAATAAAAAAATCTGACAGTATCAAATGGTGACAAAGATGTGAAACCGCTGGAACTCTGCTGCTGATTGGAGTGCACATTTTAATAGGTGTTTTGGAAAACAGTTTGGAAGTTGCTCATAAAGGTAAACACACAGGTATCATATTACTCAGAAAATTACTCTTAGCTATTTCAGCAACAGAAATGAAAACAGATGCTCCATCAGACACCTGGATATAATTTGTCCCAGCAGTACTCACAGTAACTAAATACAGGAAATGACCTAGCTGCCTATCAAATGTTTGTAGATCATGTTACCTCCCCATAGTAGAGCACTCCCTGGCAATACAGGGAAATCAAGTAGACTTCACCTTGCTTAAAAAGAGGTAGTTCGTCATCCAGCTCCCACCCTAAGCACACACTGTGTGTGATTCCTTCACAAGACAAATTTCTAGAATTAAATTATTATGGGAAGAAATCTAATTCAATGACATGTTGGAAAAATTGCATTTTGTCTGAGAGTTTTGCTAAGTTCTCAGGACTTTGTTTAACTTTTCCCTCCCTATTCTATTTTTGAGGTAGAAGTTTTAACTTTAAAAACACATTTTATTGCCTGAAGCTTCACACTTTCTATAAAAGGCCTCAAATTATTTCACAAACCCCTCACTGTGAAAACCTCCTCCCGAACTTCTCCCTTACTCTTTTTACATCCTGTTCTCAGCCTGTTCTCATGAACAGCCTCTTGCCGTGATGCACGGAAACTCCCGCCCTCTCCCCCACTATACTCAGCATAAAATTCCCCTTCAACTTTACTCGGACAAACTTCTTCACTTCTCCTGTGTGCGCTTTGTTCACTGACATTGGCTGCCCTTCCAAAGGTCTCTGTCCTAGTTACCCAACTCCAAGTGCAGACAAAGAGCTAGGGTGGGGGTTCTGCTTGGATCCTGAAGTCACCTTCTCATAACTAAAATGCCAGTGCAGACCACGGGCTTGTTATGTGTGTCCCAATCTCTCTGTGTTTCAGATTCTTGTAGATATTACTGACCCCATCAACAGCCTCTCTAGATTTCATTTCCACTTCTATTTGACAATAGCATTTGGGTTTGTAGTGACCCAACCCATTCCCCTCTTGGCCTGCATGATTCCACAGACATCTGTCACAATATCATACTTTCAATTCACCAACATGGTCACAGGTCAAGGTCCCTTTCACCCCTGAAATGTATTAAAGGACAGATCTTGAGCCACAAATACTCTTTTTTTCTGGTCACAGCATCTGTGCCATGCGTATCTTCCGCTCTAGTCCTCACAGGGTCATCTCTTTGCCTCTGCTGCCTTCTCTGGTACCCAACCACTTTCTATTTCCAATCATAGTTAATTTTATTGAATTATACAATCAGCTATTAAATATTTTCATTCAAAATCTTGCACTCTCTTGAACTTGAACTTCTATCAATTTATTAATACCATTTCATAATAACTACTTCTTTACTTTTGACTCTTATAAGTACAGTGTTGCCTACGAGCTACCTAAAATGATGACAGAGCCTGTCTCAAAGTAATGCTACCTTGTGCCAGCTGGACCCTCTTTTCTCCTTAGTAATGCTTTTAATCATCTTTTTTTGTGGAACTATTAGGTTCTATTTATCTCATGACTGTTAAATTTTATACCAATGCTACATTTAAAATTAAGCTATTATATAAATCTCATTTATCTTAGTACATTATTATCTAGTGTAAACATAACAAAATTTAATCATTTATACTCACTTAGAAATAGGATTGACACTGGCTTCAATAATTGTTAAACACTTACAGCACTTGATGTTTTCAGGAAATTCTTGTACACCTAAATGGAGAAAACAAAGGACAAGTGTGTATTAAACTATTCCAGCAAATATTCTTTAAACTATAGTTCTAATATTAAGAATGAATACTAAAAACCATGAGTCAGTGTATAGCCTAAATATCATTTAAGATAAACAATTAGAAGTGATAATGTTAATAGATGCCTATACACACATGGCTATTTTCTAGTAAAATATGCATGCTAAATGTTATTTTACAATAGTAATACTTGAGAGTAGAATATAAAACTAAAGACAATTATATTTGGCATGAGATGATTGTTGGCTCTTTAGTAACCTAAGGAAATGAAATAATAAAATAGATCTTTTAACTTAGTCATTATAGTAATTCATAGATACAAAGGGAGAACTCAGAGATACAAAGAAAATATAGGACTAAATCCTGGTTTCTAGGAATTGTTTTAGAAGACTGGGAAGGAAACACATCCATGTGAAGAGCACTTCAGGATATACCCTAAAACTGACAGGTATTCCCAAGCTAACACAGGGTGTTAACAAATCTGACACAGGTCTTTCTTTTTTGCTGCATGGAGTATCCCTGTACATCTGACTGAAAGTGAGAAGAGACGAGTCTCTGCTCCCTGGGTCCTCCCCGGAGTGTCTGAGGTAGTCACCCCAGCTAATTGCTCATCTGTTGTTACATCTGTGTTATTGGCTACATGACAGAAAAGTACAGGTTTACCAGTGAAACTGAATTTCAGTAAGCCACAAGCCTACAGCACAAGTGTGTGGATCAGAGGGATAAGAGATTTGGGGGAAATTTTAATCGGTTTATAGAAATAAACCAAGTATGACAGGTCTTGTGGAAGACAGAGGGGAAAGAGCTGTATAAATTGCTGCAATACCACTTCCAGTAACTACTGCTACTGGTGTAAATTTCAATAAAGAATTGGCGTCGCTAAGTATTTCACATCTATCACGAAGATAAGGAACATTTTGTGGCAGTATAAGCTGACTTTCTGACAAGGGGTACTCAAAAGAGAACAGATCCCAGCTCACAGGAATTCACTAATTTAGAACAGCACACCCACACAGCCTGCGGCCCAGTGAGGCGGGAAGATGGCAGCCAAGCGCAAGGACGGCCATACATTGCCATCAAGTAAGGATGCAAAGGTAGGGATGGGATGTTTCTCAACCTACTTCACCCTCTGTGATGTTCCAGCAGCAATTATACTGTCCTTGGATTATTGCTGAAAACGTTGGCTTCTGAATAAGAACATTAAACAGTCTGGAAACTCCATTTTGTAGGAACTCAATGAAAAGCTTTTGTTATCACTGTTGTTGTTTTTGGAAAGCTACAACTCCTCAAGCTGCCCTCATTAAGTGAACACCAGCAACATGGCAACCAAGTCGTTAAGTGGAGCTTTAAACCATCTTCCTCAACACTTTCCTGTGGCCTCCGTGTTTACTTTGTCTTTTTGCAACCCACAGGGAGTACTGCCCTTTCTCTTTAGCTTTTTCTATTGAGTCTCCAAGGTGGGCTCATTTCATGCTGTTATGGCTCACGTCCTGTAACTCGCTACGGTATAGATGTAATATGGCCGCCAAAAGTGTCACGTGTTTGGGAGGGGACAGGATCACGGGAGAGCTATAATAATTATTGTATTCATCTATTGATGTATCTAACGTATTGTTAGAAGTGATCCTGGTTGGAAATGGATCACGGGGGCATGACCCGAAGGGTGTATTCTTTTCCCTGGCTCCTCCCTTTTCTTTCTCCTTCTGAGGCACGGGATGCCGCAACATGAGCAGCTTTCCTTCCCTGCAGTTCTCCACAGTGCCCTTCGCCATACCAGACCAGCCACCCATGGACGGAATCCGCTGAAACCATGCCAAAATAAACGTCCCCCCTTAAGGTGCGGGGGTCAGCTTCTTTGTTCCAGGAATGGGGAAAGCTGACTCATACGCTGCCTCAAGATGATTTGAAATTTTAGTCTAAGCCAAGAAAGTGAGGTGGAAGTAAATGAAAATATGATTTTAAGGAAAGACTACATCGCCTTATAGTCTTCTGAAAATGTAATTGTCTACCACGATAGAAGTGGTATTATGTGATTGGCTTACAGATTTATATATTAAGTTGCTCATAACTTAATTAGGCTTTGTGGAAAAGAGAAGGGGGTCTGAGAAAAGGGGGAGATGTGAGGACGAGAAAGGGGAGGGGAACGCAAGAAGATTAACACACAATACATACACGTACCAATTCCCCAAGTTGAATATAATGGATATGTGTCACAAACACACGCTCATGAAAAATAATTTTGTGAAAAAAGATGATTTAGAGCTACCTGACAGCTTAAGACAGAATTTCAGTTTTACCACCAATGGATATGCAGCTCACTCAAACTGTCAATGTCTTAGTTTCGGACTGAAAAGTGGTGATTGTAGGAATGATTTCACCATGCCGTTGTAGCGAAGACTGAGGGATGATACAGTGAATTAGATGGAAGTGCTATCATAATGTTACTGACAATCAGTGGAATAAAAAAGAAGGAGAAGGTGTTGGTCAACAGAAGAGTCGATAATGCTATGTCAAAGTGAGCAGAGGGGAGGCATCGCTTCGCAAGATGTATCCACTTTAAGGAAGATGGTAAAGAAGTAGGGATTAGAGTGTTAAAAGACTATCCCAGTATCAGATCAATATGGTAGGGAAGATTAATGCTCTTGAAGTTTGGAAGTAAATTAATGTATATACATTTCAATTATATATTTCTAGATATACAATTATGTTATTATGTAATATTTTATATAATAACATATATAAGGCATTATATATTTAAAGCCCACATGACTTTATTTACTTATTTATTTATTTATATTTACTTTATGTATTTTACTGGGGATAAAGCCCATCGTCTTCATTCTCAGCCACTTCCCCAGGCCAATTTTCAGTTTTGATTTTGAGGCAGGGTCTCACTAAGACACTAAGTTTTCCCAGGCTGGGCTTGAACTTGTGATCCTCATGTCTCAGTCTCCCAGAGGAGGCTAGGATTACAAACTGGTACCACTGGGCTCAGCTATGAGGGCCAGATATGTCTGTATGTGTGCACAAGTGTGTGTATGTTTGAGTGTGTGTGTGTGTTAGAAGTGTATCTTCCTGAGACACTCACAATGTCCACATCACAGTGTTAGAGCGGCTGTGTTTTGGGTAGATAACCAAAGAAAAGGAAGTTACCTTCTCGAAGAGATACCAGCACTCTCCTATTAACTGCAGTATTATTGCCATTCACCCACATAAAGAAATAATATCTGCATTCACTGTTTGAATGGGTAAAGACAATGTATTATTGATTTACATTTGTAATGAAACATTATTTGTGTTTAAAAAAGAAAATCCTAATGATAGAAACAACACAGGTGGATGTAGAGGACATTATTTTGAGTGAAATAACTCAGACCCTGCAAGAAAATCATTATATACTATCAAATACAAGGAAAATCTACAACAATTGGGCTCATAGAAATTATAAGTAGAATGGTGGTTGCCAGATGCTCGGTGTAGAGAGGAAATGAGAGATTAGCAAAAGGAAAATGCCTCTCAGTCAGAAAGTGAATGAATTCTGGATATTTAATGTATACCTCAGAGACTATAGTTACATGGACTTAGTTGTATACTTGAAAAAATCAAATTTTTAAAATAAAAATGACTAAGTTCATTAAGGATGAATTTCAAGGTTTGGTAACAAAGTCAGAGATCACTTGCAAAACAATGACGCTGCCAAAAATACTTTAAAATCTTCTTCACTGAGACAGTGGGTCCACCACTAAAATATAAAGGTAAGAAATTCCCTTAAAAATCATGCAACTTGGGAGAGGGTTGAAAGAGAGAAGGGAAGGATTTGTAACTTTGTCATGACATGTATGATCAATGTAAACTCATGTTTTGCACTTATACATATTAATAAGATGGGGAAAATCATGCAATTGCATAAAACAGATTTTGTAAAGTAACAATAGAGCAGTTACAAAGAGGTTAGGAATAGGCCTCTATGGTCGGAGAGTTTCTGCTTCCCCCAAACTCATGTGTTGAAGTCTTAACTCCCAAGAAGACAAGTTAGGAAATGGAGACTTTGCAGATGAGAAGAGTATAAGGTAGGGTCTTCATGAATGAAATTAGTGTCCTCACAGCTATCTTTCTCCTTCTACCATGTGGGGGTGTAGGGAGAAGCAATCAGAAAGAAATCTGTGCTTCTTTTCTAAGGGCACTTAGGACTTATACCATGGGAGATGCTGTCTACGAGCGATGGGTCCTCAGCAGACATGGGCTCACCAGCCCCACAATCTCCTTTATATGCTACACAATATGTAGGATTTTGTTAGAGTCTACAGAGTACGTTAAATAACAAATGAAGCAAAACCAACCAAACAAATAAAACCCACTTATTCTTCAAGTACAGAGAAATTCAGAAAAATGAATGGCTATCACTGAAAAGGTGTCCTGGTTCCAATCCTGGCTATTTCATGCACATCAATGCATGAAAGACAAAAGACAAAGCTGTACTGAGAGATGGGGACCTGACTGATGAAAGGCCATCTCTGAAAAGTTCAGCATTTAAAAAAAATTTTTTTTAAAAGTGCCTTGTCCTTCCTAACCAATTGGGTTAGATGGAATTTAAGAAAGAAAGAGACACAGTTAACCTGTTGAAGAGACTAGAAAGAAAAGCCACCACATTGAGAAACTTCACTGAGCTGAAAATAAGATGCATGATGAGTCAACTGTTGAATTAAAAAAAGAAATATGATTTTGTTCAAGGTCTTAACATTTTTTATTTTGCATACACCCTATTCAAAAGGCTTCTGAGGGCTATCTGCCACCAAAACATGCAGGAAAGTAGCATGTAACAGATGGTCCCATACAAAGGAAGTAAAGGGAGTCTCCAGAATGACGCAGAGCATTTCAGGAGGAACAGCTCTCAGCAGGCCTGTGGGGCGACGAGCTTTCTGACCGGATCGGGTCAGACAATCCTTAGGGAATTTCCCCCAACCCGGTGTAAGTGACAGGGCAACTAACATTCTAAAATATTTTGGCCAGATTTCCCCCAACTTAGGGAGAGCCTTGGATTGAATGGCTAAAACATGTACAAAAAAATCTAAGCAATAAATAAAGAAAATAACTGTCAAATTGAGGGGAAAACAGAATATTGGCGGGAGACGGTAAGTAAGCTGCCGGCTTCGGCTGCGATGTGGATGGAGATTGTGTCCAGCAGTGTTTTTGCTGTGACCTTCAAAGTGATCTTGCACCACAGATGGAGGCTGGAACAAGTTTGGAAAGATAGACTGCAAAGGGAAGCGTGCAAGGCATGGTCATAAACAGTCTCTGGTGTTTACGCAATATTCGTAGAGTGTGTCTTTGACCCTGGGGTTCGAACCGCCCATGGATAAAGGTCCCAGAGCACAGGAGCAAACCTCAGGTTGGAAAGGCAGAGTCCCAGTCGTGCCACCCAGCTAGCTGCGTGGTCTGCAGCTGATAACTCGTTACTGTCATTTATTCATTTCTTGCCCGATTCAAATGGTTGTTTTGAGTATTTCACAGGCTACATGTAGAGTCCTTAACATTATATCTGGCACCTGATAAGTACCTAATAAATAACCGTAAATAAAATTCTTGTATTAAGGGGAGGTAACATAATTTAAGACATCCCTCTACTACTGTGAAAAATAATTCAATCTTTTAATAATTTTGTGACAGCAATACTGTTTTCATTTTGTAGATATCAAGCCACATGCTCAGAAGATTAGATCAGATCATTAAAGATATTTGATTATATACGTATTTAGGTTATTTAAAAATCTAATGGTTATTTATAGATGGACGTGGATGTAGACACAATTTAATCCACTCAGTATCATAAATTTTACAGCTCTATACTCCACGACATGAAGTAAAACTGTTTGCTTTTACTATAGAGCTCACAGTTGTGTTAACTAACCAGCTCTGTCTGGCTTCCTGAGCACAGTTTTTAACTTAAAAAAAGTTTATATGTATTTAATTATATAATTTTAAAAATACATATTTGTATATACATTTGCTATCTATCCACATATACATATATGTATATGCATTTTAATAAGAAGAACTCTATTTTGGTTTTCAAATTTATCTCATCACTCGAATAAGGGAATAAGCAACCTTCATTTTCACTATGCATCTCACTTCAGACATCCTGACTTGTGATTCCCGTATAAAACAGCCCAAAACATTTGTAGATCACCCGAACCAAGTTCCAACCCCCAATTTTCAGGAGATGTAATGAAGAAACCTTCTATTATTAGCCTGCAATGTGCTTTGCTGTAAGGGCACACACATTCACTTCTGTAGAGACACCCTGGGGATTCAAGCTCATTATATTTAGACCAGATTCAGACTGAGCTGAACAACTGCTCACAGAAAGACCTTGCTAGAAAGTAATTACATGGGAAGCATTATGTCTTACAGGCAAAGTGATACGCTTAATTTTAAAAATAGACAATTCTCCTGTTCATAAATAGCAAATGACATCAATAAATGTTTATTCTCCAAATTGGGGCACTGTGACCCTGTTTTCCAAATACATTCAGTTCAGTGACTATACCAGAAAATGTATATTGCTTAGGTTCACAAAATACGACCAAATGAAGAACAGTATTTCTTTATTCTTAAAGAATATTAGAAAAGAAACACTTAATGCCACAGGATTCATCAAAATTGCCTTAGCCCATTATTAATATCCTGACGTAGAAAAGATGAACAGATTACCTGCTCCCTCTGATTAATTCTGTTCTTCACCCTTTCCTTCTTATAGGAGGAATTTCTGCTCAAATCTTAATTACACAAGAGCTAAGCCACTAAGTCACTGTGCAGCAATATCATTCATTCACGGGGATTACTTATTTCTAATACTTATTATTTCCTGCTACCTGCATCTGACCACTTCACTGTTTATTCATTCTTCCACCAGAGAACGTGCACAAAAAATGAAGGAAATCTGAAATCAACCAAATACTGATTTTTCCTACTTGTCAGAAGAGACATTGAAAGTCATAAATAAGCTTAAGTTTTATTATATTTGGTTTATCACATTTATTTGAGTTATCCTGTCTGTCACTAATCAGACCAGAATGTCTTGATAGAGGATCCAAACCCTGTAATTAATATGAATTCCAATTTCCTCCTTGAAATTTATTTTCCCCTATTTTTATTAGTATGCTCTTTGAAAATTTTTAATGATAAAATATTTACTGAATGCCAAATGGACATCAAAACTTCAGTATTATTCAAAATCTTGTGCTAGACCTTAGGTTGGCATAAAATTGATATTCAAGTATGAAAACAAGTTTTCTGCCGGTGCAAAAGCTACACATGAAATCTAAATGTATGAAACAAGCTTGTTATCATAAAACATATGTCGTAACAATGGCAATGGAACCTTTACAGTCATAAATGAAAGATTTTTCAAAGGAAATCTTAACTGTAAGACATCATTGTAGTATGTAAATTGTCTTTTAATTTTACTTTCTAATTTATATATTAGTATATATTATATATTTATATATCATATTATCTTGATTTATATATTATATATTATATACTGTCATATATTTATATACTGTTTAATTTATGTATTATTTAATATATATTTATATACTTATATATTGTTTAATTTATATTTATACATTTCATGTCTTCATCTACTTTTGCACTTAAATCCTGAACAGAATATAATTCATATAAATAAGTTTAAATCTTATCATTTGCATGAGAATTTAATCAGCTTCAAGGTAGTTAAGGAAATTATTCAACTAGAAAGTATCTTAAAGCTCTCTGTCCCAAATGTCTGTTTTCTTAGTTATATTGTATCTGACTTAAATAATGAAACACTATGTGGTTAGAAGTTGAAGAATCCCTCCTATGCCGTGTTATTTTTATATGCTTCTCTGATATTTCAGTCACTCTCTTTAATTAAAAGATCCTGGAAAAGGCAGAACCATTCACACATTTTAAAAAGCGCACTCAGTGCCTATGTCATGTTAGCATGTGTTAAATATCGAAGATACAGGGTGAAAAAGATGGGTAATTTTGCTGAGTTGTGGTGCTTTTATTCTAGCGGGGGGTTGTGTATCATGAACAATTTAAAAGGAATAGTTTGATAAAATACATTGTGTTTTAATACTGAGAGTTAATATGAATAAAGATCACTAAAACAAAATAAGGTGGACCAAAACTACTTAGGAACTTCCAAAGGTAACTACAGTGACTACAGTGGTCCTCGTTGGGAAGACGGCTTTGAGGAAAGACTTGAAGGGTGTCGGGTCGCTGCAGATACAGATGTCTGGATGGGTAAAGGTGCAGAGTAAGTGCACCTTAGCAGAGAGGATGGGTCGTGAAGAGGCTGCAAGGCCCAGGCACATCCAGTGTCATCTAGAAATAGTAGAGTGCATATGTCTGGAAATTGGGTCAGGGAGACTAAAGGGATAGGGAAGAGAGAGATGGATGAGGTGATTCATTCAGGGTCCCTTATGGTTTACGTCAGCGTGTTCCTGCACTCTGTGGTGGGGCTTTTGGAAGGTGATTGTATTACATGGACGCTACACTACCCCGCAGATTTAGTCCTGGATGTGTTTAGGTTCAACGTGCTGCTACAGGTAAGGATGGGTTGAAGGCGGCGAATCCTCCCTGTTCCTCTCTACTTCTCCCATGTCTGAAAACGTAGCCTGAGCCTTAGTGCAAAAGTGGTGGGTTGGTTAATCTGACAGGGGAAATATCAAGGCGGCCCAACATTCAGGCCTTGAAATGGGTAATACTCCCTGCATTCAGCCAGGACTATAGTGAGAATCAGGAGAAAAAAAGAGCATCTAAGGATTTGAAAACTTTGCAGTTTGATGAAAGAGAAAGTATGTGTAAAGTCAGAGCAGCAGGAAGTGTGGCTGCTCAATGAACTGGCATAGATGTCGGCCAGGGCAGAGGCACAGGCCTGTTGTCCCAGCACTCGGAGAGTCTATTCTGGGCAACGGGGTGAGTTGGTGAAAACCCATTCCAAAATAAAAAGAAAGAAAGAATGAATAAAGGTCTGGGATATATCTCAGTGGTGCAAAGGTTTATGTACAATCTAACAAATATTAACACGAAAAGGCAACTATCTCCTATGTAAACTTAAAACAGACTTTGTTACAAACACCGAATATCGAATTATTTAGTATACCTTCTAATAAAATGATTTCATCTTTATAAATTTTATAGAAATCAATATATGTGATAACATTTATCACAGTACAAATTGGATGTTTATATCCACTTCACAGATTGTTAGCTCAAAGGGTTTACTTTGTGATTAAAAAAACCATATGCTCATAAAAACCCAAATCTGCACCTAATATTATATCTTGTACAAAATAAAGTAAGGAAATGTTTATAGGAGTTTAAAATTATCAGCTGATATTTTCATTGTGAAAGCCAATATTTGTAATTCTACCTTTTAATTTTGAGAAAAGAATAGACAAGCTATTTGTGCACAATGCACTAGATTTAGGCTTAGGAGCAGAATGAATCGCATTTAGTGAGAAAATGTCATTAGTTCTTTATTTTGGTCTCCCAACAATTTTGTGAGGTGGTTTATTATTCCATTTAATTAAGAAAGAAGCAGAGGCTTACAGGCTAATAAGCATTTGAAAGCAGGACAAACTTCTGTAAATTTTTTTTTTTTCTATGTGAGGATATAGCCCTCAAATCTTGGATTTAAACTGCAGCAGATTATGACATTTAGCTTTCCAAGAATGGCCCTGCAGCACTTAGAACAAGGCAGTGTCCACTTCTTCTATCCCATACTTACTTTTTAAGTCAAGTTCAGGCTTAACTCTCTAGAACTTGGAGTTTAATGCATTCTCAAGACTGATCATGTCGCATCATTTTCTTTTCTTTCTTTCTTTCTTTCTTTCTTTCTTTATTTATTTTTAGACAGAGTCTTGCTTTGTAATGTAGGCTGGTCCAGAATTCACTACGGAGCTCTGGATGGCCTTGAACTCACAGCAGTTCTCTTGCTTCAGCTTCTCAAGTGCTGGGGTTAAAGGCATGCACCACTATGCCTGGTATATGCATTGCTGCAGAATGAACCCAGAGCCTTGCGCTTCCTAGGCAAGTGCTCTAATCTCTGTTATTCCTCCAACCCTGATCACATAACATTTTTAAAGGGCATTATGAAGTGTTATTTCTTCTGTAATTAAATTGGTTATGCTTTATTTCATATCAACTTTCTGGAACTTGGAGTGCATCAATTGTGTAATAAATTCCTTTACTTCTAAATCTGATATACTGGCAAGAAGCACTCGAAATTTAGTCCAGAATCTCTGTTTTATTTATATCTAATTCAATTTTTATAAATAGTCATTAGAGGCTGCACATAGCTAAGTGGTTAGAAGACTTGCCTAGCATGAACACAGGTCCTGGGCTCGATGGCCTGCCGCATAAATATTAGTAGGGTGAGGTGGTGCACATGTGTAATCTCAGCACTTGGGAGGCTGAGGTAGGAGGATTGCCATGAGTTCAAGCCCAGTCTAGGCTACATAGTGAGCTCGGGACTGGCCTGTTAAAAGGAAAAGCAAAGAAAAGAAAAAGAATAAAAGAAAAAAAAAAGGAAAGAAAGTAAATTTCTTCTAAGGAGTAAATAAGGAGCCTACTTAAAATAGGGTGTCAACACGAAGAATTAAATCTGATGGTTTCATTGCCAGGGAGGCAAAGGGGAAAATCTTCATGTTTACCATTCTTATTTTGTGTGGAAGTCAATGACATGTTTAAAGGAAAGTTTCGTATCAAACTATACGATGAATTCGAGTCCACATGGCAAATTAAACTGCATTGATTACATTAATTTAAAGAAGATACGTAAAATATTTTTGAGATAATTATTATCTATACTGATGTAAAAATTAAATTTTATTTTAAAAATTAATTTGCATATAAACTCACTCTTACTAACTGAAGATTTCTGGCACTCTATTGAGTGGAAAGCACTGGTTGGAAGGTAATTTCAGTAGGGCAACTGGCTGTGTAAAAGCAAGGAAAAACCCAGACTACTGTTAGGTTAGTGAATTTCATAGACACTGTTAGGCTTTGTCTAGGTCAGTGATGACTGAAGAAGAGAGACAAAGGAAGGACGAAGGGCAAAGTGGTTTGTTTTTTCTCCAACCTCTCATAAAAAAGGAACTGGAAACTCCGTAAGAATCTCAACAAAAGGAGCTTAACAAGATCTCCTGCAAGACTCTGCCTATTTTAGCATTTAAATAAATGAAAAAAACCCCTTCAAATTCTAGAAAAGCCATTGATAATTACAGACAGTCACGCAGTTGATTGTGCCTTAGGGGTGTATTTGGGGGAGAATTTCCAGAAACGTTTATGACCTTGACCAACAAGGAGTTCATGGAGGAAAGAGATTAGTCTAGATGTGTTAGTTTCAGCGAGATTGCGTTCTTTCTTTCCCTCTCTGTGCCTGCTTCAACAACTGACTTTTTGAGTCACTTCTGCGAGATGTCCTGTTTAACATGACTTCATATTAGACTAATGAGTGTTTCCTTCATTATCAATTGGCCACCGTGCTGAGCGTTCCCTGCACCTGTACTTTCCTGAGGCTGTTGTGGATGTAGAAACAATGTGAAGCTCAGTTACTTTCAAGGTGTTTAGCCCAGAAAGGAGCAGGCCCAGCAGAAGGAGGTCTCACAGAGGTTCCTGCCTCTTCTACTCGGTCTCACGTACTTTTTCTAGGATTTACTGGCACACAGGAAAAGGATCACTCAGTTTGGAAAAGGCTGTGCTATAACTCCAGGCAAATTGATTAGTCTAGGTGACAGAGTCCAGTGCAGACCTTGCAAGGATGAAGACGGGGTGTCCTTCATGTAAGGGTAGCATAAGCTCTATGTCCCACTGAGTGAAGTGTTGATCGCATACATAAGGCATTGTTTCTTGATTTTATTTCCCAAGGGAGACATCAGGAAGAGTTAACAGTCCTGGGGTTAGTCTGAGTAGGTTACAGAAGAGAGACCTGGCTTCTGTTGCTATGAAATTCTTTAATGGAAGCTGGGAGCACTGATCTTTATGTTAGCAACATGATTGTGGACAGAGGTATGCTCTGTAGAAAGTGAAAGCAGTTGTGATGTGAAGGCTGTGCTGATACTTTTCAGACACATAACACATTAACAGCATGGCCATGAGGCATTTAGTCGGCACAAGCACTCTCGTGCTTTGCCAGACAATGAAGAGCACATCTATTGTGTGTTGATTACAATGCATGTATGTTTTCTCTCCAGACCTTGGCCACTAGGTATCTCAAACCAGGCCTCCCTAAGAACGCATGAGACACACATCACAGGGGTCTCTATTCTTCTGCTAATACAGTAAAATTTTCAAAGATTTTAATCACTGATGGCTACTCTATCCGCTTTCTCAAGTGTGTTTCAGAGAGAGAAAACTTCTCTCTCTCTGCTTCATGCAGAAGATACAATTTAACTTCCATGTTTTGTGTGCGCTGAGGGAAGAAGCAGAATAACGAGCAAGTCCGTAAAGCACGTGACAACACCATCATCTCTGATTGCCTTTCATCACAGCTAACAACAGTGATTTTGCCCACTCCGAGGCTGTTCACATCCATTCACGTATAGAAATAAGTTTTAGAGGCTGAGAAAAAAAATCACTTAATTGAGGCAGAATTAGAAGAGCTCACAAATTAATTTGTTTTCATTAAAGTCTTTAAATTATAGTGTCAGTCTCTGTGAAGCTATGATAAACTGACAATCGGACCAGCAATGGAATCCCTGGCTGATGAAAACTTGGCCCTCGCTTCCCTGCTTTGCCACAAGGAACAACGTTCTCCACTATGACGACGTATCAGTTCTACAGATGGGATGGAATACTTACTCAGAGATGGCAACCTCATGAAATGATTCATTTCTCATTCACATGGATATTAATTCTACCACTGAACTAAGTAAGCTGTGGGGAATAACAGATAGAAAGAAGTTCTTTTGCCACGGTCTGGGAGGCATTTACCCTTGGGTTGCTGCATATTGGGGCACATAAAATTGGACAGGAAGGATGACTAATATTCAGAACAGATGTTTATTAATTTCTCTCTTGTTAGATAATCAAATTTAAGGAAAACCAATAAAAACTTCTTCAGAAAGCTTAAGGTCAATGTCCTTATTTTTAAGAAGGAAACAAACAGGATCTCCACTGAATGTTAAAAGAACTCACTTTCCACTTCATTGTTTTGCAGTTAACTTGGTGTTTTGAGTATTCCAAATATGTCAACGTTCTAAATATTAAGTTCTTTTTAAAAATATTTGATTGTTTTTAACTTACAGGTAAGAATGGAACAAAATGTATCTATTGAAGGCTACCCAGTGATACTTCTGTGTGTGTTCACACTGTAAAGGTTTAAATTAGGTTATGTACAATTGTCTCTCCAAGAATTTATAATTTCTTTATGACCAAGTCATTCAAACTCAATTATTCTAAAATATATATTACTTGGCTCCCTGCAGTCACCCAATTATGCAGTAGCAGCCCAAAGCTTCATACGCCTGTCACTTCATACCGAAGGATCAGCTCCTTTCCAACCTTTCAACGTTTTAAGTATTTAACATTATTAATGTATGGTATTCATCCTAGAGAAGCTTATGACATAAGGAGAGCAAGCTACTACCTTACTGGAACCTTAGTCTGTATACAATAATCAGAGTACGTGTATTTTTATTATAAGCAACAAAGAATGCTTTAAAAACTGATCCACAAGAAATTAGTGTCTTACAGACCACATAGCTACCAAGGTGTTCTACTTCAAAAAAAGATCAGTCTGGGAGGCTGAGGCAGTAGGATGGCAAGTTTGACCCAGCCTGGGCAATGTAGCCACTTGGGGAGTCTTGATCTCAAAATTTAAAAAAATGAAGTAAAATGGTCTGGGAATGTAGTCCCGTGTGAAAGACACAGGTGCAATTCCCAGAAGCACACATGCACGTGCGCGTACACACACGTACACACACGTACACACACACACACACACACACACACACACACACACAGAGGCAATGATTTAAAAAGTCCAAAATATATTAAAATTCTGAAAATTGAATAAACACCAAAATAATGAAAGAAAGAATAACTGCAGTTGGCAGTTTTGGAAATAGAGAAGTAGAAATTAATAAAGCGGGACATACAACAAGGAAATTGAACAAGAAAAGAGATGAATAGACCAAAACAGTATTATCTGAAAAATTAAGCAGGAGTTCTGGTAAGATTCACAAAAAGAATAAAGGAGCAATTAATGTTAGGAATGCAGCAAAAGAAACAGCTACAAATATGATGGGGATTTATAAAAAGCATATGAATATGGGTAATCAATGACATTGAAAATCTAAATGATGAAATGAAATATTTCCTCCTCAATTATAACTTATGCAAAGGTGCTTCAAGAACATATGGAGTGTGAGGATCAGAAAGAAATAAACTTGACATGATTTGTTTGTAAATGCTGAAAAGAATCTATGATTGAATACTAGAATTTTTTTTTTTTTGAGACAGGTTTTTACTCTGTAGTCCAAGCTGTTCTTGAACTCACTATGTACCCCAGGCTGGCCTTGAACCCACAGCAATCCTCCTGCCTCAGCCTCCCAAGGGCTGGAATTACAGGCATGCACCACCACACCTGACTTATGTGGTACTGGGGAATCGAACTCGGGCCTTGAGCTTGCTAGGCAAGTGCTTTAAACACTGAGCTATTCTCCAGCCCGAACACTAAAACTCTTATTCATCATTATGGCTAAATGTAAGAGAACAAAAGCAAAACCAGCAATGCTGCAGTTTGACATTATCCAACCTGTTTAGACAGTACTTTCAAAAAGGGAAACAATTCATAAAACTACAGACCTAACATACTCAGAAATAATGCTAACAAAATTTATGCCATGCTTTCCTAAGGAAAATCTCAAAAGTCTACGAAATCAGCCTACATAGAGCATGTTCTTGGATTACAATATTTACCACAAGAAAGATACTGGCTCTTCCCAAATTAAGCTTTCCATTCAAGCTCATCTTTAAAATTTCACTTGATTGTCCTCATAGAGTTAAACCTAAAATTTCCATGGAGGAATCGAGTACTAATGATTCAATTAATGTATCTTAAAAGTAAAAAAAAAAAAAAGAAAAGAAAAAATAGAACTTGTATTTTCAAATATGAAATTTAATATTAAAGTATAGCTATTAAAACAGTGCAGCAATGGCACAAGAATGAGCAAATAAACTGATGGGACAGAAAAGAAAGAGTCTGGGAAACACTTTTTCTACATAAATGAGGCAGGATTATGAATCACTGGGAACAAAGGGATCTTCAAGTGCTGGAACAAGCAAACTTCAATTCATGTGAAAAATGGTAAATTTTAGATATCTACAGCCCCCAAATTACATTGCAATGAACTAAAGATGAAAACTTGAAAAGAAAAAGCTAATCATTTTAGAGGAAAATATAGAAAAATACCCTTTGGTATTAAAGTGGGAGTTTTTTTCAATATGCTATTAAAAACCAAAAATATAAAAGAGAATAATAAATTTTAGTGAATTCAACTTGGCAACTTATGACAATCAGCATGTCAAGCAAAGGAGAGGAGCATGCCGCCCAATGGGAGATATTATCTGTAGTCGATACAAACAATGTGAGATTAATGTTCAGAATATTTAAAAATTTCAAACTTCCAGCAACCTCGATGGCAAGTAATTCGAACTAAGAATAAAGCAGAATAGGTAATTTGTAGAGGAAGATGCTTTAAACTGGCTAATGAAAATATTACCAATATCAACCTAGTGCACTATTAGGGTAACACAAAGCATCAAGTTACCCTTATGTACTCATACAATGGACCACCATTATTTATTTAATGCATTCAGGGACCCAAGTGTGGATAAAAAAAGCTTCCAGAATGTTCTATATAATGTATTGGCACCTCACAGAAACTCTGAGTGAAGTTTCTGTAATGGTTTCTTCATTTGAAAAAGATTGGCATTTGGAAGAGAAGGGGCGGGGGTGGTCAACTGGGGCCTTCAGTGAGGTGATTGGCAGCCTGGCCTCTACCCCAGGTCAGATGCAGTACCCCCGGTTGGAAAGTCAGCAGTCAGAATAGCAGTTTGGAAAGCACAGGGGGAGAATGGGCTTGGCAACGGTGGCAACCGTAGGAGAGAAGATCAGTGGGAATGCTGTGGAGGCAGGAGAGGAAAGAGACACGGGACCAGCATTCAGGGCAACAGTGAAAATGTTAGTGAGAAACAGAATTGAAGGTTTAGGTGGTAAATTTGGCAGGTCTTTATGACTGGCTGGAGCTAGGAGCTGAAAGGGAGAACGGAATTTGGCACTGGATGCCTATGTGGATCACAGGAACAGTTAAGAGAGGGCTGGAAAATGGCGGAAAAGTAGGCTGGCATGGATGATGAGGCTGGCTCTAAATATATTATGTTTGGGATGTTGTAGAGACATTGTTGTTTTGCTGTGCCCAGCATGCGGTTGGCTATGATAGTCTGAGGCTGAGGGAGGCGTGAAGCTTGATACAAAGTCGTCTCTGTCCCAAATAAGGTTATTAGTTTTCTCTCCTAGCATATAGAAGATTATAGATAATTTGGGTGATTACTCATTATTTATTCCAGTGTCTTTTTAAAAAAATCTTTCCCAGAACTCACTTAAAGCATTCACAGAGTTCCCCATGTAATAGAGAAGCATCTGTCTTATATGGAGTCTCTAATGCACTATTATATAAAAGCCACTATTATATATTTTTACAAAATGCTTTTATATAATGCTATCTGCCTGCCAAATAGTTATTAGGCATCTACCATGTATCCTGAGCATTGTGTGAGGAGCTCTGAAAATAGAGATAATTTAAGATAGTACTTGATTTTAAGAGTCTCATAAGTTAATCCCTTATAGAAATTAAAAGTGAGATAAATTCTAAACAAACAAACAAAAGTAAAAAGATGCCACAGAGGAAGATGAGTAGTTAGTTCTCCTCCTGCAGGTGGCAGGAAAATGGAACATTTCCCAGAATAAATGACATCTCTCTTTTATAAATGATAATTGATAAATGATATCCTCATTTCCTAAATGAAATGTCCTTGTAAAAGTGACCAGGAGAGTGTCAGGGGGTAGGGTACACCAGCAGAGGTAAGGGGTCGTCAGGGGAAGGAGAGAGGGGCCACTTTCCCTGCATCCCAGGACCTGGTCCGATGCCTGTGGGAATGCCTACTTGGCAGGATGAAACAGAAATACCTGGTGGTTAGTTGCAGATGTGGCTCAAGAGGCAGATGAGGCACATAGCAAGTCTCTTATCCAAAAAGGCATGTTACAGTTTTTATAAAATATTAAATATAAAATCACTTTTTTGAAATATGGACAGAAAAGTGGTAAATGGATGACAGGTGGGTAAAGCAGATGTGAGCAGTGGAGACTGGAGACTCCGTGGAAAGCCAAGATCAGGTGTGACCTCGGTTTTCATGAGAACTAGCTTTTCTAGAAATCAGGCATCTAACCCGAGCAAACTTAGTCCGATATTCACTTAGGGTGACAGGTATGTACACGAGACTCTGTCATTAAATGGCGTTAATGCTCATATGTTTGTTTGGCCTCCTTTCCACCACAGCGATTCCAATCTTGTTAACTGGGAGCTGACGCTGCACTGAATTTCTGCTCTCTGTTCCTTCTTCACTTGACAGATTCCCAGAGAATGTCTTACGCTTCTGTGATTGACCAGGCCTCTGTCACAGAAGTTGGTGACAGCTGTCTTAGGTCTAACTTTCTGAAGGGCTGATACGATGAGATCTGCTATTTGTGTTATTTCTAGCAATGGCTGATACGTCAACACACTCACGAAGCCTGGAGCATCGCACTTGTATTGCAGAATGTGCTGCTACTTCGGAAGGGCCCCTTTGCATAAATATTCCCAGAGCTAAAGTTAGTACGAAGTGGTCTTTATATAATAGTCCCAAGGTCTTCTAAGGATGCTCACAGATTTACTTCTGAGGTGAAAGAAGTATAACATGATTCACATCCTATAAAAATTGCTGGATGTAATAGGACCACAATGAATTATTACATGCACTCAGAAACATCATAGCTCTCAGGAGTTTTGTGTTTATATTTGGTGAAACACTGTTTTCTGACTCTCTTTAAAAATAAGTAAATTTTTATTTACTTGGCTCTCCATAGCTAAACCTTCATGAAGGTTGAGGGATATGTTATTTGGCCACATATTACTTCCTAGAAATTCTAATTCCAAAGTAAAACTCGGTGTATGAAGATATATAAATATGCAAGAAGCAGTAATTGCTGTAAAAGTGCAGAAAAACAAATCCATACAAAAATATGGCCTATGGTCTTTAAAAAATAGTGGCAGACATGTGATCATCTAGCAAGGCTCTAAGTCTAATGCTGTTCTCTATTTCTATGTACAGTCCTTCTAGAATTATCTTTCTGAAAACGCTTTACTGGTAAGTTCAGGTTATATAGAAAGACATTTGTGCTCCTGATTTACATCTGATTATTATCTTTAAACAAAATGCTCTCTTATATTCAGATGATACTGTGTTTCAGAGAAATCTTCAGGCTATATTTTATGCTTGAATTTTTATCTAATAATAGAGCAGTCTTAATTAATCTTCCCATTCTCTAAGAATGTATGATTGTAGCTTGTGCCATGGAATTAATAAGCACTACACTGGGTAGTATTTCACGGTTATCATTCATTATTTAGAAGTATCAGTCTTACCTCTCCAGAGACACTATACACTTCCTGGTGACTCCTAACTATTCATTCATGAATTAATTTAGAAATAGTCATTGATCTCATACAGTGTCAGCACTACTCTACTTTTGGTCAGGATAGTCTGATAAGATCTTTCTGAGAGTATGTTTGAGCAAAAGCCTTAAGGTTGAAAGAAAATAGGCAAGACAAATAGCTGCAGAAGAGACTTCCTGGCCCAATGGTGAGGCAAGACTGCCAGGATACTGTCATGGAGCTCCACGTGACATAACATTCCTTAGAAATGAGGTTTTTATGGTGATCTTTTAAAAATGGATTTTTATTTATATATCAGGTTAATGTCTCCTAAATCCCAATGATCCTGTCTGATCTCGGTTACCACATCTTGGGAAACCTTTCCTCACAACAGAGACTATATTATCTGCTTCTCCTGTGCATGCGCTCATACCGAATATATCCTCACACACAATTACATATTTAATTATCTATGATTACTTGTTCATATCTGAATCACTACAATGCAAAGTTGATGATAACAGGGCCTGTTTGTTGCATGCCTGTTCTCTAGGCACAAGGCGTAATAACAAACCACACGCTCACACACACTCACAGGTGTACAAATTTTGGGTAGCTAAAGGAGGGGGTCATATTTTATACGCTCATGGTGCACAGACATAATCCTTTTTGATTGATTTTTTGCTTTGTTATAAGAAAATTAAGAGCAGATCACAGACAACAAATGAATATTCAAACTGTAGGAAACGTTCTGAAGGTCCTACAAACACACAAAGGAAATATCAACATGTATCACTCTATCCGTGGCATCAACACCACCACCAGCTCTACAAGGCTGGCCAAGAATTTCACAAGTGTGTAAAAGACCTGATTATTTACCAAAACTGCTCACAAAGCTCCATATGCACCCATGGCAAGAAAAGAAAAGAAATTCTTCCTATGTATATTCTGGGTCAGGAGAATGCAGACGTAGTAACCATAATAAGCTGGTGCATCATACACTACTGTGAAGACATTAGTCTTGGAGGAAGATGGAACCCACAGAGTACAATTTGTTAGGATGAAAAGGGGCGCTTGGTTGAGTAGGTGACATCTGAAACATCTTGGAAATTCTGAGAATGCAAAAAAGCATCAGGACAGAGGCAGAAAAATATTCTAGATAAGACAGATTACGAACACAGAGGAAAATAAGGCCAGAATCAGTTAGTCATGCCTCTATGAAGATGTTTGCCTGTGAGTTGTAATTTAGGATTAAACATTTCAGGAAAATAACTTACAGTTTCGAGAAAAATTGAAGAAAAAGATATTTAATGACATTTGCTAAGATAAAGCATTAATGCACACTTTTAGGAAAAACTATTCAAGGCGTTGGGAGAGGAGATGAGAGACTTACCATTTTTACTGATGTCAAGTTCTTTAAGATTAACTAAACTAGCAATGGAGGTTGGCAGATTTGAAAGGTCATTATCAGGAATACTTAGTTTCCGTAGAGCTTGACAGTTGAACAATTGCTGCAACAGAAAGTAATCATTTATTAGATCACAATTTGTCTAAATCCATTCATAAATAAATTCAGTAACAACATTCAAGTCACTATTTTTATAAGTGCAGTAATAAAAAAACCAGTTATTACAGCCTCACTTTCTTAATCTTTTAATTTTTTTTCTTCTTTTGAGACATGGTCTTGCTCTGTAACCCAAGCTGGTCCTGAACTCACTACTTACTACACAGCCCAGGCTGGCCTCAAACTCATGACAATCCTCTGCCTCTGCCTTCTGAGTGCTGAGATTACAGGTATGCGCCACCCTGCCCAGCTACTAGGTGGTGCTGGTGGCCCTGAAGCTTCCTGGAAAGCGCTCTGATTACTGGGGTATGTCCCCAGTCTCACTTTCTTATTCTGAATTAATAATAGAATGGTTTCATTTCCCTCCATATTTTCTGCTCCTGACCGAGGTGCAAAACTCAAAATGTTCTTTCTTCTCTTCCACTTGCCATATATGACTTGCAACTGACTACTGATTTCTCTTTCCTCGACACAACTTCCAGAGTTGCCTTGTACGGGCAACGATTACTTCCATTCCCTCTGTCTGCGGTCATGGTAGATTTCATAAGACGTTACTTTCTTTTCATCATCTTCAGTTACATGTATGTCAGGCAAGAATCACAATACATCGGATACATGAGCTTGCACTTCTTGTGTGTCCCCCTACATGTCTTCACAAATACCTACTCAGTGAAATATTTAATCGCTGACATTTGGTGAAAAACTACAGCAACTACAACAAGAAAAACTAGTGCCTGGCTTAGTTTTTCCACCAGTCCCGAGTACCAGGTGGGGAGGAGCTGTGGCTACAGCAATGGTGGTTCTCAAATCCACTATTCCCATCATCACTGGAATAGACTTGTAGATTTCCCTCCATAATTATTATTTTTATTAGGATGTGTTTGGGATGCATAGCAATTGCATTCAGCTTGGGGAAATGGTGCATGCACATGCTGTATCTTTGAATTTCTGGGCTCTATTCAGACAGATACTGACCAAATAGAGCTGGGAACACAGAGAAAAAGACCTGCATGGTTTGGCATGTAATTCACATCAGTGATCCCAGCAGCCCGGGAGTCTGAAGCAGGAGGCTCACAAATTAAAGCTCAGCCTGGAAATCTTAGGGACTTCTTGAAACTCTGGCTCAAAATGTGGAGAAGGCTAGGGAGGCAGTTTAGTGTGAAGGCCCCGGGTAGAATCCTTAGTACTGGAAAAATAATCAGAAATTTTAGCAAGAACACCACTGAACAGGATACTTTGATGTAGGTGTCTCCAGCACTATACTTAGAAAAATGTAATCTCTTTAGCTCTGTCCAACCAGACTACTACAGCATTCAAACAGCTGGGATAGAAATTTTGATTCATTTCTGGAAGAATTATCTTAATGAGATCTTTCTCTTTGACATTTCTAATTCTGTTTTGCCGAATTTCCACAGATTAAGCCTGATATCCATGACTATGCAATTGGCCCTTGATATATTTAACTATTGCTTGTCCTTACATATAATTCATCATTTATAGAGGAAAAACAATGTGGCACATGGCTACTACGTCTTAACTCATTAGGGTTTTTTTTTCTTTAACAGATGGACTACTTGTTACATAAAGTGAAATATGAAATTGTAAGCTTTGGGGTTAGTCTATACTGGCCTTTAAAAAGATTATTTGTGACATTTCATGTATCATTAGAATTAATTTTAAACATCCTATGCCGAAATGTCATTACTTCTTTTTATAAAACATCTAAAAGATAACTTTAGCAGATACTTTGATGGATAGTATCCTCTAACATCTAATTTCTTTATAAAGGAATATAGAAACAGATGTCTATATTCATAGCCAAAGTTAATTTAAATTTATTTCACATCTTCATCATTCCATTAGAACTATTACATCTATACAAGCAAGTAATATGGTTAGTTACAGATTCAGAGATTTAAAATAACCCAACTGTCTCATCACTGATCTGGGTTCGATTTACTAACAATTTTGTAGTCCAACTGCTATAATTATTTTCAGCAAAGTCCAGGCTAATGATTTTCAAAGTACTTTAAAAAATTCTCATGATCATAACTAATTCTCAAAAGATTTGCTAGTGTTCTTGTTCAGTGTTAAATCAAGTCACAAAAATAGATAGATAATAGATACAGGGCCTCTTGCATATGCCACACAGGATGCAAGGCATTCGGGGGCAGATGCTACAGCCAAGCACTTGGCTCATCTATTCACTAGCTGTGCGACCTTACACGTCATCTAACACCTCTGAACCCATCAGTTTTCCTGCCTATAAAGTGGGAATGATAATAAATGATCTCTAATGACTGGAAGAGTTGTTGAAAGGTTAAAATGAGGTAATATCTCATATCAATTCTAAGTCCCACATTGGTTCCACATTAACATCTTCGATACTTCAGTGTCTCTCACAAGCAAGACTAAGCTATTGGTTTAAAGGAGTATCCTTTTCTTTATTGATGGTACATTAACACTATAATCCCAGAATCAACGGACTTGATAAGACTGATGTTTGTGATACTGTGAAGTTGGCTTGTCACACAGGAAAGCTTAACAACTGCCAGCAGTTGAGAACATTCATATCCATAGACACAGAGACAAATGTATACAATAACCTATTTATTGTTTTTGTAGACGTGGAAGCCTTTGACGACCAGGAACAAGCCTGACTCATCTTGGCGTCAACTCTCATTCTCCTTTTTTTATGTCCCAAGTGACTAATTAAGCTTCCTGCACACAGTATCTGCTGAATCAATATTTTTCAGATTACACACAGGTGATTATAGAGAAATAAAAAAGATACTCAACTCCAGCCAAGCCAGATAATTCACTTGGGTGGGAAGATTCAGACAGGTAAACAATACCCTGGGAATCGAGCTTTCATCAATAAAGCTTCTGGATATGGGGGAACTTCTTTATATGAGTCACGATGTCTACAAATTGGCAAAGAAATGAGTGTGGCTCTTGGTGAGGGCTCAATCAAGACTCAACTCTGAATGACAATGAAGTAAGGAAAGTATATTAAAAAGCTCAGATTCTCAACTTAGTAGAGTGAGACAAATGCAATCGACAGCTAGTTAGAGCACAACTGCCAAGTGTCACAGCTATCCATTGGCTAACAAATTTCACATTTTACATCAATAAAATTGTTTGGAGTCTTAAAATATTTGTGTGCAAAAGTGTTTTCTCTTTGGCAAAAGGCAGAAATATAATTTTGAAGAAATTGGTTTGAGGAGTAGGCAACCTACATTACTACCAGCTAACATTTGGAATGAAAGTGCAAACACTTGGATGGTTTTCTTTATGAGATTTGATACAAAACAAACAAACAAACTATTGCCATCTGCTACCAGGTAGACACCAGGTTAAAGGCAGGAGACACAAAATGAGAAAGACATTGCAACACCGTCGAGGTTTCATATGCTTTAACGTCCAGAGATGAATTTAAATCCACTGTGAAGAACTGTGTCGGGACACACTCTGCGCACTCTGCACCAGGTTTGGTGATGTGCTGGGGCTGACTTACGGGAGTATGCTTTGGCAAAAGGCTGGAAAATGAAGTCACCCAACTGTGAGCCAGCCCAAGCAGGTGAAGGAAAGCAGGGGGGCGGGTTGTGTTACATCACTCTTAGAGCATTGGAAAGTAAGGCCGTCTCACAGGGTATGCAACCCAAGCCAGGTTCAGACATTCCCTGGAGAGCAGAAGGAGACTTGAGTTTTGGAGTGAATGTTCTGAGTCTACAAGATCTTCACGCACATAGAAAGTACATACTGAACCTCTATGATGTGTCAATATGTCATCTATTATTCACATATGTGTTCGTGAATATGTGTAAAGGGCTATTCAGTGGATGTATTTAAGTGCCGGGGAGAAGTGAACATAAATTTCCTCTGAAGTTATGGATTTCAGGCTCTTAACTCACAAAATGCAAACATGGGATCTCTAAAAAAACTGCTAAATGTACAGTTAAATAATTGAAATAATGAGATGCTACAGATACAGATATTAGATGGGAAGATAGAAAATGAAAAGTGAATGCATTTAATATAAATAACTAAATGCAAGATTTGAAAGCATGATGGCATAATGATGAAACCAGAGATCATCAGAGAGCACCCAGCTAGAGAAAGCAACAGTGAATGAGATGACATGGAATTAGATGAGTGTAGCAAGAAGATGGAAAACAGAGAGGATCGCTTATACGACATGGACAAAACAGGAAGAACGTTTTTGAAATGCCAGGAAAAATTAGTAGTGAAAAAGAGGCTGAAATGGCATTGGAATTCTAAAATTGTCAGGTCAAACAAGGTCAAAAATTTCTAAAATAAGGAATTGACACCTAGACTTACATGAAATTGGAGAATACAAGATCAGTGGGTCTTAAGAGAGAAATAGCTTCTTCAACAAATGGTGCTGGGAAAATTGGACATCCACGTGTAGAAGAATGACTATAGATACACACCTGTCACCATGCACCAAAGTTCTATCAAAGTGGAACAAAGACCTAGAATATTAAAACTGAAACATTGAACCTTCTGGAAGACAAATTAGGCAAATATCTAAAAGACATTGGTGTAGGCAAAGACTTTCTTAATAAGACACCAAAAGCAAAAGAAATGGCACCCATTATTAACAAATGGGATTATGTCAAATTAAAAAGTTTCTGCACAGCAAAGGAAATCATCAACAGTATAAAAGAGAACCAACAGACCGGGAAAAACTATTCACCATCAGTACCCCAGACAGGAGTCTCATAACCAGAATTTACAGGGAACTGAAGAAAATAAGCCCCTCAAATCAAAGATCCTATTGAAAAATAGGCAAAAGAAATGAATAGGCAGTTCTCAGATGAAGAAGTTCAAATGGCCAATAAATACATAAAAGATGTTCAACATCCGTAGCCATAAGAGAGATGCAAATCAAAACATCGCTAAGATAATATCTAACTCCAGAGAGATTGGCATATATCAAGAACACAAACAGCAATCAGTACTGGCGAGACCGTGTGGGAAAATGAACCCTCCTGTAAACTAAAAATAACCTTTCTTCCCTTAAGTTCTGGGAGTCAGCCATTGTGTTCATGTGAGTGGTAGGGGACACTGAGACAGAGAGACCAACCACTGGGAGCAGAGAGAAACCAGACCCAGCGAAATTCTGAGTGAGACAGACTGGGTGATCTTGGTAAGGCAAGAAAAAACCAAGTGCTGAGGTGTTGAGAACCAGAGAATACAGCCCTTCATGGTGGCTACTGAAGGTAGAAACAGAGGATACAGGTCCTAGCATGGTGGCCATTGGAGTTAAAAACCCAGAGGGCTGCAGCAGAGCTAAAAGTAACAAGCGCTGGGGCAGAGCCAGACTGACCAAGCAATCCTACACTGGGCTAAGTGTCTCCCTGACACTAGGCATAGCAGAATTGTGATCCAGGGAGTGACTCTGAGGGTTGTGGCATTTGAAACCACTGGCCTTGGGAGCAGGAAGAAGATGCTAGCTTGTTTGCAGCTGACCCTGAATAGCACTGAAAACATGGGCCAAAGTCTTGGCCGGCAGCAGCACAGCAGGGAGCCAGAGACAGAAAGAAGGGGAGTTCGTTGTGAAGAACCTGGAGGAGCACAGCTCTGGAGTTTACAGCTTCAGAATATCTCAGTCCATTCACAGGTGGGTGGCTAGAAAATGATGGAATCACATGGTGGGGATGCAGCTAGAGATAGAACTGAAGTTCCTGGGGCAGAGATCCAAGCAACATGGTGGAACAGAGAGAGAGAGACTGGGAGAAATGGTAGAACCAGCACATACCCCTTCAGACCAAGCCTAGGCCTCTGCCCCTTCCATCCATGTCCCACCTCCCAACCCTACAGAGAATCCATAGGAACATGAGGCAAGAAATGCATTCCAAATGACTTGAGTGGGCCCACTCCATAGCACTGCAGCAGGCTGCAATTTCCATCTTCTGCCATTGGCTTCAGCTGTCACCTGGTTCCCTTGGACAAATGCTGTAGAAGTCTCTCAGTTCTTAGATGGCTGAACTCTAGGCCACTGAACTCTAAAAGACAGTTTTCCTTTTGGTCTTGTGGTGCACTTTCAAGAGCAAAGCCTTCTGCCTTCCCACCCCTGAGCTTGTGAAGGGAGGGGTCCTGTTGGCTTTGGCCATGCCCTCCAGGCAGCTTTCCTGTAGTCCTGATGATGCTTCTTTTTAACATTAACTTCTTTAACTTCCCTGAGCTTTTTGGCCCAACCACCGCCAATCTTTTCTGTCTAGCACTGCAAAACTTCTGTACCATTTTCTTCCACCATTTTATCTTGTCTTTCACCACGGAGCTAGATAAAAGCTCAAACAGCAGACATGTAACAGTTTGAACATCAGTCTGCCTTGAGATTTCCTCCACCAGAGTAAGCAGTCCACCGCCCTTAATCTCAGTTTCAGTCAGTCTCTGGACAAGGGCAAAATGCTGACAAACTTTTGCCAGGGCACAGCACGCATGTATTTTAGGCAACTTGCCAAAGCAGTCCTTCCCATCTGAAACTTCTTGAGCTTGGCCTTTCCAATCCATATTTCTATCAGCATTCTGATCTTCTGAGCTCTGACCACAGACTCTCTCATCAAGCTCAGCCCAGAGTACTCCAAAGCTTCTTTAGCCAGCATCCTCAAGCCCTTCCAAAATTTTCCTGCAAACCAATTCAAAAGGCTTCCAAACCACATGGCCAAGTAAAGTAACAGCAACTACCCCATTTCTTTGGTACCAATTTCTGTCTTAGCTACTTTTTTGTCACTGTGACTCAATATCAGACATCCACAACTTAGGGAGGAAAGATTTATTTTAGCTTACAATTTCAGAAGGTCACAGTCCATTCACAGGTGGGCAGCTGGAAAATGTTGGAAGCACATGGCAGGGCTGGAGTGGGGGCGGGGCCAGAACCAGAGCTGTAAGGGCAGAGATCCTCACAACATGGTGGAACAGAGAGAGACTGGGAGGAAGGGCAGAACCAGCACACACCGCTCCAGGTCAAGCTCAGGCCCCTGCCCCTTCCGGCCAGGCCACACCTCCCAACCCTACACAGTATCCATAGGAACATGAGGCTTTTGGGGACACTTCAGATCCAAACCACGACGATCACATAAGTGGAAACAAAGACAAAAATCACACGACGGTCTCAATATATGCATAAAAAGCCTTCAACGAAACCCCCACATTTCTTCATGCTAAAAACCCTGATGAAAATAGGGACAGCAGGACCTTACTTCAAAGTGGTTAAAGCCACTTATGATAAACCCAAAGCCTGAATGGAAAAAAAAAAAATTGAAAGCATTTCCTTTAAAATTAGAAATGAGACATCCAGACCAGTAAGACACGAGAGTGAAATAGAAGAAATGTGAATAGGAAAGGAAGAAGCCAAACAGTTCATATTTGCAGCTAATGTTTCTTTTCATTGAACATAAATAAAACTCCACCTAAACACATTTAGGTCTGATAAACAAATGCTGCAAAGTAGAACAAAAACCTCCACACTTACAAATCAAACAAAATTAGAAAAACAATTTCATGCCTAATAACTTCAAAAAATACCTAGCAACAACTAACTAAAGACCTCTATGATGAAAATTCTACAAGGAAAGAATTGAAGAAGATATTTGGAAAGGAAAATCCTCTTCTTCCAAAGGAGCAGAACTGATATTGTTGCAATGATCATATTATGTAAACCAATGTACAGATAAAATAAATTCATATTAATATACCAGAAAAATTCTTCATAGAGCTACAAAATCATTGTAAAATTCATATGGAATTAGGAAAGTCAGAGAATAGTCAGAGCAGTCCTGAGCAAAAAAAGCAATGCTGGATGCAGCAAAATACTGAATTTCAACTTATATTACAAAGTCCTAGTAACAAAAAAACAATATGAAATTGGATAGAAACAGGCATGCTGACCAAAAGGATCAAACAGACGACACAGAAACAAACCCATACTCCTGCAGCTATCTGATTTTCAACTACTAGGCCAAAAATATATTCTGGAGTAATGACAAAATGGTGCCGGGAAAATTGGATAACCACATGTAGAAGATTGAAACTAAATTTCTATCACTCATCCTGTACTAAAATAAAATCCCAATGAATCAAAGACCTAGATATAAATAAGAAACTTTGAATCTGTTAGAAGATAATAAAAGGAAAGCACTCAAAATTGTAGAACAGGACAAGAGTTCCTAAGTAGAACTCCAATAACATGGGAAATAAAGCCAAGAATCAACAAAAAGGATTGCACAAAACTAAAAAGTTTCTACACACCAAAGGAAACAACTGACAGAGTGGATGTCATCTACAGAATAGAAAAACATATTTGGTAACCACTCTTCTGATAAAGAATTAATATTCAGAATGTATAAACTCAAAAAAATCAACCCCAAAATGAGTAACACAATGGCCAAATAAAATGAATAGATGCTTGTCAAAAATAAAAAGTACAGATGACTTATAAGTATATGAAAAATGTTCAACACATTCACACATTAGGGAAATGCAAATGAAAACTCTATTGAGATTCCATCTCATCCACATGGGATGGCTGTCGTCACGATGACATAAAGCAATGAATGCTGGTCAGGATGTGAGTGGGCGTATCGGGGAGCAGGGGAGGCATTTTACGCTTGTGAAAATGTAAAGTAGCACAACCTATGAGGAAACTGGTGTGGAGACACGTCAAAAAACTAAAAACAGAAATACCAGTTGATCTCACTGTATCCTATTCCTGAAAGGATTAGAGGCCGTGTACAACAGGACCGCAAGCCCATCTGTATTCATGTAGCAACACAGGCCACAATCTGTAAGCCACAGAAACAACTTAGATGCCTATCAACTCATGAATGGATGAAGGAAATGTGATGTTGACACAACGGGATATTATTCAGCTACATGAAATAGCAAAAATCATTATCATTTGCCAGAAGATGGATGGAAATGGTGGCCATCATGTTACGAGAAGTGGGCCTCAAACAGTTAAATACCACATGCTTTCTCTCATGGAAGAAACCCAAACTATAAAGAAATGGCCAAAATAAATGAGGGATGCTAGGAAATGAGAAGGTATGCTCTTAGAAATGTGAAGCGGCTTGGGGCAGGGGCAGGGGCCGGGGGTGGGAGAGAGGGATGAAGAGATTGAGAATAATGAAGGTATGTCACATGCATGTACCAATTCTCCACAATGAACATCACTATTCTGTGGCATAAACACACACACACACACACACACACACACACACACACACACACACACACACACACTTGCCATCAATACATACAGGTTAATCTCTCTAATTAAAAAGCAGGAATTCACAGTGAGCGAGAATTAAGAACAATCAAGCTATGTGCTATTTTCTGGTGGTATATCTAAAACTTAACAAACCTGTTCTAGTAGATACATACAGAATACCAACTCAGCTACGAAGAGTACTTAAAAAACTACACATGAAAATATGCAATTGAACATGTACTATGAATAAAGAAACTCAGCAAACTTCACAGAATTAGCAACAAAAAGACTTCATATTGGTCAAATCACAAAACTTTAACCAAAAGGTAATTTTAAAAATGTTTATGTATCTCTTTATATATGCATATACTTCATGATTAAAATGTAATAATTTAGGCATCAAAAATAAATTATGATAAAGTGAAATAAGCCTCAGTTAAATATCACATGCTTAAAATATAATATCACACACTGAAAGTTACAGGACACAGGTTGAATAATTGGTAATAAATTCATAGCCTTAAATGCTTACGCAAGAAAAGCTGAAAAAGCTAAACATCAATTGACTGAGTATGCATCTTCAGGAGACAAAAAACAGATGACAGGAGGACAGAGATTCTGGAACCGGCTCCAGGGAGACTGAAAGATGCCTGGTGTTTCCAGGAGAGCGATGAAGTCCCAGGTGGGTCATTGGCACGACTTAAAATTGCTTTGGCTTTTGAGAACCCTTTTCCAGTGAGATATACAAGCAGAAGAGTGCACATCCTTCACATACTCCTTTATAATCAAAATAATTAAAGAGCCTGGATGTTTCTCCATGGTTGTTAATGCAGTTGAGGAAACCTTCCTCAGGCTGCTCCTAGTTTCATCTCTCTGTCCCCATTCATCCCTATAGACAGCCAATCCATTTTTAAAAATTTACTCTTTCTTTCATTTTCCCCTAATTTCATCAGAAGTCTATCAATCCTAAATGTCTCCAAACATTTCCTTAGTCAGATTTTATATTTAGATGAATGAAATTATACCATGCTTTCTGAGTTTTTTACAACATTATACGATTAACATTTTTCTACATCAGCATAGCTTTTCCTCATTTTCACTTACACAGAGTTTCCCATTGCACAATTTCTTCTACTGTGTGTGTTTTTGGGGGTTATTTCCAATTATTTTTTATCATGAAAAAAATGTTATTAAGTCTGTTAAATCTCACCCACTCTAGCACATGTGCTCACATCTCTTGGAGTTGGTGTACACATGTTCAGATTTAGCAAGAAATTGAAACTGTCTCTCACATGACCATAATTTAAACTCTCATCTGCAAGAATAGGGATTCCTATTATTCGTCCATACCATTTCACAAATTCGGTATTTACAAACTATTTAAAATTTAAATAAAAATTATTTAAATAAAAATTTCTAATCTGTCTGCAGTTGTAAGATTTTGCCTGACTACTACTGAAATAGAGTACCTTTTCTCACGTCAATGATTTTAAAGAATATTCCACATATTCAAGATCCTAATTATCCCACAGTTCTCAGGATGGACAACTAATCTCTCATCTTTTAGGGCATCTTTTCATAGAGTCTTTTATAGGAGTGAAATTTATCTTTCAATTTTAACTTGCTTAGACATATCCTACTTTATTACTTCTGAAAGATCCAACGCTCTGATTTGACCCATCAGGAGTTCATCTTGTGAATAAAGAGAGGTTTCTTATTTCCTCCTTATAGATGACTGGTTGTTCCAACACCATTTAGAAATGGTCCATTACTTCCCCACTGATTTCCAAAGCAAGTTTATTGTATATCTGATTTGCACATAAGTATGGGTTGGTTTCGGACATTCTATTTCTGGTCCACTGGTCTATTTGATTGTTTCTCTCCCACACTAGCTGGGTCACCAAAATTGTATGACTCATTTGTGCTGAAGAATAGGAAGGAATGCAGAGGATGTTGGAGAAGAAAGAAACAGTTCGGCCAGGTTTTGAGCGAGACATCGTTTGCTGAGAGGAAGGAGAGGTGAGAGGTAGGGTAGGTTTAGAAGAGGAGGATGGGTGAAAAGGACACGTTAGGAGAAAAGTCTCAAAGCTTTTTCTGTTAGAAATGGCAGAAAATTCCAAGCAGCCATATTGTAAATTGAGGAAATAGAAGGATTTTGTTCAGTTTATGAGAAGCTATAGAAGAGTCTGGCTTTATTCTGAAGGAAGCATTTAAACAGTCATTTTGAGTCAATATTACAGATACCTCCAGGAGCACGTTTTTGAGAACATAACATACCCACACGGGTGCACACGCCTGTATACACACATGGACATACATGTTTAAGCTTAACTTCAGGGAATATATAATTCATGCAAATGAGGCGAATCTGGTGAGCCACCCCTGCAACAGGGAGAAGGTCACCCCCGCAACAGAAAGTCCTATCATCTAAAAAAGGTGACTGCACATGGAGCCATCACAGGCTTTTCAAGAAAAATCCAAGTTCTTTTAGTGTGGCTTTCAAAGCCCTTCCCTGCATTATCTGTTCATCTTGCCATGCCCTCCCCTCTCCCTTCCTCGTACCTCGCCCTCCGTGCCATCCCTGTAAGGTTCTGCCGTGCTCTGCCTTGTCTTTACTGAAGCCAGGTTGCCCACTGATGCTCTTTTCCACCCAAGCCTATCGAGCATCCTACCTGCCCCCTTACCACAGTATGGCAAAAGAGAGGCAAGTCTGGGAGGAGGCGTGGAACCAGCACACACACCCTCCAGGTCAAGCCCTAAGCATCCGCCCCTTCCAGCCAGGCCTCACCTTCAGACAGTATGCAGCACCCATGGGTGCAAGAGGCTTTTAGGGGCCACTCCAGATCGAAACCACAACACCAAGGAAAAAGATTAATTGTGTAATGAGTTGGCATCACCAAATGAGTGGTTACGTGGAAAGCTTTCCTTTGAATCCAATTAAAAATGCTCAGGCCACAATGTTTGCAAGTTTGTCTGAAATCTATCTCAAAGAAATAATTATCTTGTGTGTGCTACCATAAAATACTTTAAAAATTGGAGTAATAAACATATTAATAATTATGCTTAGTTAGGAAAAGAACCAAATCTTAGAGACAATATGGTATAAAAATGGCCAGATACACACACTTGGGATAATGCAAGCTTCTAATCTTGATATTTCCTTCCTTCCTTTCTCCTTCCCTCCCTTCTTTTCTTCTTCCTTCCTCTCCCTTCCAGTCTCTCTCTCCCCTCTTCTTCTTTCCTTCTTCCTTCTCTTCTTCCTAGACTACTTGCATTCAGTGATCACCTCCTACTCCGTCACAGGTTCAGTGACCAGACACGATGGTATGTAACGAAGAATCCCACCCTCGAGTGCTCCGTCAACTAGAGGCTATGAATAGAGGAGTGACACAGCGCAACAGGTATTTAGGAAATACCATAGCGGAGTAAAGGATTCTCAGTGTACATTTTCATCAGAAGAAAACATCCTAGATGATGTCCTTTACCCAGAAAATCGGAATGAGTGGGGTTTTGTGTGCCTTTCTTTCAAACTATTTTTCACAGTACTCCCTCACATCCATAATTTAAATGTTCCTGTGCAGAGAAATGACTCATTTAGATTTTTGGTTTTGAGAAGCATCTGGCATCAGTGTCCAGAGGTAGGCAGATGGGAGATTAAGAAAACATCCAGTTGGAAAACAAGAGTGGTAGGTGAGGTGCTGTCAATAGGGGTGCAGTGAAGGACACACGGAAGATGAGAAGTCACCAAGAGAGCATGCTAGGAGGGTGTTCACAGTCACAGAGGGAAGGTGACCTACTCTAACAAGACTTTAGGGTGTCTGTTAGTGACGGTGTGGTAGGGTTGGTGCGGTAGGTGTGTGGATGGCTAAGTGTTGGTCACACCCTTTAAAAACCAAGCTATAGGAAATGGAAACAACTATATTCCTTTGTACAGTGAACTTTAGCAATACTGATGATGCTACAGAGGAAAGTTCTTTTATTTCCTACAGAAAAAGACAGCAGCTACAATAAATACCCAAGCATTTTATCCTAAAAACAGTAAATATCACTGAGGTTACTTTAAAAATACAAACAACAATTTGCACAAAGGTGTTGTCAAATCATTTTTCCCTTTGGAACAGCAAGGTTATTTTAGCATTTGTCATTGTCACAGAAGGGAAAGAATAAGCCTGATGTATTGGAACAACAACTGCCCATTTGAGTATACAAGACACATCGCATTGCCATACCTAGTGAGGGACAATTCACATTTAAAATTTAAAACAAAAATATTCTTTAATGCACATATTCATGATTACTTGATGATAGCAAGCTAATGACATCCAGAAAGAAACAAAAATCAAGAAACATAAATAGAATGGAAAATGTACTTTTATGATTCCTCATTTTGACCCACCTTCTTTATAGGCATTTAGGCTAGATTTCTGACATCTCCATTAAGCTTGAGAGAGGGGAGATTTATGTGCTGGTGTAGGTATGACTCACATTTTTTAAACAGTTGTAGTTGTTACTTCTTTTTAGTGACTACCAGTTGGTAACATTTTCTGGCTTATGAAATACTAGTTTTGAAATGAAAATATCGGCTTGTGAATATACTGACTCCATCAATAGGGAGTGATTAGTGTGGCGTGTTAACATTGGGCTGAAAGGCATTCAATCTAAACTTTCGCACGGGTGTGAGCTGGCTTCATGTTGTGGCTCTTTATGCACCTGATTAGACCTGGGTACCCAAGGGCCTAACCTTGCTGACCAGCCCTGCCTTGGTCAGCAGTGCAGGGAGAAGAGGTCTTAGGTTATAACAAATCTCTCTTCTTCTCTGGCTGGTAATAACAGATTGATTATAAACTTTAGAATCAAACCTAGAATATAATTTTAACTCCATCTTAAATTAACCATGCTGTTGAATGATGTCCACCTCCACCACCACCACCACCACCACCTCCTCCTCCTCCTCCTCCTCCTTCTTCTTCTTCGTTTTGGTCTTGTCTTGAACAATGCATTCCTGCCAAGGAGACTTCTCTGACTACCCAGAAAAAAATGGGTTTTCATGTAATCTTTTCTATTGGGCTTTCGCATAATCTTGTGTGCATATCCTTACAATCCACATCCACAAAATCATATTAATCACCTGCAACAAATATGTCATGAAACTGCAGCTTTGAACAAAACATTTGTTCACACTGAAGTAAAGATTCACCGGACCAAATTGCACATTCTAGTGGAGGGGAGACAGAACCCCTTTCTCCATCAACCCTGTGTCCTCGGAACATAAGAGGAGCCAATAAATGTGTGTTAAGTGACTAATCCCTGGAAGTACAGCTGTGGGTTTGTGCACATGGTCACACAGCTACAGAGAGTGAAGAATGGGGCTGGGACAGGAAGGGAGAGGTGAGATGAGTTGGAAAGTGGCACACGAGGCAGCAGAAACCGAGGTACAGAGCTATGTTTCAGGAGCACTCCTGTGAGGGCAGAGGCCAGACACTGCGTAAGTGGACTCGGCCCCGTGGAAGAAGCCTCACATCAGTGCTCTAGGAGAACATCCATGGTACTTTCCTCAAGGGAAAGAGACAGGAAGTTGTCCTAACTTAGATTTGGCCTGGTTGTATTTACACTGGTCATGTACCAAAATCCTGGCTGTGTAGAAACAGAAGGAGGGAAAAGCGGTGTCTTAGGAGCTTTCCATGAGGACACTGTTCAGTCAATTTGCCAAGGTGTGGATGCGGGTTGGAAAAAGTCCTGGGCAGTGGGATGGAAAGGAGAAATCAGGCTCATGAAATATTTATAGTCCTTCCGTGATTGTTAAATAGATTGCTTCCACCCATACTGAGCTGGGAAAAGAAGTGGAAGTCACTACTGCAGATGTTTAAGGAAACTTTTATTTTATAATTTTTTTTTGAGACATGGTCTTTCTCTGTAGTCCAGGCTGGTACTAGACTTGCCATGTAGTTCAAGTTCATCTTGAACTTACAGCAATCCTCTGCCTCAGCCTCAAAAGTATTGGAATTACAGGTATGTACCACCATGCCATGCTTATGTGGTGCTGGGAACCAAACTCAGGGCTTTGCACTCGCTAGACAAGCATTGCAAACTCTGTGCTGCTATTTCTCCAACCCAAAAATTATTTTAATAAATTGATTACCAGTTGTCCACAAAAGAGAGAAAAAGCAAAACACAGTGTTTTATGCCTATAAACAAATCACTCCGGGAGGCCAAAGCAGGGGGATTGCAAGTTTGAGCCCAGTTTGGGCAATTCAGTGACCTTCTGAGACCTTGTCTCAAAAAGAAAGAAATTTTAAAAAAATTAAAAAGGTTGGGAAGGAAGCCAAGCACATGGTTCACTACACACACACACACACACACACACACACGAAGAGAGATTCAGGTGGCTAAATGGACCAGCTGTCCATTGATCTGCTGTGAAAGGTGAGGAAGACAACAAGAAAAGAGCAAGAGGTCTTGGTGATGGGATTGAATATCGAATGGGCAGTTACCAACCGAGACAGTAAAAATGGAAGAGAGCTTTCAAGGCCGAAAGGAGACTGCTTGAGAGTGGATATTCAAGTGAGTTCAGGAGAGTGTGATGTCAGGGAGAGAGCTGGGCTGCCTCAGCAGATCTGGGAGACTTGCGCGTGCAGTTGAGAGCAATAGAGAATGGATGACTGTGTTAACCAGGTGAGAGCAGGAGCACCCAGCGCTCCTCCGTGTCCTCCGGAAGCTGTGACTGTGAAAGTCACAAGCGACACTCCATAGCCTGTGGGAAGGAGTTAGCTTGTGCCTAACCCGCCCTCCCTCTTCCATCCAGCCAAGTCACCCGGCCCTCCGCAGAATTCTGCTCTCTCCTGGCTTCTGTGGTGTTGCTCTTCTAAATATCATCTTGGTTTTTGAATCTCAGCATCACCCTCCATGCCAGGCTCCATAGGCCTTGTGTGGGCTCCGCCTGGATTTCTCTGCAGGTGGAGGACAGGACTTCCGTGGTGATGTCAGAGAAGCCCATATTAATGGTAAAGAGTCAATTCACCTAGTGGGTGGATTTTGTGGAGTCAGCTCTTAATTATTTGCATGAAGACAAAGGATCTTTATTCCACTTAAGGAAGACTGACACACAGGGAAGACTCCATCCAGTGCCGCGGGAAGGAATTCAACAAAATCAACCGTTATTGCCTTCTCAAAGGGGGAAACCAACCTTTAATTCATCCACTTAAAATAAAAATAGAAACCCTAACTCTCTGGGCAATAAACAGCACACACATATACCCAGTAAAATGAAAAATGAATAGCAAGGCTACAGTGTTACTAGGAAAGCAAAAAGTAGCAAATACTTCTAAACAGAATATCGGTGCTTCCTCTAATCTCTGACTGGTGAAGATCAGGCCAGGCCCTGTGATACAGGTGTATCTTCCCAACACTCTGAGAGGCTGAGGCAGAAGGATCACAAGTTCAAGCCCACGCTGGGCAACTTAGGGATTGAATGAAATCCTTTTTCAAACCATGAACAAACAAACACAACCCAAATGGGATCAGATTGGATTTGATCTCCAGCAACATATACATATACATATACTCAACACCCCCCCCCCCACACACACACACACAAGACTTAGTGATGTTTCACATTACTGTGGAAACAACATGTTGCCCCTTTGCATAATAGGGATGAATATTTCTAGGAATTTATTAAAATTTAATTTTCATACACATTTTGAAAGATGAAGTCTATGAAAAAGATTTGTTTAGTTCTATGGTGCTTTTAATTTGGAAGTGAAGGTAACTTCTTTTCTGGCATGTGAGATTCTGTCAGTCTACAGGAAGAAGTCCACTTCCACTATTCTCTGTGTGCTTTACAACCCTGTGGCTGATAGCGGTTATTGGTGTGTGTTGGAGGCTTACACTTGGCCCCACGTCACAGTCCACACACAGCATGCTAACCCATAGCAGTGCTGAGGAACTTCTATGAGGTCATTAGATGAAAAAGATACGGGAAGCAGGTAGAACAAGCCTGCAAAGCAGAAACCATCTTCTCAATTTTACCCAAGGAAAATCCAGGGCTGATCACGTCCCAAGCTGGCAGCCAAGTTCAAGGCTGCCTTACCCTGAGACTAGGGTGCTTCCGTCACACCTGAGAGTCCAGTTCCAACTGCCCTTTTTCTCTGCAAATAGAGGATTTTTTAAAAAGAATCTTACAGCTGCCTTTGAAATTAAATAACACTAGCCAGCAGGCAGCAGTGTTGCTGTTCATTTCCTTTATGCTTCTTTCCTGTCATTTCTTAGCACTTGAGAGACTGATTATTTATAATGTCTGAGGTCCAGCCCTAGTCCAAGGTCTCTTCCACTCTTCTACTGTTGTAATTCTAATTACAGAATTGCTACACTCAATCTTCACAGTTCAGATGAATTTTGCATCTGCAGCCATAACTTTCCGTCTGGGCACAGTCATCCCAGGACTCTAGGAGGCTGAGGCAGAAGAATCACAAATTCAAGCCCCGGCAGGGCAATGCAACAGCTTAGTGAGATCTTTTCCTTAAATAAATAAATAAATAAATAAATAAATAATGACTAAGAATGGGCTGCAGCTCAATCCCCAGAACCATGAAAGAAATCAAGAAAATCTAGGGAAAGAAAAGGAAAAAAAAAAAAAAAGAAAGAAAGAAAGGAAGGAAGATCATTTAGTTAGTTGCCTATACAGAAAGATTCAGCATAGGAGTGTTGTAGGGGCTGCTTAGTCATACAGTCTCATGTAGCTCTGGTAGTTTTTGGAAGCCAATGCTCACACGGTGATTTTTGGGAATGACAGGAGAGAAGTTCTGTGGAATGTCAGCCTCATTGTCGCTGAAAAAAAAAAATCCTATATTCCTGGGCGAAACAGAACAGCCTGACTCTCCGGGACTCCTGGTCAGAAACAATATCCCAAGGTGGATCTACACCGAAGACAGCCATCTTGCCTAGGCAGCAACATGACCTCCCATGTGGCCTGATATGGGCCTTTTGAGAATAGAAGGGAGTTTTGTTCCTAGAGTCTAACAAACTATTAAGTCGCATACAATGAGCTATGGCAAAACATGAATAACATGTGATAGTTGGATAACTATTATAAGAAACATGGAAATAAAAGCAAAAGCTGGTATACCTTGAGGAAGTTATATTTTTTTGTACTTAATGTCATTTAATTTGCTCAAAGGATGCTTCATCAGGTAGGTGATCACTGGCATCTATTCTTATCAGTGTTTCATAGGGACAGCTTTCCAAAGCACATAATATAATGTGATCAGATTGAGGAGTTAGCTCTTCCAAAGGGGAACCCTTGGTGATTTTCTCTAGCTCTATTCTCTTATTTTAATTTTTAAATTAATTTTTATTTTTATATAATTACAATGTCAGTTTTAAGCTTCTCATTTAGGCCCTGCAATTTCTTTTCCAGAGATAGTTACTTTCAACTCTTTTAGATATTATTTCTCACATTTTCCTCTATTCCTAAAGAAGGTATATGTATTTTTATCTGTTTTATCAACTGAAGACCTTATTTCACGTTATGGACTGTTGAATATTTGGGTAACCTTTGGCCACCACGGTCACTTTCACTCTCTTTTTCTTCATCCTCCAAATATACTTACAACAAAAGCTTTGGTTAGATTAACAGTCAAAGGTCACATTGATAATAAATATTTGCGAGTTTTTATTCATAAAGCATCTTATATTATTTGTTTGTTGGTTGGTTTTTGAGTTTCTAGGGATTGAGCTGAGGGACTCTGCATTGAGCTACATCCCTTACCCTTTATTTACATTTTTATTTTGAGACAGAGTATAAACTGCCCTGGCAGCGCTCAAATCGCAATTGTTCTGTATCAGCCCCCTGAGTACCTGGCATCATGGGAGTGGTGTGGGATCTCTGCCTGGCTGAATTGCCTTCATTTTTAAATGGAGCTTTTTGTACACTTACTCTCAATTTCTCCCAAGTGCTCAAACAGCTACGTCAAATGCCCTTCAATTTTGTCTCCAAGACTTCAGCACACCAAATAAACATCTGGGTCCATATTTCATTGCAGAGAATCTCTCAGTTCCCCGGGTAGCCAGCAGAAGGCTGGGAAGATTGCTCCCTCGGCACGATGCACCTCTATCCTGCACTGCTCTCCCGAGCGAGGTGCTGGTCCCCTGGATTCTCTACCTTCTTGCTCTGGCTTCCACGATATCCTCTAGCAGAAGCCTGGACATGACTGGGACCCCTTGTCCAGGGCCCCCTTGGGTTCCTCAGCTAGACAGCAAGACATCACAAGGATCGCAGAATCCTGGAAATTTTGCCTCCTAAATACCTCTCTAGCCTGTGTGTCCTTTGTTCTATCCCCAAGGTCACAACCTGTGCCAGGTCATTTTTAGCTTTCAAAGATTCTTACAAGCTCTGGATACCTTGTTGTTCTGCCTTAGGATTTACCATTTTAAAATCTATCCTCAGGGAAGCCAGAACTATTATTCTAAAATACTCATCTGATCTACCTCTACCCATATAAACATTGAAATGAAGATCTATAGATTTTAGGGTAAAATTAAATTTGCTATTGTGGCAGAGAAGCCTTTGTAAGGTCTCCGCTCTCACCTCTCCCACTTTCTCTCACTATATACATTTAAGTAATACTGACATTCTTTCAGTTCCTTAAACATCTCTCACTTGCACCCTAAAAATATTGCTCATTCCTCCTTCTACTCCTCTTTGAGTCTCAGATGCAATGACATTACTCAGAAAGGATGCCCCATTGGGGTTTCCAAGCACCATGGCTTTCCCATTTATCCTAAAAGACAATGTACCTGATTCTAACTACTTGCTCAGGAGCTCAAAGGCTGCATTTGAAGCCAAAGAGTACATCCAGAACTGCTCACTGGTAGGGTCTTTGTGAATAGCAAATTATCTAGGGTATAGAAAATACTCAACATTTTAAATAAAATACTAATGGATATCTATATGGTTCGCAAATTCTATTTTCCACACGAGCTAACCAGGTCATTTCAATGTGGAATCCACTCAGAAAAACAAGATTATAGAGGAATATCATTTATAGAAGTATTTGGGGAGTCTTAAATATTCTAATTATGTTTTTTGGAAAGTTTCTTGAAGTGATGGATTATTGGAAAACAAATTTATAAATAAACTCTCCTAAGTCATCTTGGTTCCATGCCTGGACCAGTGACAGAAACTGAAGAGTGGGAAAAGAGCTCAGCAAAGACACGAAGGCAGGAAAGGCAGTGACATTTATTGTGGCATCAGTGGCAACTAGATCATTTTTTTCCATCTAAAAAGACTAAGTACTGCTCACTTCCAGCTGAAATGGTTAAAGATCGAAAATATGAGTCTCATTAGATAAAATTTAAGTTTCTTCAATAGAAGTCCTGAATTGTCTCTTGGACATTTCGGGGGAGTGGGGGGTGAAAATTCACATTTTATAAGCTAACTGCCGACTCGTTTATAAAGACGTTGACAAGGCTAACAAGACCTGGCTGCTTGTTTTTCGTCTCTGGATGCAGGTGAGATTTACATTGCCCTCCCTGACACCTAGAGGCTCAAACCTTTATCTCCCACTGTCTCTGGAGTCTTTGTGAAAATGTATGTATCATACTTTGCGTTGAAAAGAGATCATGCCCTAGTTTTCAACCTGGGATCCCCTTTCAATCTTTAACAATCTAATTCTCCCAGGTCTCTAGGCTGAACTTCTCATTTTTGATTCCGTCTTCTGGTTCTCCCACAACTGCAGTCAAATGCTCAATTCTGGAAGGGCTTCCCTCAGATTGGCCAAGTGAAAACATGGAGATTGGAGTAATAGAAACAAGTTCGTATTGTAACGATGATCTCATTTTCCATTTGCATAACCCCTTTAACTCTTTCACGCTATTGTGCCTCAGTGTACCTAGAAATAAAATGAAGATACATGACTTCTTTGTCAGGGCTGTTCTGAGAACAGGAGAGCTGTACTAGCACACAGCGTGTGATCAACAAACAGTTGTCATATCCCCTGCTTTCTCTTTGCAAAATCTTTTCCCCTTACTTCTGTTGTTTCTACTGTTAACATATTGGTGCAGGTGCATAAGCCAGGATGACTTTAGAGAAAATACACTATACATCTGCTTCTCAATTACCACCAAGTTAAGACATTTGATAAAATAAAACCAACTTGTACATTTAAAAATGTCAGCCCCTTTTACAAGCAATATTCCTCTACCACTTTACATTTCATGCACCCCAAACTCCCACCTTTTCCTTTCATTGTAAGATCGCTACTTCCCACCCCTTTGGCTCATTAATTTCAGACCTTTATCATTTGAACCAAATTTCAGTTTCTAACACATCCCTCAAGTCCCACCAACCACTGCTATCTGTACCTATGTTTTCTTCTTTCTTTCACTATGATGGATGGAGTAGTAGATCCTTTTTCTCGCAAAGGCAACTAACTCCTCATGTGTTCAGTGAATCCTGGGTCCTGACCCTCCCGGACATCGCTCCTGCAGCCATTCCCTCCGCGCCCTGGGTTGAGTTTCTCCTACTCTTTTCTAACTTCTACTTATGAGTATAAAGGATGCGTTAGTGTCACTGATCTTAACCCAACAGTAGCACCGACTGTCATGAGCTCGAGTTCTTCTCAAACTTGGCTAACATCTCTGTCTCTGCTTTCTCTTGCAGCAAAACCGCTCTCTCGAGATGCCTCTAGTCACCAAAGTCTCTTCTACCTACTTGCCTCCACATGAGCAAATACAATGTTCCCTTTTCCATCACCTAACCTTCTTAGTTAATCTCTCCATTTATACTTTCTCTTTTCAAGCACTTTCTCTTTTTTTATTGGATTCTACAACGCACACGTCCCTCCTATATCCTCAATGACACTTTCTCCTCGTTTTCTTCCTCTATCAGTAGCATTTTTTCCTAAATCTCTCAGGTCCTAATCTCCCATCTCCCCAGTCTGCTCCATTCACACAGGCCGCTCACTGTGCCCACAACATGCAGTAGAAAGCGCAGGTCACTTGCTCTTTCTTCCTAGTGATGCAGGTCGAACCACACCCCTCTCTTTGCACACCTGCAGGGCCCTGATGTCTTTACCCCTGCCTCTTGACTTTTCACTATTGCAGTGACAGCAGTATTTTTAAAATATTACTAATTTAACTGTTTTTTTTTTTTTAATTTTTGATGTCACCTAGACTAAAACCCGCAGGCCTTCCTAACTTACGTGAACTTACATGAGTTAGTGCTGCCATCTCCTCCCAGGACCCTTGGCCCTTCACACACTCGCCCCCTTCGGTTCTCTGAATATGCTGTACTCATCGCTAATCCCACTGCCCTCTGCCGAGACCGTCCTTCCTCAGGCCCTGGACAGTGACCTCTCCTGGTCATTCCTAATACAACATGAAAGGCCATTCCTAGAAGGTACACTTACTGTCCTTTCAACCTTAAGCAGACTCCCAGCAGTTTCTCTGCTTTATTGTCACTGTGGCCTTTGCTACCAACTAACATTTCCTTATTAGACTGTTGACATTCTTTCCTTTTGCAGCAAAGTAGAATTTGTGAGAATAGGAACTTGTGGGTCTTGTTCAGCAATGTATTGTTCAGCCCTACATAGTGTCTGCACACAACTGGCGCACAGGAAGTGTCTGTGGAGTGAAGAAATGCATCTCTTAGTATATTTTAACTAAAAATTTGAGGGTTTATGCAATTTTTAAAAAGTTAGTAGAAAAAAATTGGCAAAGGGGTTATTTGGTCAGATTTTTATGAGATTTCTTGGGGAAAAGGTTGGAAATAAATGAAGGCATGAGTAAATCTTTGGCACACAATGTTAAGTGGTGACTTAAGTGAAATGACTTAGGTGCGGAAGATTAATATGTTAAACACCGTACGGTTTCTCTGACTTGGAAAACCCAGAACACAGACATTCTTTGGAACCACATGAAGTGATAGCAGGAGTTGGGGGAAGGGGTGGGGAGGGGGTGGGAGGGTAGAAGATGGGAAGGGATTGTAAAGTCAATATGATACATATGTGTATGAAATACCCAAATTCATTGTAAATACTATGTATTACATTTGTATATTAATAAAATAGTGGGAAAAAAGAATTACTAATACTACAAACTTTTGAAATAGTAACACCCATAAAGCCAATGTAAAAATTAAAATAAGGAAACAATTATTTAGTATTTTCCATGAAAAACTATGCTTTTTGTTAATCTGTCTATCACCTTATTTTTCAGAAGCCTGAAGAGTCCTCCTACAACATTTATGTATTGAAAAAAGTAACTGTTATTTTGAATGTCAAAATAATTGGAAAAAAAGAACAGATTTAGAGAATTATGCTCCATGAAGAAAATTAAAGTCAAAATTTTATTATTTATAGATCACTTATGCATATATATGAGAACATTTTATTCTGGATGTGGTTTTATATATTCAGAATAATTTTATACTTTTCATACTGGAATACTAAAAAATACACCCTAGCTATCTGTGAGGGAGGGAGTTCTTAAAAAGTCAATGTTCTCTCATGTTTATTTAAACCCGTTATGGGGTTGTTTAACTAAAAGCCCGAGGTTATGGACAATCTCCTCCTTATAAAAGACAACTATCCTGAAAGAATTCTTGACAACATGGCATAATAAAAATGCGGCAACATTATTGAACAAGTAGCAGCTTTTTGAACTGGTATTTGCAAATTTAGATCATGTTTAATCTACAGCAAACCACATCTTGTTCCTCAATCGTAACAGTTTTATCAGCAGCTACAGTGATACAAGTAGTTTTTTCACTTCCAAAAGATTCCTTTTTAGTAGTAGGAAAAAATAAAATAATCAATGATCATTCAAGTTTTGATAAACTACAATCAAAACTATGAATTCATACCTCAAGATTTGTCCTAAAATTTTTTTTGTGCGATTCCTTTGATTCTATTAGACTTTTCAATATAAGCAAATGTCTTGGATCTTGAACAATTTTTTGAAAAATAACCAAATGTGGCTTTAGAATAATAAAATAATAAAAAAGTAGCAAATGGCTATGAATAACAAAGAATAACAAAGAAGAATACTGGAAGACTCTTTATATTTTTGGTCTGCCAATAATTCCCCTTAATTTTTGAGGTCCTGGCCCTCCTCTAATGCAGACCACATTGCATACTACTTGGGGAGGTAGACAGAAGTTGAATCTTGAACAAAAGTCATGGTCACATGAGGTCTTCGGAGGCAGCTGTACTCACAGAGCAGCAGTGTATTATCTGGGTTGTGAATTCTGAGCCAAGTTTCTTCTTTCCAGTTCATTTTCTATATAAATTTCTTCTGGCTCCTATTAATTTTATCAGCTAATAGAAGCTCATTTTTACCTAGTGTTTAGTTGATTTTTGTGACCTACAAACCTGAATGGTATAACTATAAATCTACATGAAATAGTAAATTCATGCCTATTTTTTGTTTAAACAATTAATGATTTTTGATTGTAGTGTTGTATGTGTCACTATTTTTTAAAAAGAATGTCATTGAGTCATTATTCATTAAGCAAATTTCCTTTCATATTAAAATAAACCATTTCTCTTAACTCAAGAATTATAGATGACTTGGCTAGTGCTTCATAATTTATATTATTTGATCCTTCCAACAGGAAACCAGAGCATTATCACCAAGGTAGAGAAACCATTTAAGTAGAAGTTTCTACATGTGAAATGCTGAACACATTAAATCTTAAACATATATGAAGATTGGAGATATCCAGAATTAGCTCTGACCATGCTACACAACAAGCTATTTTCACCTTCTCTTCCTTAAATGGATTTATGTAGGCTGTATAAACATATAACAAAATCAATGGGAATGTTATATATTTGTCATCAATTGAAATTTTGGCTTCATAAGCATAATAAAATTTCTCAGTGTTTTTTTTTTAAATATGAGACAATGTCTCACTAAGTTGTTAAAATGTGAAGCAGAGCTGAAACTTTAGATCACCCCGCCTTGGTTCCTCAGAGTGCTGGGATTATAGGTGTGCAGTAACAGTCTTGGTTTTCTAGTTTTGTTATCTACACAGAGACTGTGACTGTTGGAGAAACAAAAGTAACTTCTAGACAATTTCCAGTGGTGAGTTTGCACTATCCAAAGTACAGAGCAACTTTTGAACTGAAACTTCTAAATTAAAATTAAGTTTTCTAGCATTGATTTGCTTGTTCATAATAACTGAGGAATAAATAAAATAATACAATCTCTGAAATATCTACTTAAAATTATGCAATGTGATTTTGTGAATCACAGGAATTTTCTGTGGAACAATTGGTGTGATGAGTTAGGATCATTAGTTAAGGTTAAAAAACCTTATTATGTATTAATATCAAGGAATTACCTTCCTAGAAACTGTGTTTGGTGGTTTTCCATGAAGAGAACATTAGGCCACACTTTTTTTTTGAACAGCCAACATCTAGGACTATCCTGAGATGTAACAAGATCTTACTTTTGTTTGACTCAGGGTAATGAACATGAAAAATTTATTTCATCTGTAGTAAGAGAATAATATTGAGTATTTTTCTCTTTCCAGATATTCCACACACTAGCACTCTCAGGAAGAGAGATGTTTCCTTGTTTTATTCCTCTCTCTTTTCCTCCCTTTTCATCCCTTCCTTCTTCTTTATTTCATCTGTTTATCTTTCTTTGTCTCTCTGTATTTCTTCCTTCCTTCCTTCCTTCCCTTTTCCATTTTTTTTCCTGCTATCCATGACACATGGCACTATTTTCTCAACTTTGCTAATAAAGAATCTTAGGTTTTCAGAAAAAAATAATAGCTGCCCAATCAAATGGTAGGGCTGGAATCAAATCTCAGGTTTGCCTGGGCCCAAAATTCAAATCATTAATCTTTAAATTTTTGTTGGGGCAACTTGCAAACTTTTAAATGAAGGAAATGTTCAGTGTGAGGCTTCACATTTAGATCCACTCTCTTGTAGATAGGGCTAAATTGGCTTAACCTACCAAGTTCCTTCCACATGTGTTGTAACTTTGGACACATGATGGTTTTCCCAAAATTATTTATATTCTTTTTTAAAACAATCTTCAATTAAAAAAAAGATTGAGTAGTTTGTTTTTTTCTCATATTTGTCTTCTCATATTACTTTGTATAATATATATATATATATATATATATATATATATATATATATATATATGTTTCAGTCTACTACTCCACATATTTTAAGTTCCTAATTCAAAATAATGAGAAGTACTACTATGACTCAACAAGCTGTACTAACCCATAAGGTGTGTGGGCATCTATCACTATGAGAATGGCATGCCAGTTTGCATTTTTACTTTTTACTACAGAAAATTAAGCAACACAGATTGAAACAATCCTAATCAAAAATATGTTTCCTATTTTTTAAAATCTACTGTCTGCATTTTCTCTAACACATCGTGAACATATCTCTGCTAAAGGCAGTAACCATGACTTTTTGTTCTCCATGTTCTCTGTCTATTGTATAATATTTTTATACAGAGATTCATGATAAAGTAGGATATTTTCAATATTTTCAAAATATCAGAAAGCAAGGAATAAAAGTATTCATAAAAGGGAATGGTACTGTAATGCAATTCTAAAACTATAATGTAAATTTTATTATTCAAGAAATCTGAAATCACACTCAGAGCTGTACAAGAGTACTTTGGTCAGCTTTCCTGTTGCTGAGACAAGATATTCTACATTCACAAGTTAATGAAGGGGAAGTTTAATATAGCTCATGGTTTCAGTGGTGTTGATCCATGGGTGGCTGGCTCCAAGGCAGGAACCTCATGGCGAAAGGGTGTGGTAGAGCCAAGCTGCTCACTTCCTGGTGCCTGGGAAACAAAGCATTGTGGGACAGCACCCGTGAGAGACAGCTCCAAAGGCATGCCTCAGTGACCTGCCTCTCCCACCTGGGCCGCAAATCCGAACTGCACGTTCAGTGGGTTACTTCATGAATTGCACCCCTATGATTCTACCACCTTTCTGGGAGTCTCCTAATCCAGTCATACTGACAATTAAGGTTAACTGGTACGTGGAGGAATATAAAAGAAAATAGTACAAAGTAAACAATAAATGGTAGCCAAAAATAATTTATTTAAATTCACTTTGAGGACTTAGTCACCAAAGAGCTCACAGCTTTGCCCACAAACCTTTATACACATTATCCATAATCACTGAGTAAGAGGAACTTTCCCTCCTAAAACAATCGTTGTGTAATACTTCATATCTAGTTGTACACTGAGGTGACCTCCCCAGTAGTCCATTTTACTCATCTCGTTAGCATTGGTGTTACGAACTACACCCTCACCAAGTGGCCTACCGCTATTTAATCCAATACAGTAATCCCATTTTTCTTGTCTTATTTATTTATTTTGCCATCAAAGAGTGAAGGAATTGAGTTAGCAGCGAACTTGTGATATGATTAAAGCCAATGAGATTTGAGGTTGTGTCAGCTGAGGAATTCTGAGGGAGGCACTATCTTGTCCTTCTCAGACACTTTCTTGTTTCCTAATAATACACAAATATATACATGTACTATTACTATCATTATCAGAGTCACATAATTTGGATTGTACATTAGATAATTTCAAATAGGCATGTCTAACCCATAATCCACAGGCCATGCACGATCACAAAGTCGTACCATTTAACATTATTATGTTATTTTTAGCAATACTTTTCATGACTTGGTAGTATTTTGCTCCATTATTCCCTGTATAGGTAACAGAAGAACGCTGGGCAAGGGAGGGTGCAGTCAGGTGGCAACCCATGTGGGTATCAGATGCTACATGTGCTGGGAGACTTGCTGAGGAAAACACAGTGATTACCAATTAGAATATTTGAAACTTTCCTACATGTGTGCAATAAATAGGCATTTATTATTATTAACAGACATGTATGTTTTCTCATTGAATTACTAAACTTGGATTTGTTTTGTATTTATTTTAAAGTTATAATGACAAGTACAAAATAAGTTTTGCTATGCATATATATTAACTATATTATATATTTTAAATGTGGCCAAAGACACTTTCCTCTTTATTCAGTGTAGCCTAGGGAAGCCATGAGTTTGGACAGCCTGTTTTAGACCTAACAGACCAGTTATTTTATGAAAAAAAATCAACAAAACAAAACAAACAAACCCTGTATTTGGGAACTCACAAAATTCACAAGAGATAATGTGAGAGTCTTGGAAATAATATATAAAGCATACCAATAAGGAAAGAGAATAAAATAATTTCTCCTCAATTGAGGAATATGTATTAAGTCTTTTGTTCTTTTATTTTTATTTGTTGCCAGTGCACACACACACACAAAAGAATTCTCTCACATGCCTCCTTGGACGGCTTGCAGGGAGCTACACAATACATAAATCTCTCCAAGGTGTTACTAATTAATGCTTTAAATCAAACAAGGGCATTTGACTTTTAAGACTTCCTGGCCTGGATCCCCCTTGTCCCCCTACAGGGAGTCTGTATGCACACATCAGCTGCTCACTCACCTCCCACACATATGCCATCTTCAGTTTTGCATTTGTGCATTTGGTCAAGCCCTTCCTTCACTTCCTCAGCACCGACTTTTTCTCTACATGTAAGCTCTACTGCGGTACCTGGCCCCTTGGCTCCGACTGGATATTGCTGAACACATGTCTCTAATGCTGCAGTTTTTTCTGTAACGAGGTTGTCATTATTGTTCCTTAAGAGCAGGAACTGAGAGTTTTTTCTGTTTTGCCTCCCCCTAAATTCTCAATTACTGTGTAGCACAATAGATATGTATTAGACAAATATTTTCCCAATGAATTAAACATGTTTTTTTACTATTTATGGTATAAAATATATTTCACAGACTTAACAAAGTATTTTAAGTAAACACAAAATTTGTTTGGCCTATGATTGCGAGATTTAGCACACAAAATACAGTGTGCCCTGCCTGTTCATTTAATTTGCCCATTTTTCAATAGGATCCTTTATTTTGGTGGGTTTAATTTTCTTTAGCTCCCTATATATATTCTAGTTATGAGTTTCTTATCTGAGGTGTTGGTGGCGAATACTTTTTCCCAGTCTGTTGGTTCTTTATTTACAATGTTGACAGTTTCCTTTGCTGTGCAGAAACTTTTTAATTTGACAAGATACCATTTGTTGATAATTTGGATAATTTCTTTTGCTCTTGGTGTCTTGTCAAGAAAATCTTTGCCTACCCCTATGTCTTTTAGAAATTTGCCTACTTTGTCTTCCAGAAGGTTTAGTGTTTCATTTTTAATGTTTAGGTCCTTAAGAAGTGCAAAGGGCCAATAGATACATGAAAAGATGCTCAACATCTCTAGCCATAAGAGAAATGCAAATCAAAACAACGCTAAGATACCATCTCACTCCAGAAAGAACAGCTTATATCAACAAATCAAATAGCAATCAGTGCTGGCGATGCTGTGAGGAGAAAGGAATCCTCCTGCACTGCTGGTGGGAGTGTAAATTCGTTCCACCACTCTGGAAAGCAGCATGGAGAGCTCTCAAAAGACTAGAAATAAATATCCCCTTTGATCCGGCGACACCCCTCCCGGGAATATATTCAAAAGAGGCCAAAACAACATACAACAGAGATATATGTATATCCATGTGCATAGCAGCACAACTAACAATAGCTAGAACATGGAAGTCACCAAAATACCCATCAACAGATCAGTGGATATACAAACCATACACAATGGAATACTATGCATCTGTAAGGTCCAACAGCGTGGAGGTTTTCACAGGCAAATGGAAGAAACTTGAGAATATCATGCTTAGTGAAGTGAGTCAGAAGCAGAAGGTGAAACATTGGATGGTCTCTCTGATATGAGAGACCCAGACCACAATTATCTCATGGAAATTTAAACGAAAGACAAAGTGAAAGAGGGGGACGGGGGCGGGGAGGGAAGGGAGGGAAGCAGGAGGGACAAAAGGAGAGCAGGAAAGCCCTTGTCACTTTGACAAGAAACATATGTGCCCAAAATGCTCAACTCCATTGTAAACCTTAAATTCTGCACTTGTACATATCAATAAAATGGGGGGAAAAAAGAAATACAGTGTGCCCAACTAAATTTGAATTTCATATAAATAAAAAATCTATTTTTTGGAATAAACGTATCCAGTGCAACATTATGAACATAGTAATGTTATAAAATTCTCTGTTAATACAAATTCAAATTTAATTGTTTTTTTCTATCTTGCAATCATAGATTGGGTGGTTCAGAGATTTAAGTACTTGTACTTATTTTTCTAAATTGGAGCAAGCACCACGTTTATGATCTGTTTAACCTTATAAGACTTTGCTAGGCAAGTCATGTAACACATGAGGTTCTCTGTGTTGCTCTTTCTGGGACTTAGGACAACAAAGAAACTGATGATGAATTGTGTGAAAGTCACCATGCATGTTTATAGGAAGCAGAAGGCAAGAATGCACACGGTCCCCAACCTACCCTCTAGGAGTTTCTATGTGGGGGCAAAGCTGGCCCATCTTGGTTCAGCCTCTACTTGGTGTCAGTCTTGGTGTTAATCTATGTGATTAACAACATTTTTAGGTGTGACCCAGCCGCTTCCAGAAAGGATTCAAGATGGCACTATGTATTTTGGTTGTCAAGAATGAATTATATTTTTTGAAATAAAGACTGAATAGTTCCTAATTTTGAAACAGTAAGTAAACACTATAATTTATGGTCCTAAGTGAAAACAATTATTTATAATTTGTTTTCATCAGTACATTGAAATCTCAGATTTTGATAATGAAGCTCAAGTTTTTATTGCAGAAGATTCTTCTGTGGTTACTGAACATTTAATACACTTTTTTTTCTTAAAGAAAAAGAAATGAAAACAGAGCACATGGAAGTTTTCCTTTTTCAGGTTCATAAATCCTCCCTCAGGTGAATTCCACACTGATTCCTTAGAGGAAGTGATTATTGAGGTGATTTTTAGGATCCACTGAGTTAGTCTGAGCCTCTCTGCAGTGCGACTTGGTCCACACTACCTATATCTTATCATTCAGACTTCCCATCATGGCCGACAGGGCCACAAAAGAGCTGAATTTCAACGCGAGGTGAAACGTTATAATCACAGTGGATACATGTGTGGAGGTCAGCAGTTCAATATTTTAACAAATCATTTTACTATCTACATGCCACATAAATTTGGCGCTATTTTTAATACTGAAATACTTTAAAAGTGTGAGAACAAAATATGTTTTCATCGTGTTAATGCACGTGCTTTGTGTGCTCACATAAAAACATTTCTCAGACTTAAAACATAGAGTTTCTGGCTTTAAAATGACTTACCTTTAACATATTACATCATTATTTTTCAGGACTAGAGTCGAGCATCATAGTTTTCATTTCTTATCTAAATATAAGCTATTCATCTTTGCAATCTGTATTTTAATGGTGGCCCTCTTAATAACAAGCCATAACCCATGTAATGATGATTTTTCTTGAAGTTCAGTTTGTTATTACTATAGCACATGAAACTCAAATGGCAAAGTATGAAAAAGTAAAAAGAACCCTGGGGGAAGTTGCATCAGCTTCAATGACTTGCCAGTTACCCAGATAGGAGGCCATAGTTAATAACATCATTATGCTAAATCTTTGAAAATTACGAAATGCTCACGGACAATGTATGTTTTAGGGGGTCAAGCATTACCTTGGGTAGCTCTTCAATCTGATTGGCATCTAAATAAAGCTCCTCTAACGTCCGCTCAAAGTTGAAGACTTCCTTTGGCACCTGCTGAAGGCTGCAGTGGGAGTAATCTAGAATTGAGATGATTTCCTCTTCACCCCGGAAACATCGGCATGGCACCAGCCGGCCGATGATCTTCCGTTTGGTGGTCATCTCCAGGCACTGCACTAGAGGGAAGTAAAAAAAAAAAAATGTAAACACAAACAAACTAAAAATCGTTTCATTGACTGCCTTGTGTAGGCATTCTTGTAAACTCTGAGCTTAGAAACTTAACGTTCAGCAAAGAAACTTATGATGAATTGTATGACGAACTGTGTATGTTACAATTCCATAAAGCTTTACACACATGTTTAATATCCCAATAAACAGCCCTGCAAGGTATGTGAGTTGGGTTTTATTCCAAGCTCGAAAGTTAAAAAAAAAAAAAAGGGCTCAAGGAGATATAGAGTGTTTACATCACCACCACATGCTTCTGAGGAGTGGAATCAGATCATAATAAATCTTGAATCAATTCAATTTCATTTCCATGGTTATAACCCATCTTGGAACAAGTATCTATAAGAGGTTACAATCTCCGCAGATGCGTCCCCAGGAAGAATAGGTACAGTGCTTCTTCACTGTGTGTGCTGTTTTCCAAGGCAGTAGGGTAAGTTCTTTAGAGAGATATTGCATTACTTTTAAATTCACAGTACACAGTATAAATTGTCACTATAGAACTAGTAGTGAATGATAATATGAAACTTGTATTTAATCTGATTAATTTTACTTAGAATATGAATTTACTGATAGACTAGAAATTAGTGGTATTCTAAAAATGTATAGCATTTTGGGTTTTTTGAATTGCTTATATTAAGTTAGATTTGGAAAAAAAACTTAGGTAGAAAATGCTCAAAAGCTGTTGGGTTTTCAGCTCAAAGCCACCTTTATTCTTCCTTTAATTCTGAAATTAATGCAAAAATATTCTGGACACAGGTTCATGAATAAGCACTTATAGATGGTTGTTTGTACATGGTAATCTGTAGAGAGCTAACTAAAAGCATGAAAAGATGACCTTTCTTCTCCATTTTATCAAACTCCTATACGTCCTATTGCTGGAGGTCTGAATCACCTTGTCACTATTGTTCTCCTGATTTTACTAGAAATTCTTGACTGTAGGACTGATGTTTTCACATCCCTACCTGGTATCCAGCACGTGTTAGGCATCTCATTAACATTTCCTAGCACATGAGTGACATTTACCCAGCGCCTTGCAAATGGGTGATGAGGCTTTTGCTGTTTTAAATGTAGTGATGGCAGTAGCTTAGTGCAAAGAAGCAGCAATTAAAACACAAAGAAAAACGGTGGATTGAGAAGATAGATAAGGGGCCAAAGTCAAAGAAGTGATAACATTAAATGGATAGAAGGGAGGCTGTGGTTGGGATGGATGTCTTAGAAGATGCCCAGGTTTTTAATTCGAGTAACTAGTAGTCACACTGACCCAGCAAAGATGCCATACAGCTGATCCCAGACACAGACCCTGCATATTTCTGACTCACACATGAGTAATGAAGAAATTGCTCATGTTTCTTGCCCCAAATCTCTCTTTCACCCTTTATGTGCTGGGCCATGGTGCTATAGCTCTAGATCTATTTGTTCCCACCATGGTGCAATTTTCTTTTTTTATTACAAACTAAAAGGAGGAGGAGAATACCCAAGCCTGCACTTGAATCATTTGACCAGTATCCACTCTCCATCATAACTTTTCAAATTTAAATCACTTAAAACTGCTTCCTCTGTAATTAACCCAAACTATAATCTCTCGTATCCATCTTCTCTGCTGCGTTCCTCCCCACAATGGGCTGACTTAGTCCCCTGTCCAGCTTCTCTCCTCCATGTCCTCCGACCTCTTACACTGTGCTACGCACTCTAAACCTCTTCCCACATACAATTTGCAGTGGTTAAGTTCAATTACATCAACCTGATAGGCTTGGGAGCTATAGGGGTGATTAGTAGGGAATATGTAGGTTGGCTGTGGAGGCATGGCTTTGGGTTCAACATCTAGTCTCTGGGTCTTTCCTCCCTGACACTGTTATCCTGCTCCACTTTCCAGCTACTCTGAACTGAACATCTTTAGTCAGACACCTTTCCCCCATGATGCTTCTGCCTTGGTGTCAGCTGAGCAGGGACTGAATTCCCTGAAACCATGAGCCAAACCTCTCCACCTCTGAGTTGAGGGTGGTGAGAATTATGTTCCACTGATGGAAAGGTTGACTAATACAATTTGTAACCAACCTAAATACATGTATAATAGTATCTATTTTATTTAGGTTATATACCACTGTATGTAGATCACGGTTCATTTCTTGAGTGTCTTTTTGTCTCCTTGGAGTTAAATAATTGCCTAATTGTTTTCTCTGTTAGGTTTTGCTACATGTTTCACTAATTCAGTTTTCTGACTCTGCCCGGCAGCAGTCCTTTGGGGACTGGCTCTTCCTGATCCAGTGTAGAGCAGCGGGCCCACCAGATCTCATTTAGAGGTGCCATCCAAGAGCTTCTCTTCACTGTTATCCTGCAAGTTCTGCACTTTTCTCGTGTAGTATATCTTCTATTTTTCTGGATTCCATGTCTTTTTCTTCTCTGATTTATTCCTTGAGTTTGGCAGAATATAATGTCCACTTACTCACAGAGAAAGGATTTACAGTAGTTGGATTTTTGAGGCCTTGCATGTCTGAAAATGACTTTGCTTTACCCACAAACAATTGAAAGTTTGGCTGGATATGGATTGCAAGGTTATAAGTACTTTTTCTTCATGCATTTGAAGGCACTTTTTTATTTATTATAGTTTCTAGCTTCTAAGAAAACCCTGTGCCATTCCTATTCAAAATCCCATTTCACACTCAATTTCATCTCTACTGGGAATTTTTACAATTTTATTTCAACCTCAGTCTTGAAAATCCATGAGAGTACTGTTTGATGTGCTTTTCTTAATTCATCACACAAAATAGTTGATGGGCTCCTTTATTCTAGAAGCACTTACCTTGCGATTGTTTTTGAAAATTTTCTGTTAATTGACAATTTCCTCTCCCTTTTAATTAAAAATTTTCTTCCTTGTAATTCCTATCAGATAGATGAAAGAAATTTTACTTAGATTTGCCGTATAACTCATGTATTTATCCTGTTGTAGATTGTATGTCTTTGTCTTTTTATTTTCTGGAAAATTTTCTCAATTGCGTCTTCTAAATCCATGCATTAAATTGCTTTTTAGCTGATAGTAGTTTTCCTTTAATAAGACTAAATATTAGTCTGGGCCTGGTGGGTGGTACAGGCCCAAAGCCCGGCACTCTGAATCGCGGAGGAAGGATTGCAAATTTCCGCCCAGAGAAAGCAATTTGTCAAGACTGTGTTGAAAGTAAAATATTAATTATAATAAAACATGTCTGAATGTAGCTCAGTGTGAAGGGTCTGGGCCTGATTCACAACACTACACATAAGCACACACACATACACACACGTACACACACAGCTTATATGTTATTCCCTGAATGTTCCTTTTTCCATAATAGTCTGTTTGTGCTTGAACATGCTATATTATCCTCAATTCTCTTTGAAGGTATTAATGATAGATTTTTAAAAATATTTTCCCCATGTTTCCTGTATCATTTCTGAGTTCTATTTTCTGTTTCTTTTGGTCTTCATATCTCATCACAGAAATTTTTTTTTTCCACAAATATCTGGTGATTCCTGGCTGTCTTCCAACTTCGAAGCTCTCAAAAGCTAATTGGACATTTTATATGCGTGACATGCTTCGCTGCAAGATGATCTGGCAGCCAGTCAAAGAATATTCTAGACAAGAACATTCTGGTCTTCTGCCAATAATGAAGACATGTTCCTCAGTATACAGAGACTTTCACTTTCCTACTTGCATGACTGAAGTCTCTTCAGCTTCTTGCCTCGGACCAGGGGTCTCGAATATTCTAATGAGGTGTGTGAGGAAAATCAATTCATATATTTTAAGATGCTATCAATAACGGAGTTTGCAATGGAGGATACAGATATAAACTACATAATCTGCATCTTCGTTCACTGTCTTCTAAAATATGTTGAAGTCCCTCTACTGCAGATGTCTCCTCTTCTGTTTTCTCTACTCTTATAAGTATGTAGCCCCCTGCCTCACACACACGTGCATGCACACACACAAACCTCCTTTTAGTTTAGTGGGGTCTTGATTGTAAATTTTCTTTATATATACTCTAAATTCTACTCTTAAAGAAAACTTTTCTTTTAACTTGTCTCAGGGAACAGACCTACTACCCTCTTTCCTTTGGGACCAACTTCTCCTGTAGGAACATTCTTCGCCTTGGGCTCTGTGACATCACACTCCTGGCATTCATCTGTCCTCCTTGGCTACTCTCTTTCCATCTTCTGAGGAAGTGGCCCTTTGGCTTATCGGACGCTAAGATTTACATGATGCGTTTTCCCTGTGCTGGTTGCTCTGCTAACTGTGCAGCCTCCTCCTTTACAATCTTCTTTTTAAAAAAATCTTTTCCAACTCTCACTTCATGGAACATAAGTTAGGTAGCAAATGGATGGCTATAAATTTTTGTCTCTAACTCCGATTTAGGTCCCTCATCATTTCCATTTTTACGGTTTAAGGTCTCTGCAAGCAGATCGTGTTTAAGATCGAAGCAATGCTCTGGAGAGGCAGCTGCTGCATCAGCCCAGTCAAGAGCTTGGGCTCTGGAGAAAACTGCCTGGCTATGTACACCTACATACTTATTTTCCCTCCATCAGCTCCTTAATCTTCAAAATAATAGAGTACCCACACAGAACTTGGAATTATATCTCTAGGTTTTAGGCACTGATGAAGTATCAGCAACAATACTCTTCCTCCTGTTCACCCAATCTCAGCAGATACCTCTATCATTCACCTGAGTTCTCCACACAGAAGCCTTGGCATTGTTTTTGGCTTCTCCATTCCCTCACTCTGTGGTTTAACCATCACCAAGTCCTCATTCCTTGAATCAGACATATCTTCCTTCCTCTCAACAGCTTCTACCTAGTTCAAACTAGTAATATCTTCTTCATGTACACTTACGCCTTACCTTTCTCTCCCAGTGCAGAGATCTTAGAAAGCACACAATAGAACTGTTACCCTCTTGCTTCAAATACAGCAATAACTCCTTTCTCTCCTCAAGGCAAAATCCAAAACTTTTCTTACGGCCTACCAGATGTGACCTGACCCTGCTCTCTGATTCGCCCTGCCTTTGTCCCTCACACATTGGCCCCAACCTGCCTGCCAGGCATCGGGGACCATTCCTCTTCTTGGCTGTGATGTTCTAAGATGATACGATCATTCGTCTATTAATATTAGACCTTCTGTTACTCTGCCTGACCTAGCACAGGATACAAAGGTACATGCCTCTTTGTTATTTTTTAATTTTAGCAGGGAGACCAGCTTCTCCCTAGGTAATCAAGGTAGATTATGATTCTTGTGCATGTGTTATATAGCTATACGCTGTGGGTCCTGCTGATTATAGTGGATTACTTATTCAAAAAGCAGTCATGGTTGCTAGATTAGAGTCCCCAAGAGGACAGGGACCATAGCTGGCCTGCTCAACAGGTACAGTTCTGGTAACTTGTTTAATATTGGCATCAAAATAGATATATTACACTATCAACATATAAATAAAGTACACAGGGGCTAAAGAAGGTAATAATTACTTCTGTATGTATAGCCTATCATTTTAGCTTTATTCCTTGAGAAGTCTGAATATTATTCACATTTCAGTGATAACTTAATTAAGGGTTTGAGAGTTTGTGATGTGCAGGAGATGACAGTGAATACAGCAGACCAGGCTTAGATTTCACATTTCCCTGCCCCAAAGCCACTGTGTTTTTGCATTAGCTGACTGCATTACAGCAGTGGGTCTAGGTCACCCTTTGAGAATTTACAAAGATGTGAATTTATCAACAGCTTTTTTTCCTCACTCAGCTCCACACACACATTTAACACTATATTTACACACGGAATATTTTACAGGTGCAAAACAGAATAAGAAAGTAACAGAGAGGAAACTAAGTCTGTTCTGCTCTTCAGTGACCACTTCTGAATAACGTTCTACACATCCAGAGGAGGAAGATATAGTGAAAAGAAAAAGTTCTAGAAACCCAATGAGTACAAGAGCAGGAGGACTTATGAGTATGCTACATACATGCTACACAGCAGTGCAGATGTGTTTCCATCTGAAACATGGCCACTGCCCTTGTCCATCAAAGACATGAAGCTTCATAACCGGGGTTGGGAACAGCCAGATTAACAGTGTTAACTATATAGCCACACAAAAGAGGAATCCTTAGATAGATTCTCAGTCTTTCAGATAGTTTGAAAAGGCAAGAGGAAAACAGGTATATGTGTCTTTTTGTTAAGGCCCCTCTAACACATTCTTTGAATCAAAGATAAGAGCATCTTTTTATGGATGCTCAAAATGCTGCATGGATTTTCTTTCTTCTTGAATCATACATGTTTTTTTCAATCTGAATTGAGTGCCTAACAGGGATTTTTCTTTGTGGACAAGCCTGGTGTGTAGTCAGCAACCTCCCTTTCAATACTCTCCCATGGAGTCAAGTGCATTTGAACAGCAGGGCTCACTAACAATGCATAACCCAGGTAGAATTAATAGAAAAACTGGATCTTGCTACATTTTTCAAATCCTTCCTTACTCAAAAATTAAACCAAAAAGAATTTCAACCACCTGAGAATTATTTCTACAATGGTACACTCAAACGAGAAGCATATATGCATTCAAACATCTGACTTTTAATCCCTTTGCATTCTAGAATTTTAGACCAGAGTCTGTCTAGCTTAGCCTTGCTTAATATCCCACACCTGGAAAGATACGAGGACAAAGCAAAGTTCAATCTTTCCAAGATTTCCGGTGATAGATCCTCTGGCTGTCCTCATTAGTTGGCACAATTTTGCATCTTTCAAATGATAAATGTTTCTCATTTCTTCACTGGGAAACCTTTTGCCACAGGGAAATGGAAATCTGCCAACCTCTCTCCATAACCTATGTCAAGGAACATCTTTAAACCCATCACTTAACCTCAAGCATGTCTCTAAAACTCCCTATCTAAATATCCAGGAGGACTCCGGTATTCCAAGGGAAACAAGGACAAATCGGCCTTGCTTTGTTTTGTGACTGTTGAAAGGATCACATTTCAGAGCTACTTAGATTTCTTGTTTGTTTGTTTTTTCGTCTTATCATTACAATATCTGAAGCCCTGCTGTCACTGTACATGATTTGATTGTTATCAACACAAGGAAACCAATTTGTCTTCCCCAGGATCAATGGGCGAATATGGGAGTGAAAGTCTTTGTGGCCTTTAAAGCTGATATTATCACATCAGCAATCAGAATAAGAAATCAAGAAGGAAAGCAGAGAGCCTGATATGAAGAAGAGCTTGCTAAATATTCCTAAGTGCTGCTTCAGATAAGTTTCTTTCTTTAAGAACATCAACATTCTGCTCTTCTCTAGCTGGTCTTCCCAGGAACTTCATCTATTGACTTCTAAGAACCCCTTTCTGTGAATGCTCCCTGATCTACACCTCATCATCCCTGATTTTGTTTTTAGCTGCTCCATGAGCTACCATACTTAAATAAAACGCAACTGTTGTGGTTTGGCTCTGGAATGTCCTCCAAAAGCCTCATGTATTTAAATGTTATAGATTGTCTATGGAACCATGTGCTGTTGGGAGATTGGGGCCTAGCCTGGAGGGATGGATTACAGGCATGTAATTTGGATGACAGGTGTGTAGTGGGGGCTTGCCACACCTTCCATACCTGGATGCAGGAGGGACTTGTCACTGGGCTGAGACCTGGAAGGATACATAAGCTGCTTCCTGCCTTCCTTGGACAACGAGTCTCCACTTGCCTGACTGTGACTTCTGAAACTGTGGGCTAAAATAAACCTTCCTCCCCTAAGTTTGTAGATGTCGGGTATTGAGTCACAGCAATGGAAAAGTGATTAAGACAGCAACATATCTACAGCAGTATTTGGAAATATTTATGATATCTATGAAACTCCTACTCCACACCAGGGACTGGGCTCTCCTTTTTGGTCTGCGCTGATTAGCTGTACATTAATTCTCTTCACCCCGAATCTTGGACTCGTTTTCGTTGCTCCTCTTTTTTGTCGATATTAAACAGTTCATGCCCTCTTCTTTCTTTCCTTATCACTTAGTCCATCCTGCTGTGGCTGCCAATACTCCCTACTAGTACTGTTGAGAGGAACGCTGCATGCAGGCACACAGCTCCAAGAAATCTTCCTATACAATTGTTTACTTCACGCATGTTTATTAAGTGTTTACTGTGTACTACATACTCAGTAATGAATCACCGATGGCCCCTGTGCCAATGGATTTGTAGGAAAATGAGAGAAACAAGTATCGAGTAAAAAGTTACACAAATGAAGTCATAATTGGGCATGATGATAATTTCTGTAAACCATTAGTTTTACATTTTTTGTATATTGACATACGTTCATTGTATTTAAGTGAAAAGAAAATGTATTTAAATAATAATTTTTAATTTTCTATAGCAATTAATTCATATATTGATTTAATAAAATTCATGTTGATGCTCCAGGTGTAAAAGTGTCAGGGTCTATAGTTTCCCTTTGCTCACGTGTGTGTGTGTGTGTGTGTGCTTGCTTGTATAGTGGATAATGGATCGCCACCACCTCTACCACTGAGCCATAGTCCCAGCTCAGAGTATATTTTCCATGGCAGTATTTCCCAGAGAAGATTACTGGATGAATTGTCTTTTTAGAAACAGAATATATTAGCATATTAAGGGATCAAAGAGGGTGTTATGACTTGAATGTCTGTGTCTTCTTCAAAATTGATGCTGAAACTTAATCCCCTGAAGGGGGCTCTAAGAGGTGGGGCCTTTAGAGTGATTAAGTCTCGAGCCCTCTGCCCTTCTACATGGATTAATGCCTCATAAAGGGCTGGAGAAGCCTGTTCTAGCTCTGCCCTTCTTGTTCCTCAGTTCCTTCTCCCTGTGAGAGGACAGTTCTGTCTTCTTTGAGGACACGGCCACAAGGTCCGTCACGGCAGCAACGATTCTATGTCCTCACCTGACGCTGAACCTGTTGGTGCTTTGCTCTTAGAATCTCACTCTTCGGAACTGTGAAAATAAATTTCTATTGCTTAAAATTTCATTGTAGCAGCATGGATGGACTAAGGCAGAAGTATTTTGACTAAAATAAAAATCAAATAATCATTATTTTAGCTCAAACTAGCATATCTTAAGTACTTTTTAAAAAAGCATTTGGGGGCTGGAGAAATGGCTCAGCGATTGAAGCGCTTGCCTAGTACCCAAGTTCAATTTCCCAGCACTACAACAGCTGGGCGTGGTACAAGCACTTCAAAGCTGGGCACAAGCCTGTAATCTCAGCTTTCAAGAGGCTGAGGCAGGAGGATTGCTGTGAGTCCAAGGCTAGCCTGGGCTCCACAGTGAAAGGACCAGCCTGGACTATAGAGCGAGACCCTGTCTCAAAACAAAACAAAACAAACAAACAAAATACATACTATGTTTTTGGCTCACCTATATTTTGACCGGAATATATTGTATGAGTTCAGGTGTAGAACTACCCACCTGAGGCACCATGCTGTGCTAAAAGAGTTGGAGCAGGTTGACCAGTTAAGGATGTTCGTTCTGTCTTTTCACCACACACATTCTCTGTTGAAATCGTTTGTCTACCAATTTATCTAAATATGCAAATATAGCAATAAGGACAACACAAAGCAAATTTCAGAATCAGATTAAAATATCCAAAATCTAAGAAAAAGGTTTAATTCAGTAATAAACTTTTGCCAGTTACTTTTCTTGAGGAATTCAGCTGTCAGGTAAATTTTAAATCTCAGCTAAGAGCATTGTAAAGGAACAAGGTTCCCTGCAGTAGGATCTGCCTGCAAGGATCTGACTTTCCGAAGGTGATAATCTAAACTGGCATTTCTAATAATGTCTGAAGACTTCCTTCTAGAGACACAGTAGAATAGTGTAGCAAAAGTGTCACACAGAGGCCATTTGATTGGTAGAATATTGTGTTTTAGAGGAACTTCATTTAGCAACTTGTCGTGTGCTTGAATAAGCTACTCAGACGGTATTCTCATCACTTCATATCTCTTGAGAAATTTATATACTGTAGTACAAAGTACCAGATAATGACTCATGTTCTTAATGGCTAGTGAGTTATCAGGAACAAAATCAATGACTCAATCGGATCCAACGAGAAAGCCAGAGATGTGTGTAGTGTATTTAGATGTGGGCTAATTAAAAGCTTTATTTCATGAATCTTGGATATATGAGATATTAGTAGTTAATGTTATGTGCAACATTTCATGTCTTTTTCCAAAGAAAGAGGTAGAGAAGGCGTGAGGAGGAAAGAGTTTTTCTATGTGGCCCCCAGTCTTGTCTCTATGAGTTTGTGCTTTTTTGTGATGAAACGTAAGGTCGGTAGAGTACCCTTTGTAAGAAATGACAAGAGGTCAGTCTTTCCAATCTGACGGAAACAACTTAAAGAAAGTAAGCATGATGGCATCTTGTGCTGTGCTGTGCTCATTCTTCAACTATTACTGTAAAAACTTCTGATATTCCTGATGTTTATTAATATTTTAGTTAATGCTGAGGAAGGTTGTATTTGTGCCTTCAGGACAGTTAGAGCAAATGCTGTTAATTTTCAGGCTCAACAAAATAAACAGGGTGTGTGGTGAAAATCTTTTAATCAACTAAGTTGCTTTGGGTATAAATCTAGGCAGTTATTTTGTAATTGGAAAGATGTTAAGAGCCACGAAACACACAAGCCCGCCCGATGTCACCCTCAGGCTGAGAAGAGTTAAAATAAGAATTAATTTAAGAAGCTTTCTGCAAATGATATTAAGTCAGTGAGAATTCATTTACAGATTTAATAACTATTAAATGAAAGATTCAGAAATGTTTAAAAAGGAAGAATCAAAGGCTCATTTTTAAAATGGAATGATTTTGTTAGGATTTGAAATTGTTTGTAGTGGTTGGTGTCAGATACAGGATCAAAAGTACAATTTCAAACTGCAACTTACAATGTTCTCAATATTTCTATATGCATCCTGATTCATTTTGTGAATAACCAAGGCCATAAGTGGAGTTTGCTCCTTTTTCACTGAAAGGAAATCGCTACTTGAATTAAATTATTTAGAAGATTGTTAAAAGCAGTAGAATTCGAGAGAATTAAGAGTGCAAAATTGGAAGCAAAACTTGAAATCAGGCAAATGAGCTCTTAGAACAAAAAGAGCATGCTCGAGTAATGGGGTCCCGAGGATGCACGAGATGTACTTCACAGTAATCCAGAGTCATCGGCGCAATCACGCCTCAAATTCAAGTGTGACCATGTCAACAATTCTTTTCTGGCTTGCTGCTGTCACCCCTATCAATCCTACACTTCTGAGCAGGAACTCAGTCCTCATTTAAACCCAAGGATTTGGTTCATACAAAACTGTTTTCAGAATATCCCTGACAATCCTTTTGAAGTTCATGTGTTAAAGTCCCAACTTCTAGTATCACAGAATATGACCTTATCTGGGAAAAGAGCTGTTGTGGAGATACGTAGTGAAGATGAGATCGTAGCAAGTAGGGTGGGGCTCTACTCCAACTGGACCGCTATCTTTATAAGGAAAAGATGGTGCAAAAAGGCACAGGCACATAGAGAGGGAGGGAACAACCTAAGGGGCACAAAAGGAAGGCAGTCACCTGGAAGCCTCGGGGAATCCCGAGCACACAGCCATTTAGCATTGCCCTAACAACAAGGCAGCAGTGACAAGATCCTGATGTGGACTTCAGGTTCCCATGTGACAAGGAATTTCTGTTGGTTAAGCCATGCAGTTGTGGCACTTGTTATGGAAGTCCTAGAGAGGTGCCACCCACTTCTTCAGCTCCCAACCAAAGCTTAAGTGTCTCTTCTCTGTTATCTGTAGAACTCACACTCAATTCTGTCATCTACTTACTGCATTTGTTTTGCTTTCCAATCACTTGAGGTAATAAAAACTCCTCTCAGACTATGGCTAATGTCTTTTGTTTTAGTCCTAACAGATGAGGGACATTACATGGTAGCCTAACAATATATTCTCAGTGACATTCTTTTTCCTAATGATTAATGAATAAAGAAATAATGGGAATTTTGTTTGGACTTAGATTCACCAACTTGCTGAAGACGATTTTATAAGCATCATTTCAGAGGAAGCTGCAAAAATGCCAGCAAGTAGATAAACTAGATTCCCCGAGAACCAAGAGCAGCAGCACCAGGAGCCCGCTCCTGCTCAGAAATACACATCCAGAAAAGAAAGTGGCTCCCAGCGTCCCTAGGCAACCAGCTAGTAACTAGAATAAACTACTTGAACCTCAAAAAACCCACAATCCAATTCAGAAGTGTCTAAAATTTTCTTTAAAACTGATGTGATAAAACTGTATGAAAATGGATGAACATATCTCACGTGTAAGAAGTTCTTACCAAAAAAAAAAAAGCATTTTAAGTGAACATGGGCATCCTAAACTTAGCAAGGACTGTAAATGAAACACTTTTGAGAGAGGATAAAAATAGAAATATTACCCCAGAAAATAAACAATTGGCTGGTTTTAACTCTTTTGGAAAGATAGTCAGAAGTATAATAGAGATCCACGAATACCCAGCTTACAGCAGTGCAACTAACAAAGACTAAACTGTGGAGGACACCAGAATATACACCAACAGACCAGCGGATGCAAAGAAATGTGGTGTATGTGCACAGTGGGGCACTACTCTTCCAAAACAACAGACTTGAGGTTCTGTAGGTAAATGGACGCAACTTGAGATCATCATGCTCAGTGAAGTGAGTCACACTCAGAAGGTTAAACATCTCACGGGTTTTCTAACATGAGAAACTCAGAATACAGGCATTTTACAGAACCAAATGGGTGTGACAGTGGGAGTCAAGAGGGATGAGGCAGGGAGTGGAAGGGCCAATAAGGGGAAGGGATTGTAATGCTGATGTGATACAAGTGTGCACAGAATACTCAAGCTCAATGTAACCACCGTGTGCGTATATACACACTCTTCTAGAAATGGGAGGAAAACAAATAAAATCAGCCTTCTACACATCAAGATAAAAAAAATACACTTTTGGACCAGACCAGGTGAGTTACAGGAAGGGGATGCTTTACTAATGAACGTTATCCTTCACTCACAGAGACAAGCACTAGAAGCAATGAGGGAAATGTTTAGACATGTTGAACATGTAATTATGCTTACACAAAGTTTTTATATTTAAAATTTCCATTTCCCATTTTTAGTAGTAAATATATGTGAAACACAATATATAGACACACACATGCATCTCTGTTCTATGTTGCTTTTAACTCTTTTGGAAAGATATCCAAAAGAAGTATTTGTGGATCAAATGGAACACTTACTTTCAGGTTTTTGAGGAAACCCCATATTTTTTGCACAGTGACTGTACCAGTTAACAGTACTACCAGCAAACTTAAAGCGCTCCTTTCTCCCCACAACCTCGCCTGCATCTATCGCTATTTGAGTTCTTGATATGTGCCATTCTCTCTGTATCTTATTGATGTTTTGATTTTCATTTCTCAAATGGTTAAGGCAGTTGAACACCTTTTCATGTATTTGCTGGCCATTTTAACGTCTTCATCTGAATATTGCTTATTCATTTCAGTTGCCCATTTAACCCTTACTTACTATTACAAATTTGGAAAATACAGAAAAGTACAAAAAAACAAGTTAAATTTCGTCATGTTTCTGGGGATACTATTTATTATTATGCACTAAAGTTGGCTATAAATACACACACACGGACACTTACACAGTGTGTGTATATATAACGACTAAGTATATTGTTTAGTGTCATTCTTTTTCACTTACCCTTAATCCCCAACTTTTTCTTACACTATAAACGTTTTGAAACATCTTTTTCATGAACATCAAATAATTTATTTGGCCAATCTTATTCCTATCCAAAATTCTACATAATTTAACATTTTTTCTGAGTTATAATAATAAATAATCTCAGATATAAATTCTTAGTATTTATGAGGTGGAAAAGATCTGAACATTTCACTCTTGGCAAATAATTCAAAATTACTCAATTACTTGGACCGACTTGTGTTCTCCACGTATTGTACATGAGGACTTACGTCTGTCTACTTTGTCAGCTGACATTACTAGTTTATTTTCAATCTTTGCCAGTTTGATGAAGCAAAGTGTGACTTCAAGGTATTAGTTTCTTCTTTGATTTATGCTTATAAAATCAGTACATTAAATGGACGTAACAAAGTAGAAATAAGAAGTACTTTAATTTCACCAATCATTCTCTTTATATATATTTATTAGCATTTTGATTTTTGCTTTTAAAATCAGTTTATTGAATGGCTTTAACTCAGCGAGGTTCAAATGAGAAAAGCCTGAAGTTTGGCCAATCAGTCCCTCAATTTCTGAGAATGCCTTTCTCCCCCCACCCCAGACAAACAATTTCCTGGATCTCACATTTTTAGGTATAACACTCTCAGAGGTAGCATTCTCACTCCTAGTTCCATTAAGGTGAGCAAGTGAGCCAGACGATATTTTCAAAGTTTACAACTGGCCACAGTTATGGAGCTAGCAGATTTATTGTAAAAGAAGCAGGTAATGATTAAAGCACCATTATGCCTGTGCATAAGGAGGATGAATAGAATTTATGGTGTTTTATTATGTAAATCTCTCATTTGGCTGCATGTGTTCAAGGACATATATTCACATTGACAATGACATGAATAAACAGGGAGAAAAATCTTTCCAGGCTGCCACTACTCATGGAGACTTTCAAATGGAAATGTCTCTCTATAGCACTTCTTGTGAGTAAACTTGAAACTTTGCACTGAGCCTTCGATCAAGAATGTTTGTGTTTCTTCCTGACACAAGGTGCCAGAAGACCAAAAACTTCTTCTCAGTAACATAAATTCAATATTTTACTTTCTTTTATGAACTGGTTAAAACTCAAACCCCTCTAGCAATTACAGTGAGGTTAACATATGAACGCTGACAGAACAAATCTCTGTTTCGCATTTTCTAGACACAGGGAGGACAAAGTAAGAAATAAAAACGAATCATCCACAGAGACGAATTTGCACCTGGGTTCTCATTAAGGGGCGAGAGACTGGCTCTGGACCAAGCGCTAAATCTAATCTGAAGGAGCAACGTAACATAATTTCTTCATTCTCCTGGACCATCTACTTAATGACAAAGGCGAGTGGAAATCATGAAATGAGTTTGTATGCGCTGTGCTCAGGTGTATGCACACACGGACTGTGTGTGTTGAAGCCGAGAGTGTGCGGTGTGGAACCAAAGGAGGAAGAAGGGTATTCCGAAGTAGGTGAGTCTACTAGATAATTTAGGGCAATCTTCTCACCCTTCTGGCATTAATTTATAATTCAAAAATATTTTCCCAAGTCATAGTAGAGAGAACATATTTATTGTCCTAAATTTCTTTCTACTGGTCTCTTATGGATATTGGTAGACTGTTTTGTGAAGATAGACATGGATAGACAAACAGACAATGGAAAGATTTATGTACTTGAGTAGGGCACAGAAACTAAAGAGTATTTATCACTTTTAGGCACTTTTACCTTTTAAATAGAAATAAATATACAAAATCTAAAGTAAATGCGTAGACTCATACAATCTTAATATCAGAATAGCAAACTAGATTTTCTTTTCCTGTAAGAAGTTTGCGTATCAAGTCTCACAGGATGGTTTTCCCAGTGAATCTGTCCCTCTGTAGAGACCCACCTGACAATCCTACTGTCCTCTAAAGCAACGACAGCGCTTGCCACCCACTCACCTAATTTTCTGGTCTAAATCTGGCCTTTTTAAGATGCCAACTTTCAGTTAATGAACTGATGCCCCTCCATTTCCCACTTGAAACCTTCCCCTTTTCTCCTGGCTTTCCATGTCACAAATACGGTAGAACTTTAAACGTGGCTCCTCCTCTTTGCACAGATCAGAGGGGGCTGACTCGCTGCTCTCCTGCCTTGCTCTGACTCTGGAATCGCACCCTAATTGGTTTCTCCACTGTCCTGCCCCCACTGTCCGCCACCTAGCCACATCCGCAGCGCCTTGGCCTTCTTCCACGCTTCTGCCAACCGTTTTCTCTGCCAAGAATGATCTGCTCTGGTTTCTAAACTTGGAGAGCTCTTAATCATCTCCTCTGAGACAGCTCGCCTGTCACTCCCTCTGAGAATCTTCTCTAGCCTCCTCAGGACACGACTTATTCTCTTCTTCGGCTCTCAGAGAACTTTCTAGTATTTATTGTGATCCAGTGTCAAAGCTCTACCTGAGGACCTCCTGCGGCCCTGACCTGCTCCCTCCTGACCAAGAAAGAAATCTCCAGACTTTTTTTTTTCAATTTAAAAATATCCATCCCCAGCAGGTGGATGATTCAATTATTTTTTAAAAAATTCATCAGAAGAAAAGTCGAAGCATTTTCATGCTTTACTAGACATTCCATACAGTGACACCTAGACCATGCACCATCTTTCTTGTAAAATGCCTCTACCCTCAGGTTTCTGTTCTATGTAACACACCGGCAGGCCAAAGTAAACATGACCACACGCCAACTCGAAGTTCTTAAACAGAATTACTAATCTTAGTAATTCTATAGCTCAGAAATGCTTTTCTGCACCACAAAATGTTAAAAAGTCATTATGTATCCATTACATCTTTAAAAATACAAGGACAGGCTTGACAAAGTCGAAGGCACTAATATTAGATTATTCAGTTGGGAAGCCAATTGAGAGGCTCTTAAAGAAGTTTTGTTATAAAGGAGGTAGAAAAAAGTAGCGATAAATAAATAAACGTCTAACTGTGGGTTACAGACCGCATGTTCCAGTCAGCGCTGGCAAATCCCCTTCCGTTCGCTTCCACGTCACGCCCTCCAGAGGGTGGTGAGAATTGGCTGGCATGTTTCCCTCATCCTGCACGTCCCTGCCCCATAGTTCTAAGGCTAATCATGGTCCAGCATCTGCCTCCCAACACTGGCTCACACTGATGACGCGTTTGGTGGTCACCACTTTTACTGCTTGACTTTGGCATCTCTCCATTGAACATGAGTCTTTCGTTCTTTTCTTTTGGTTTCTTTCTTTTTTTTTTCCCCTGTCTCCCTCAAGTCTTAGATTATATATGCCTGCTTCTCTGTGGAGTTTCCCTGGGACTCCCAGAATGGATTAGAAGGTTACCTGTCTTAAGTAACAAATAAAACACAAATCAAACAACCAGGAAACTAAGATGCTCAGCTAAAATTTAAATATGAGGTAAATACTGAGAAGTGTAAGTAGGCCTGCATGCAATATGTAGGACACACTACAGTAAAAGATCATCGGTTGATTACAGGAAATTCAAATGTAACTGCGCATTCTACATTGTATCTGGCCAGACCACCTGGAGAGGACCTGCTGCGTGCTCCCGCAGAGCTCAGTGCACTCAGCGCTTTCCACCTAATGCAGTGTAATTGTTTACATGGCTGCCCGCTAATCTTTGGATGACACCTAAGCCTGACTTCCTTTACTGCAGTGCCTCCAGTACTTACTACAGTATCTGGCACACACATATATATTTCTGGTGTAAACTAATTAATGAATACTACTGCTACACTATGTTGTGGACATTGGCAATTATTATAGATTGAATTATGTTCCTTCATGTGATTGGATTGGAGACCTAGTCTTTATAGAGGTAATTAAGGTTAAATGAGGTCGCAGACTAGGGCCTAATCCAAGAGTACTTGTGTCCTTATGAGGAGATGGGACACTGGGAATGTAGACGGAGAGAAAAGAACACAGTGTAAAAGAAGTTATTTCTACTAGTCATGCAGAAAGGCCTAAGGAGAAGCCAACCTTGCTAGCAAGCACCTTAATCTTATGCTTTTAGCCTACAGGACTCCCCTGTGGTCCTTCGACCCTCTGCCCTTCTCTTCATTCCCCCACTTTGGCTGTGCTCCGCACTAGAGATGTTTTCCTGATGTTGCTCCTGCCAATGAACAAAACCACAGTTCAACTTGCATAGATCAAGGACTTTAAAAAAAAATAGTAAATTCGTCAAGTAAATTCAGTTTGCCTAGTGGTAATTCCTTGTTTAATGGCAGAAATCAGCATCCAAGGTTTTCTCTAGTGACTGATGTCTTGAAAATTGAGATTTATAGTCATCCTGGGACACAATTTAAACTTATTTTTGGCAAAATATGAGTTTATAGCTTCCATTACTAGCTTGTCATTGAACTAAACGATATTTAATTCACCTAACACAATTAACCAGTAAATTGCCCAGCTAATCAGTAAATAGTCCACTTCTCCTTTGACAATATAAATGTAAATATGATTCAGAGTGATTGAAAAAAAAGAATATAAAAGCCTACAGGCAAATTAACTTTCTCAAAGTGTGCTCCCGATCTTATTACAATCTTGAGCTCTTGGATGCTATATTCATTCCGAGGCTGTGTAATTTCAATCATTACGTAGCTGCTAAGCCGGCTTGGTCAGAGAAAAACGGCCTGCAGCCATTCTGATCTTGGTGTTAAAAATCATTTTGTTTTCTGTATTCCTGGGATTACAGTAGATCTGCTAAAAATCCCCATCGTTGTCCCCTCCTATGACTAATACCTTTAATTTCTGTGCTATCCCTTATCTTGTCCTGCCTTCTGCTACCTCCCCACAAGACCAGTCAGAACCAGATAATTCATCCGAGGGTACTTCCTAGTCCTAGCGCTGATCCCAGCCATCTTTCCTCTTCCATGTCAGGAAAGAGTATAGAGAAAATGCAAATTGATTTTCCTCCTCTGTGGCCTTTATACATAAACTCCACATAATCTCAACAGAGTTTTTTTTTTCTTTTTCCCATCAGCAGCGGGTGCCCCTGGTTACCATAGCAACCAGCGATAGCTAGCACACATAGTCAAGTGCCTCAAACCCCTTTTTATTGTTCAATATGGGAAATTTGCTTTATACCCAGTGATCTAAAAACCACTCCTTTCATCACAATTATGGTCTTGTTTTTCTTCTAAGGGCCTTTTCCCTCGGTTATCTTCCTGTAGGCCCTATTTGTTTCCTACCCATTAAGAGTCCTTTGAGAACTTTTTTCCTGCCCGTCTATGTGTTTTTGGGTCTCCAGGGTCCGATTATTTTTTTCTCTTTGTTTCTCTTCAAGTTGCCAACACTCAAGTTTGTAATTCCTAGAAGTTAAGTTAATCGTTCACCTCTTTCTGTGTCTAATTTTTCTCACATTAAGTACACATGCGGGAACTCTGCCTACATCATGAACAGATCCATCATAATGTCGTTTCTGAGCAAAAATAAAAATGTTGTCCTCTGTCTGTAAGAGATACTATTCAATGCCCCCAAGCAATAGGGTCAACTGGTAGTGTAGTGATAAGCTAGCATCTTGTATGATAAGAAAGACATGTAACAACACTTTTTTAAGAGTTACAGGTTTCAACTGTGTAAGATATTTGATGAATTGACAATTAAAAAGAAAAAGCATTCAGGGAAAGATTTATAGAAAGCTTTTTCTGTATCAATATCGCAGATCAATAAAATGCTAAAATGGAACTTAGTACCAGCTGTGGAGCAGGCTAAACAGCATGAGGAGAGGGCATCTAAAGCTGAATAGCCTACAAAGTTATTATACCAGGACTCACATCCCAGCTCTTTCAATTACCAGCCCTGTCATGCTGATTACTTCCCCAATAAGACAGAAATATTCCCTGCTAAATAGGACTGAGTAAGGTAGCCAGCGCAACATTGGTCATTAGAATCCAGTCCATTCTTCATTTTCTGTGCTCTCAGTGGCACACCAATGACCTGGCTTGATCTACCAGGCATCCCAGACAAGATATTTCACCTCTGATGATTAAAAAAAAAAGATTTTTTTTTTCAAATGTATTGCCTGAAGGACAAGTACAATGGCACCCACAATCAAATTCAAGGGTGCGGATGTGAGGTTTATGTAAAGCTTTCTTCATTTCCTTCTTTTCTTAAAAAAAGCAAAATAATCAATTCCAGGCTTAACACTTATTAAAAGTCTCGACTATTTGCCTGTCTCAAAATACTGTATGAATCTAAGGTGAGGGGAGGGCCACACAACAAAAAGGACATGACCACTAGATGGTAGCATTGCACAATATGCTCTTGAGTGGCACTTGGACAGGTTTACAGGGGAGTTCTGGGAAGTCCTTCACACTGGGAGACCATCTACAGAAAATTGTGGGACTACCACAGACAAAAGGACAAAAGCAAAGGAATGGAGAGTGAGGGGACGTGGGGAAGAGGCTGGTAGGTCCAGGTGATACTGTTCAGCAGCAAGGAAAACTACCAAGGGCAGGTGCCCTTTTAAGGTTTTTATGGCCATAGATTTGTCTTATGATGGGTAGCAGAAGTTGGTGAAGTTTTGTGGAACACACAAAATAGGCAGGTTCTATGGGTCTCAAAAAGAGCTTATTTGGGCTATATGTAAAATAACTGGTTGTGTAATAATTTCTGTTTGTCCCCTTAGGCTTTGAGTTGGCATTCTAGACCATCGAGAAAGATACACTACAAGGGCCACTATTCAAAACTTATTTTCAATTCTTCTGTCAAACACAGACATATCTCAGAATCCTTACTTAAAACTTTATTGCCTCAAATTCATTCCAAGGTGGACGATAGCAAAGGTAAGAAAAGATCATGATAGTAATAATGACAATAGCGACATTAATTAGATGACAATCTACTGTGAGTCTAACAACAAAGATTAAGGACAACTAGCTTTATCTTTTTCACACAGAATTTCCTCATGTAAATCCCAAATCATGAATGAATCCAGATTGCAATGGGTGACAGGTAAGCTACACGTAATCTGCATTTATCCATTTTAGGCACTCCTATAACCTATCACAGGAACACATACTAATGGATATTCAAACTAAAAAGATTCCAAGTTTTCTGTAACCATCCAGGTAAAAATTTTCATCTCTCAGAAGATGTTCTGTTCCTTTGAGAAGAATTGTTAACTTATTCATAAAAACTGATGAGGTATTTTTAAAATTAGCTTTTGATTATCTAAAATGTCTCATTGTCATTCAAATATTATTAGATGACGCTAAAATATAAAGAGCATTAAATAACTTTTGTACACAGAGCTTAAAATAGAAAAATAGCAATCATAAATGAAGGTCTTTGTTTTCTCTCTAAGAGATGAAGTGATTTAATACGTGCTGAAAAATTAAACATCCTGGGGTTACTGAGTAAGTCAATAATTGTTTATACTTAGGAAACCAGAAAAAGCAATCAAATCTTTTAAGAACTTAAAAAAAGCCACAAAACACTTTTTTTCTGTGGTGTCTAATCTTGCAAATTTCAAATGTCATTTTTGGAAATAGAAATTGTGAAGTAATTAATTTCAATGCATGTCATAGCAAGTCTTGAAGAAAAACATCACAGTTATTATTTTAAAAATAACAACAGAATAGCACTCAGTTATTAAATATATTCATTTTCCCAGCACCGTTACTTCTGAGCATTTCTATCAGCCAATGTGAACTAAACTTATTATTAAAGTAATATTGAAGTTTAAAAGTTAAGTAATTAAAAATAATCCCACAAGTTCGCAGTGATAAGGGTTCGGGGTTGGAAGAGAGAGAGAGAGAGAGAGAGAGAGAGAGAGAGAGAGAGAGAGAGAGAGAGAGAGAGAGAGAGAGAGATTCTTGAACAATATTGATATAATGAAGTCAATGAGAAAATAGGTAGATTTCACAATCTTTGATGGGAACTCAGGCAAGATTCTCACTGGAGGCAGAATATCCAAACTCTTCCCATTCTGCATACTAGTCATTGATTGCAAAGGGGTTAATAATACACAAGGGTAAGATGTGGCATTACCTCAGTTAAACAGGTAAATTTAGTATCACCAGTTGTGTGACAAATAACCTTTTTATATGTTTTCTGGTGTGATAGAAAAGGAAGCTTATGGCACCAATCATCTAGTAGTGTTGTCCCAATTGATGACTTGATTTAATAATTAGGAAAGGATTACCAAATCCAGTTCCTGGACCTTTTAAAAGATGGCTAACCAAAGACCTACTATTAAAACTGAAACACTGAACCTTAAGGATAAAATAGGTGAAAATCTTGAAGATACAGGCATGGGCAAGGACTTTCTTAATAGGACATCTGGTACAAAAGAAATAGCCTCCAGAATCAACAAATGGAATTGCATCAAATTAAAGTTTCTCCACGACAAAGAAAACTATTAATGAAATGAAGAGAGAGCCAATAGAAATGGGAAAAAATTTACCACTTTCCCCTCAGATAGGAAGCTAGTCACTAGAATATATGAGAAACAGAAGAGAAAGAAAACCCTCAAAATCAAAGACCCAATTAAAAAATGGGCGACTGAAATGAATAGGCAGTTATCTAATGAAGAAGCACAAATGGCCAGCAAATACATGAAAAAATGTTCCATATCCTTAGTTATTGCAAAAATGCAAGTCAAAACATCACTAAGATACCATCTTACCCCAGCAAGAATGACATGTCCAGAGAACTCAAACAGCAAGAGATGCTGGCGAGGCTGTGAGGAAAAAGGAACACTTCTACACTGCGGGTGGGACCGTCAGCAGGGGCAATCACTATGGGCAGCACTATGGAGATTCCTCAAAATGATGAAAGCAAATGTTCTGTTTGCTTCAGTGGTACCTCTTCTGGGTATCTTTCCCAAAGAGTTAGTTAAAAGCAACCTGTAACAGAGATACATGCACACCCAAGTTTATAGCAGCACAATTAACAATAGCTAAATAATGAAAGATGTTGAAATATTCATCAAAAGACCAATGGATACAAAAATTGTGGTATTGGTACACAATGGAGTACTACTCTTCCATAAAGACAGATAGATTCAAGGTATTTATATGTAAATCAATGAAAATTGAGACCATCATGCTTAGTAACATGAGTCAGACTCAGAAGGTTAAATATCTCATGGTTTCTCTAACATGAGATACCCGGAACACAGAAAGTTCATAGAATAAAAGTGGTGAGATACTGGGAGTTGAGGTGAGGGAGGGAGGGTTAAGGAGGGTCAAAAAATGAGGAGGTGAAGGGATGTAAATATATCAATTGGCATATATACCAATAAAAATAAATATATACCAATAAAATATATAAATATATACCAATAAAAATAATAGTAAATGATTGACCAAGAAGTTTTAAACAGTCAATGCCATGGGGTAAAAAAGTTTATGAAGAAAGGCAGGGAAACTATTATATACCAAAGATTACAAGGAACTAGAAGATCAGGTGCTGTGGCAAACATCTATAATTTCAATACTCTAGGAGGATGCGGCAGGAGAAACACGAGTTTGAATCTAACCTGGGCAAGTCTATGATTTAGTGAGATCCTGTTTTGGGAGCCAGCACAGGGCAAATGTCCTGGTTCAATCCCCAGAACCAAAACAAACAAACTAAAGGGTCACATGAGGAAGTAGAATGAAGAAACATTAGTCGAATTCAAAACAAAACAATGGTAAAATACATTCAGGGAAAAGCTGGGAAAATTGAAATACTGACTGCACACTTCCTCACCTAATACAAATTTTCTGAAGACTAGTTATAGGGGTTTTGTTGCATAAAAGATGGTACTTATTTTTAGAAGATGGTGAGCAAAACATTTAAATATCTAAGGTCGTAAAATCCGCAATTTCCAGAGACAGAAAAATTGCAGCTGACTGTTGATAATTAATGAATCTTAAGTAACAGGTCCATCAAGACTTCTTTTACATTTTTAATATGTTTGTTGATCCAGTAGTTTCTTAAAATGTAGAAAAATATTGTTTCTCTTCTTTTTTTATTGTTTTGGACAAAGGGGCTATGTATCCACAAACCTTTAAAACATCATGTATTATTTTGCCCACAGAATTCTAAAATGGGGGTGAAAGTACTGTGTCAAGTAGGTAAACAAATTACTAACAGAAATAGAAAGTCAGTGAATAGGAAGAAAAGAATGCAAAACTGCTACTCAGACATTTTACTGGAGTAATAATTCTAAACTTGAAAATTGATCAAGAATTAAAGGTGTATAAAATCACACATGATTACTTCTAAAGCACAGTAAATTTAGAAAAGCTCAAATTACAGCCACAGAAGATTCTAAACAAACATGTAACATAAGTATAGTGGAATATTATGCAGACAGTAAAGTGATATTGTAGGTAAATAATAAGATGCTCGGGATGTCAGTAAGATGGGCAACTGCACAGGCCTAACATTTTGCCTTGTTTAAGCAAAAAAAAGGCACAGAACAATGAATAAACAACTATATTTTCTCTAGAGTGTCTGAGTGGAGCACCAGAGGACACAGCATGTCAGTTATGAAAACCTTATGGAATGCAGACTTTTCTGCTGGCTACCAGAAAAAATAAAATAAAACAAAAGTCTCAGCATCTACCCACTGTCCCCAGATGGGACAATCATGGAGACTCTGCCTTTGGGGAAGAAGTAAACAGGAGGCTCCCAGGAGCCTCCATTATCACCGAAGATCCCTGCAGACTTCACTTATGGAAAATCCTGCAGGCCTTACAGTCACAGCTGCGTGACTCCATAGAAGAGTCCCACACGGTGCCCTTCACCCATGACTCAAGCTGCTCCACAGCACTGCCCCATCTTGAAACTGGAGACACTACTGGAATGGGAGCTCATCTGAGGGTCAGCACACTCCATCCTCAGGTGTTCTACCACCACTGCACCGCACACAACGCGGTGATGCGCCATTAGAGTGGAGCTGCTGCAGCTCTCTAACCGCACGCTCCCTCACCCTGGGATGGAGGGACGAGCTGTCCTTGGACCCATGTCAACGGCTGCTGTGTCCTGCTCCCAGCTACTGAAAGCTGAGGAAAATGGAGAAGCCAAGACTCTAGTGCTTAAAAACAAGCAGTGGCCTTCCCTCAAGGAGAGAGCAGCATCAGCAGTGAGGAAACTGAAGCAGAGCAGGTGGAGAACCCATGCACATTTACATATTAATTTGCCAGGTACCACAATACGGAGCTGTGGCCTAGCGGAACCATGGTGATTTTGATGCACAAACTTACTTAGTGCTTGGTTTCCTGGAGAAACACAACAGTAGATTTGATCAACCCTCCAGAGTTTGAGCTACTGAGGTGCTCTACCACTGTGGGGAGGGAAGCCACAATTGTACCACTCCATGTCCCCATGGATCTCAAGTTACAGCTGTAACCGACTATTCATCTTTTAGTCCCTATTGACAAAGCACCCAGTCTCACCATCTTGTTTTTCACCCCTCCAGGGTCCTGAGTTACTATTACAAGATACTTTCTCTCTTAGTGCTCAAGTTGCCAGGGTATTCTGCTGCCTCCCGAATTCAAATTGCAGCTGTGTCCTATTCCTCAGGCCTGGAGCTTCTAGAACATGCTTTCCTGTAGAAAATCATGCCTGTGCCAAATCCTGACATCCAAGATCTCAACCATTTGATGAGCCTGAGTTTAAAAGAATCACACCAGAGTCACGTTCCTCAGCTTAGTAGGTGAGTGGGTCCCATCTGTGTCAAACAGGATAAAACTGTACTCACATCACAGGCACCAGAGTGGCTCAACAAGACACTAATTTGAAGATGCCAGATCAGCACAGACATTCTACATGTTGTTCCTTAGAACACTGCCTTTGGAGTCAGATCAAACACCAGTGTCAATCCCCTTAACTAAGCCTCTTCACTGGAAAAAAAAAAAAAAAGAACAAAGCAAGTTCCAAAAAGGCATTGCCACCAAACATCAAAGAGCCAACCTTTTTACCAGCGCCTCTACCAATTCTTGTAGTCTAGTCTACTGAAACCCCCATAGGCGTTGCTGATGTGGATTGTAACTAAAGCTCAACATGTCCTACTCAACGACAACCTGAGACCCATCTGAAGGAGAAAGTCTTTACTCATTTAAAAAAAAAATTGTATAGCATGGAAAAAGGTAGCTATTCTACCAGATACAAGAGAAGGCACAAGAAACCATGACACTCACAAGGAACACAGTAGCTTCCTGGGAATTGATTCTATTGAGGAGGAATTCAAAACAACGATAGTCAGAAAACTCAGCTATAAACAAAAGAATACAGATAAAATGCAATGAAATCTGAAAAACAATTCTTGATCTGCATAAGAAATTCAACAGAGACAGATATTTTACCAAACACATATTATTGTGTTGAAGAATTTAATGAATACAATAAAAAAGTACAAGTGAGAATTTCAATAGAAGCCTAAATCATACAGCAGAAAGGATTTCTAAACTTGAAGACCAATTTTCTGAAATAATCTCGTCAGAGGAGAAGATTTTTTAGAAAATGGAAAAGACTGAAAAAATAAGGCTTAATGAACACCATTCAGTGAACATTTTCACAATGTTGGAGCTCCAGAAAACTTATTTTGCACAATAAATATGAAGTTTCCTTAGTATTGAAAAAAAATATGGACATCTAGATCCAGGAAGATCAAGATTCCCAAATAAATTCAACCTGAAGAAGTCCTCTCTGAAGCCGCACATTACCAAACTGTCAAAATCAAAGACAAAGAGACAATTCTAGAAGCACCAACAGAAAAATATTAAACTATGTACATGGAAATCCCTACTAGACTATCAGTAGTTTTAAGGCCTGACAGATGGGCCAAGAGGACATATTCAAGATACTGGAAGAAAAAAAAAAATCCTGTCAGCCAAGAATCAAGCTACTATATCCAGCCAAACTGTCCTTCAGAAATGAAGGGGAAAAATTTTTTTTCAGGTAAGAAACAGCTGGGGGGATTCAAGACCATGGTACTAGCTTTAAAGATACTATGGGAATGTGGCAAATGAGAATGACAGAATTACTGCCACTGCAAAACATTAGGAGATATACAAATGAGAAAAAACTATTAAAGAGAAATTCACCAAACCACAAAGGTAAACACTGACAGATGAACAAAAGATCAATACATTAATGAGAAAACAATTAACAAATGGCCAAAGTTTTTGTTCATCAATAATAGACTTAAATATATTAGACTTTCCAGTAAAAAAGTAGTTAATGAATAAAAATGAGATGTGACTATTTGCTACTCACAGGGAAGTCATTTAGATTTAAGGATGAACAGCAGCTGAAGATGACAGAGTACAAGAAGATATTGCAGGTAGACACTTCAAACAACCCATGTCTTGATTACACTTTCTTCAGATAAAATAGGCTTTAAGTCAGGAATTGTTACAAGAGACAAAGATGGGATGATTCAGTGGTAAGAGATCGGTTCACTAAGAAGACATAATAATTCTGAATATATTTGTATCGAACATTGGACTACCTAAATATGTACAGAAAATGTTCTTGGACAAGAAAAAAGAAATAAATATATTACAATGATGAAAATCATAATTCATAATCATAATTCTATCTTACTTTCAACAATGGGTAGAACAAGAAGACAGAAAATTAATAAGAAAAAATTGGACTTGAATTGCATTTTAGACCAAATGGACTGAACTAAGACACAGAGAACCTTCTGCCCAGTAGCAGGATGCTCATTCTTTACTTGTGTGCTCAGACCGTGATCCAGAAGAGACAATGTCCTAGGCCACAAAGCAAGTCTGAGCAAATTTGAGAAGAATGAAATCATATTTACCACAGTTTCTGACTAGTGTAGTATGAAAATATAAATCAAAATAAATAGGAATATTAGACAATTCATATATAATGTGGAAACTAAACAATGTTCCTCAACAATGAATAAATCAAAGAAAAATATGGGGGAAATATAAAAAATATCTTGTGACAACTGACAATGCAAATACCACACATCAAAATGCACGGACGCAGAAGATAAAGTTCTGAGATGGGAGTTTCTAGCAAGAAATGCCTACACTAAAAGAGAATAGAGATTCCAAATAAGGAGCCTGACACGTCACCTCAAGGACATAAACTAAAAGTTAGCAGAAGTAAGGAAATAATAAAGATCAGAACAGAAATGAACCAAATCGAGGACATGAAAACCACAGAAAATTCAACAAAACTGAGTTGGTTCTTTGAAAACAATAAGCCAAATTGACAAAACCTTTTGCTAGACTAAGGAAAAATATAAATGATCAGAGACGAAAGCAGGGACTCTGTAACAAATCTTTCAGAAATAAAAAAGGACCATGAGGGAACTCCTATGAACACACACATGCTAACAAATTGGATATCCTACGAGAAGTGAGTAATTCCTAGCATAAAAGAGCCTATGAAAATTAAATTAAGAAGTAGAAAACATGAACAGGCCATAACAGAAAAAGACATTGAAGAAGTAATTAAAAACCCTTCAAAAAAATCTAGTACCAAAAGACTTCAGAGTAGTTTTCTACCAAATTTTTAAAGAATTGTTATCAATACTTCTTAAATGCTTCAGAAAAATACAGCTGGAGAGAATACTTCTGAACACATGTACTGAGGTGAGGATCGCCCTGATACTAAAGATCTCAGAAAAAGTAACTACAGACCAGTGTGTCTGAAACAAATCAATGCAAAAATTCTCAGTAAATTATCAACTAACCAAACTCAATGACGCATCAAAAAGAACCTACCCCAGATCACGTGGAATATGTCACTGGCATGCAAAGATGTTTTAACATTTGGGAATTCATCAGAATGAGAAATTTAAAAAATCCACGCAGTTATTTCAACTGATAAAGAACAAGTTCTCAACAAAGTTGAGCATGCTCACATTATAAAGCCTCTTAAAGTACTAGCATAGAAGAGTTCTTCAATATAGTAAAGCCATTATGAAGAAAAATACAGCATACAAACAATCAACAAGAAACTAAGATCTGGTTTAACTGTGCAAATAAATCTAAAAGGAAACTAAAATTACTTCCCTTGCAGATGACACGATTCTCTATGTAACCCCCCCACCAACCCCCCAGTGATTCCACAAAGGAACTCTAGAACTGGTGAATGAATCCTGCCAAGTCTCAGAATAACTAAGCAAAGTACAAAACATCAGTAGCATTTCTATTCACAAATAATGGGCTGGCTGAAAAGAAACTGTTGAAACAGCCACATGTACAATAGCATCAAAAGAAATAAAATGTGTAGGAATAAAATTAACTAAGAAGGTAAAAGAATTATAAACTAAAATCAAGAAACTATTGGTGAAAGAAACTGAAAATACACAAGCTATCCCATGCCCATAAATGGGACAAAGGAAGATTGCTGACGCATGCATATGACCCAGACTATCTACAGAGATGTAGCATAAGCCCTACAAAACAGCAATGGGATTTTTTTTTTGCAAAAATAGAAAAAGAATCCCAAAATTCATATAAAAATAAAACGGATTCCCAAATACCCAAAGCAATACAGAGAAAATAAAACTTTCTGACTCCCTGATTAAAAATTATACACAAAGCTACAGCATTTAAGCCAATACTGGCATAAAAGCCGAAAGAGATCAATGGCACAGAATAGAGCCCACACATAATTTTAAACATATAAGAACAATAAATCTTTGATAAAGGTGAAAAGAAACTACGATGGGGAAAGGATAGTTTCTCCAATAAATGATGCTTGAGAAACTAGTTTTCCACACGTGAAAGAATAAAATTGGATTCTTATACATCACTGTGCACTCACAGAACCCCACTCAAAATGGATGAAAGCGTAAGTGTAAGACATAAACAATAAAACTTACGGAAGACAATATAGGGAAAAGTTTCCTTGGCAGTGGCCCTGGTAATGATTTTTTTGGATATCAAACCAAAAGGTAGTATTACAAAAAATAAAAATAAATAGAATCACATAAAACTAAAAATTTCTTCATAGCCAAGGAAATAAACAAAAAAGCAGCTTACAACCTAGAAAAATTTGATTGCAAACAGCATATTTACATGGAATTAATATCAAATTTGGCAATGAACTTTCACAACTCCATAACAGAAAAGCAAATAATGTGATTAAAGAACAGGTAAAGGACTTGAACATACATTTCTACAAAGAGGCTATAAAATGTCTGGTAGGTTTGTGGAAAAGTACCAAACATCAATAGTTACCAGGGAAATGTAAATGAAAGTCACTATAAAATATCACTGCAAGTTCATATGGATGGGTGCTGTCAAAAATATGAGAGGCCACAAGTGTTAGCAATGGTATGAGAAACAGGGACGCCTAGTGCACTGTTGGTGAGAATGTGGGTTGGTCTAACTATTATGCAAAACAACATAGAGGTTACTAGAGAAGTTAAAAGTGGAAGTACATATGAACCAGTAATCCCACTTCATGATATACATGCAAAGAAATCAAAATATTTATGTTAAAGCAATGTCTGCATTCCTATATTCATGGCAACATTATTCACAGTCAAGACATGAAAACAACTGATGTGTCTAATGACAGGTGAATGAATAAAGAAAATGATACATATGGATCATTATTCAGGGTTAGAAAAGGAGATCTTGACTTTCACCACAACAAAGATGGATCCGGAGGACTTTAAGCTATGGCAACTAAGACAGACACGGAAGAAAAACACTGTAAGATCACTTCTGTGTGTGGAGATGGGGGAGAAGGGGAGATAGAGGAGGAGGAGGAAGAAAGAGAGAGGAAGAGAGGAGAGAGGGAGGGAGAGAGAGAGGTCAAATAAACAAAAAAATTGAGAAAAAAGTTACCACCAAGGACAAGGTGATGGAGAAATGTAGACCAAAGGACACTGAATAGGAGATATGCAGTACGAAAAAGATTAAGAATCTAATGAACAATAAGGGGTTTATTCTTCATAGTAGTTTATTTTCTTCAGAAATTTGTTACATAAATAAGGTTACAGTCACCCTTGCCACACTAGCTCTGGAGGTGAAAGTGTACCCGTGAAATGACAGGTTGTTTCCCATCAGGAAACATTTTACTATAGGTTCATCTTACAAAATTATGTTATGTAAAGTGTACATAATACTATGTTTTAAAAAATTAAAATAAAACAATACAAATTGAAAATGTTTACAAAAGGGATGTTTTCAGGTTATATTAATCCTATTGTGGCATATTTGGCTCTTAATCAGAGATAATATTTAAGTAAAATCCACATGTTACTACCTTAATTCAAAACTATATTTAATGAGGGAAAATATTTTCCATGAATTACTGAGAGCAAAAAAGCTTAATATTCATAATTATACTTTCTCAGTTGTGAAAGAGTGTGTGTACTTGTATATGTGTGTCAGTATGTACCTGAAATGTAACAGGATTTTTCTTTGGTGAGTAATAGGTATTTTAAATTATTCTTATTTTTGATTTTAGACATGGAGTACATAGTAACAACTGGTCACTGACAGGCCTAATTTACAACAAATTTTCTAGAGTTCTTCAGAGAAATAAAATAAAAATAAATTGGGAGCCACTTGTACCTAACGTAGAGGAATCAGGTACTCAATGAATGCAAATAATGGAACACGAGCTGAAAACTCACCAATAATTAATTCACACTATTATCCTTGTTTTCTGGACAACTTGAATGTAATTACTTCATTGGCTTAATTTGACACTCTTTCCTCTGTCCCTGGGTGAATAACGCGCCATTTCATAGACTCTGAAGAAAGTCATGCTCAGAGAGAAGTGGAACAGGGACCAATTATAAGCTTAATTGCATGTCTAACAGGGAACATCAAGTATCATCAGGAATCCTGCCAGAATTCCATTAAAGGGCTTTGGATTAAGAGTCGGGAGATATGAGTTTTAGTCCCAGTTCTGCCATTAAGAAGCCACATGATCTAAGACACAACCACCTCTTCTTAAAACATCTTCCTGTTTTAGTAAAACACACTAGCACTTGTGTCTGTGATTATTTAACATCATCACGTCTTAACTTGACAAGACAATGCACAATACACACGTTATTCCTTAAATTATCTTTTCTATAGAAAGGTAACTCAATCCCTTCCAACCTTGGAATTTCTTGTGGAAATTAAATAATCTCACATTTGGCTGATGCAGAGATTCGAGATCTGCTCTCAAGTGCAATCCCCACTTTCTCAGATGTATGGGGTCCCGATGAATCATGACAATGTCTAATAGCTCTGCTGTTAAAGTGGCTTTCTCCATAGAAGTGCACTCTGGCAGATGTCTCTCTCCAGGGCATGCCAGCTGCAGTCCTGCCGTCACTCACATCTGAGTTTTAGTGTGAACAAACTAAAGGGCTTCTGTTTTGGCACACGGGGGAAGAAGTGAAAATGACTAAGATGCGATATTGTATGTATCATTTCTCCGAGATTATTTTAACTATTGTGTACCACAAACATTTACTTAAATGAATGAGGCGATAGATCAACTCTTCTTGAACCAAAAATTAGAGTCCGTATACTGCAAAGAAGTATTAAGGTCAACAAAACATGGCAGGATTCTTGATATTTTATTCAAGAAGTGGCTCCATCAATAAATTGAATGAAATCTAATTTCTCTCAAGATCCAGTTTCCTGTTTGTCATGAAATTACATTTCCTTGTCTCACAATCAAATGATAACATCTAAGTCTTAAAATTATTCCTGTTCTATAGTTCCTGAATTTGGGCAAGGGATATCTAGTTCTTTTTTCATTTTTAAGCTTAAAAAACAGGTTTTTTTTTTTTAAAAAAACTTCATCATATTTTGAAATTTCTCAGTGTTTGTATATTTCACTCATAATTATATGCCTCTTCTTCTGGGCAATTAACTCTCTCTGTCTTACACATTTATTATTTTTCATTAGATTTTTCCTATACCTTCCACCTTCTAGAACTGTAAACAACATTCAAGAAATGTATTTGCTATGGTTTTAAAAGTTAGGCTTATCTAAAATACTCGGCTTTTTCCCACGCAATAACGTCCCAGACTTTAAAATGAAATTGTCCTTGATTTTTAATTATCTGAGTATTATTTTTATTATGCTGGAATTATTTCAACTTCTAACACATTCTTTCATTGAGAGATTGTTTTTCTCATTTATGACACTTGTAGGCACTAAACAGTTCAAAGCATAGTTCCACAGTTCTGATGGAAGGATAGCAAGCAAGCAGTTTGTCTAGTATTTTTATTAGATTAGCAAGAAATGTTATTTTTTGCCCTATAAATTGAGGATAGCATTTCCTTGGGTATTTTCATGTTTTAGCTCAAAGCACCCAATTACTTCTTCCAGCTGATAAGCGAGGTATTTTAACAGTCTACTTGCCCATTTCGTGTTTCTAAGCTGCTCAGAACATCTGATGCTAGTCTTCTGCCTCCAAAATGCATCAAGAGAATGCTTGGCTAGATTTACTGACATCCACAGATGGAGACCACTTTCAATAAGTTTAACATCGGACATTTTGTCCCAGATAATGTTTTTCCAATGTGTGATTTGATAGCAAAGTGAATACCTTTCAAAATTACAATTGGAGCAAAAGCTATCTTTGAAAAAGATGTCTAAATATGTTTATCATTTCTTTTTTCCCAAAGGGCTAAGAGTAGGTTATTTTCTGTTCTCCAAATGAGTCCTATTTTCTTGAACTGCTTTTATATCTGGTGAAACAACACTGAGTTCGCGATTATGCAGCTTGTAACCCACTCTCTCTCTTTCCCTTCGGGCAGGCATAGCTGCAAAACTTTTAAGGAAAGGTTTATTTTTTTGTTGCCAAACTGGTAACAATATTAATAGCCCTTGACTGCAAACAAGTACAAGTTGTTGGTTTTTTTCCCCACCAATAAGAAAAAATTGATATGTTCCCTTAAAATAATAGTAATAAAAAAGTAGCTCATTCCCACATATTTTGGCCAAGGTTCATAGAAGGAGCTGGGGCTTCTGGAGTCTTGTGTTCTGTTTCCAACTCTTTCCCCTATGATGGCAGATATTTTGATGTACCAATAACTCCCCAATCTGTCTCGCTCACGTGCAGTCTCCTGCGAAGTAGGCAAGGCCAATGAACTGCAGGATGGCTTTATTCCCCCTCCCTTGCTGCATATCTTATGGCCTTTAATGTAGTTCCATTCCTTGTTAAATGCATTCTTCAGGCAATTTGACAGATGGGACTGACTTTTTTCTTTTTGGGTGCTTGTACAGTGTTTCCAAGCAAGAATAAATCTGCCTTTTTCAAAGAGTTTCTAGTTAGAGCTCAACAAAGAGCTATTACATGCTTTTTTTTTTTTGCAGGGGGTTATGGGGAGATGGGATTTTTTTAAAATGAAGATTTAATATGGTACAACTTTAGAGTTTCAAAAAAACCCCCTTATTTTGCTGCCAATATAAAAAATAGAGTCCTATATATTCTGAAAAAAAAAATCCTGCCAGTTAATACATATCCCAGGTGACTGCCAGGCATGGGTGATATTGTGTTAAGAACCTACAGGGAACATGGAAAAGTCAGAGTGATAAAAATGGCCACACACGGCCGTAAGTGTGCATCGACTCTAAGCCCTCCTGGGAACTATTTTTACATCCAGCCCATGGCCAGAGCTGCCATAAATTAATAACTGCCAGACTGATTAACAACTTTTATTTAACCTTTATCTGTATTCATGAGCATGAGACTACATAAGGTTTTATATTTGCAATTGAAGCCTGTTCAATCAGGACCTTCCTCTAAGGAAATGAGAAGACCCACATAAAATACAGAAACCCAGACCTGTCCATGCCACCAGAGACTTGAAGTCAGGGGTCGTATCTTGGTCTTTAACCTGTAAATTGCTTAACTTGGGCTTTTCAGGGAAGGTCTCCAAGCTCAGGCCAATTCACCTAGGACAAGCCAGGCCTTTTTTTTTTTTTTTTTTTTTTTTTTTAAGTCACAGTAGCCCTTACAATAGGGGTGGCCCTAGGAGTCCACCTAATTCTCAGAGCTCCTCGGTAAGAGTCACAACAAGAGAAGGCGGCTATTTGGTTGGAGGGTAAGTGAGAAAGAGAAGCTTCCATCTTGGAAGAAAATCCATCAGGAGAGGAACTCCTTTGGTAAGAAGATCGTGCCAGAGGAGAAAACAGGATTAGTGGTTAAAGTAACAAAAGCCCCGCATTAGCAATACGCGGCTAGAACCGGGCCTGATGCTTGTGCCCTCGCCTCTCTGGGAGGCAGAGGCAGGAGCATCTCAAGTCCCAACTCAGCCTGGACAACGCGAGATCTTGTTTCCAGGTTAAAAAAAAAAAAAAAAGGCAGGGGATGTTTCCAGGTTCGGCAGGGGATGTAGGGGATGTAGTTCCGGGTGAAGGCCCCGTGGGCACAGCAGACGCCCTGCGAGCATGGACTCCTTCATTCTCCGCTGGTTACCGGACGGCTGTCCGCCACAGCATGCGGGTGCACCCCTCTCGGGTTATTGCCTTTGAATTAAAGACCGAACTCAAGGGACACCCTCCCATGACTGACGCATGCAGACGTAGAACCGCGCTGCCTCCGGGGCTCCCACAGCCCTGTGCGTCCCCCAGGCTCTGCTGTGGCCCCAACTGCAGCAGCTCAGCGTTCTCCAAGAGCCTGGTGCTACTCGTCCTCCCCCGCACGCGTCTGCATCTCAGAGCCTGTTTCCAAGCAACCCAACCTAAGACCCGCTCCCTTCCTTAACTTATGTAGTTATGAAATCCTGCCACAGTTATCCCAAATAATCTTCACGACCGGGGTTCCACC
>PVKB01002046.1:94084-325853 GCA_004027205.1 Ctenodactylus gundi
TTTTTTTTTTTTTTTTTTTTTTTTTTTTTTTTTTTTTTTTTTTTTTTTTTTTTTTTTTTTGAGACAGGGTCTCATTCTAGCTCAGGCTGGTCCTGAACTCACTCTGTAGCCCAGGCTGGCCTTGGACTCACAGCAATCCTGTCTCTGCCTCCCTTACCTGACTCTTTTCTTGGGCAAAACTGTTTACACCCTTGGACTGAATTCCTCTATTTGTCATTAAATGTCTTCAATCCTCATCTTGAACCCAGAAATCTGCCCTTCGTCTCTGCTCTCCAGGGACCCTCTGGCTGCCCTTGGCACCCATCTTTGCTAAGCCATCTGCCAGCTCCTCCTCAGTCTACCCTTCATGCCGGCACTCCCCCAACCTTTCTGGCACCAGGCATCAGTTTTGCGGAAGACATCTTTTCTACGGGAGGAAAGGAGGAGTTTGAGGAGTGGGAGATGGTGATTTCTTGCATCTCCAGTTCAGATCATCAGGCATTAGATTCTCATAAGGAGCGTGCGAGCTAGAGCCCTCCCACCCGCAGTTCACATCAGGATGCATGCTCCTACGGGAATCTAATTCTGCTGCTGACCTCACAGGAGGTGGAGCTCAGGTGGCCAGGAGAGTAATGGGGCTGGGCAGGTAGGGGTCGGGGGAGGGTTAGCTCTAAACACAGACCAAGCTCCCTCCCTGGTTTGCTGCTGCACACAATCTGGTGGAGCCTGGTTCCTAACAGGCTGCAGACTGGCGCCGGTCCATGGCCCAGGACTGGGGACCCCTGCTTCACACTACCACCAGAGATGCCACTTTCAGTGGCATCAAGACCACTATTGTCGTTGTTTTATTGCTATCGCTTCCTGAAGGAGTTTTTCATTTCTATTCCATAGACCTATGAATTTGGAGTTTTATTAGGGTGATAAAATTTTATGGTATTGTCACCATCCAATTGCTCCTAGCAAATATATTCCTCCTGGCCACACCGTAGAAAATGAACGGTCCCTCCAGGCATGTGCAAATGGGTCGTTATGCTGATTTTCCCCTTTAGTAACCGTGATGTCCGGGGATGGGAAAGCCACCAGGATCTCTCTGTGCTTCCGTTTCTTGTCTCCCTTACAGAGGTTTCATGAGGGCTGGGTAGGAAAGCAGGAATAGTGTATGTATGTACACAGACTCACAGAAGTTACTTAATGAGTGCCAGTTTCTCTCTCCTCAGCCCCGGCTTCCCTCTCTAAATTTATGGGTCTTGCCATGTTGTAGTCAGCTAAAGTCAGTTCCTCCACTTCGGCTGGGATGCATCCGAACCACAGGGTGGAAGCAGGCTCTCTGCCCTGCGCAGATAACGTACGGATGCTGTCAGACGGACCTGGCATCACCAGGCACCCCTGTGCCTGGCAGAGCACCACCTCCAGGCACAGGAGCCAGCCTGCTGTCTCGTGAAGAGATTCCCAGAGCAGCTCAGGTCTGGCCGGGGGCCTAGAGTGCAGCCGGTAGCCGTCACTCAGGCATGGCTTTTGTTAATCTCCCTGCTTGCCTTCAGATCCCCTCTCCTGTGTTGGCTACAAGGGGTGACTGAAATATACACTGAATATTTAAGCTAAAAATATATTACGGCATTTTGCCCCCCTCCTAACAGCACCCCTCCTTGCTTCAAAGCCATCTGTCCTGTCGTTCCTGCCACTTTCAGAAGTTCCAGGAGTCATCTTTTATAGTTTTCGCTCTTCCTCCCTCCCACCCTCTTCCCCCGGTACTGAAGATCAAGCCCAAGACATTTACCTTGAGCTACATCTCCAGCCCATTTTTATTTTAGAATTTGAAACAGAGCCTCGCTAAATTGCTCAGTTGCCCAGGATGGGCTCAGCTTGAGGTCCCACTGCTTCAGCCTTGCCATGGGCTGGGCCTGCAGGCCTGCACTGCAGGACCCGGCCCACAATGGTCTTTACAGCGGTGATCAGCAATGTGGTGAGCGTTGCTTGCCTCTTCCACTCATTGGAGAGGCTGGCTGGCAAACACATGACAATGTGACTTCATCCGCCTGATTCAAAGGATCTGGCATCATGTGACTTCAGTAGTCAACGTTTTGAAATGACTCCGGACAAGGAGGTAGCCAGGAGAGCACAAGGGAAGATATAGAAGGTACAATTTATATAAACGAAATAAAACTTTGATCAATGAAAATATCTGTAATGAACGTGGAAGAAAAAAAGGCTGATTTATATCAGATACAAAGAGCAGTTGCAACGTAATCAGAAAAAGCCAATATGATTTTAAAAACTAGAGGGAACCAAGGGACAGTTTATAGAACGTATGATGGATACACATAGGAAAGAATGTTCCATCTCTCTTCTGGTTAGAAAAATGTAAAAAAAAAAAAAAAAAGCTTCTCCAATAGAATTCTATATCCAGCAGAATGAGGAAAACGTGGAGACGAGAAAGGGACACTTTCACACAGAATCCTCAGGAAACATCGACTGTTATGGCTTTTAGGAGCACAATTCACCTACCAAGCTTAGAAAGCCATATTCTCCAAATTATAGTTATGATAACAGAACAAGCTCTCCATGGAGTAATTTTACAAAATCTAACAGAATTAGCAAATAGTAAAGCATTATATGTAGCAATTCTATTTCTCTTGTGATACACTTGCATAAATACAAAACAATCTTCACACAGTCAAACATTTGGAACAGTCCTGCTCGCGGTAGCCCCAAACCGGATGCAACATGATCCGTAATATATTTACTAATGAGCTATAAAAATTCTTTATGAACAGATACAAAGTTATAGCCAATATTTTTATATTAAGTAGAAAAACAAGGTAACTATATATGCAATGACTTCTATGAGAAACAAGAAAAAATAAGTGCATGTATACATCTACTTATACACATGAAAAGTATTTCTGGCAATTTATATATGAAATTGATATGACAAGTTATCTTCCTGTAAATAGATGAACAGGCTGGTGATAGAGTTGGTAGACCACTTTTTCAGTTGATATCATTAGGGTCAGATTTCTTAGCTATATGACATAGCACCTCCTATTAATATTAAAATTGATATTTTTTGCATGACACTATGAATGTATTTAATATTCTTGAACTATGCACTTAAAGTGGTTAAAATGATAAATCTTATCTTCTGTATATATCTTAGAAGAATAAATAAATTTCAAAAAGTATTTCTTTTTAAGTGTACCATTGTGTGTCTTGAAAGCCTCTACCTGGGTATATATATCCCCTTGAAATAATTGTAAATAAATAGGGATTACTCCAGTTCCTATATATTAATTTTGGTGGCAAAAATTGGCAACAGTAAATTGTCTCTCAGTAAGGAATTTTTAATAAAAGCTACCAAAATATAAAACCTCATACAGCCATTAAAACACAGCATTACGATTTGACATTTATAAAACAGCATATTATTCAGGGTTCAAAAAAGAAATATCTATCCATTCATGAAAAGAAGTAGAGGATATTCAAATACTTATTACTAAGTAAACGAAGTCAATTCAAAAAGGCTGCATTTTGTGTGTGTGTGTGTGTGTGTGTGTGTGTGTGTGTGTGGTACTATGGAATACACCCAGGGCCTTCATAGTGACCTACATCCCCAGTCTTTTACTTATTTATTTATTTATATTTTTAGAAGAGCTCTCTCTATGTCACTAAGTTCCCGAGGCTGGGCTTCAACCTGTCATTGTCCTGCCTCAGTGCCCCAAAGTGCTGGGGTCACAGGGGTGGGCTACTATGTCTGGTGCCCCATGAGGTTTGACTCCCATTACATGATATCTGGAAAAGGCAAAATATTGAAGACACTAAAAAGTAGATTCCACGAGTTAAGTGGAATGGAACACAGAGGATATTCAGAGCAATGGAACTCTTCCTTGTGACATCATAATGGAGAATACCTCTTACACACTTATCAGAACCCATACAGTCAGCCTATTGACACAAGAGTGAATTCTAACACAAACCATGATTTTTTGGTAACAATGGTATGTGAAGATGATTGTCTCATCTGCCACAATGTGACACGTCATGTGGGTTATGGAAACTGGGAAAGATTGTACACATGTAGGGTCTGGTGATTATTCTTTGTGTTTTCTGCCTAATTTTTGTAGCAAATGTAAACGCTAAAAGAAAAGAAAAAGGGACACGAAAGAAAAATATATGAGTCAACAGCAATTAACATAGAAAAGTTGCCATTTTTATCAGCTTATTTTTTGTCTTCGTGTTTTTCCTGACATAGTTTTACTGCAGTACATTTTTAGGTTCACAGTCTGGTGATTTTTGGCAAACATATATCATGTGGCATTTACTACCACAATCAGACTATAGATGACTTCCATTATCTTACGGAGGTTCCTCTGACTTTCACGTGCTCAGCCTTCTCCACTCAAGCTCTGAGCTCTGTATCTGAGTTTTGGCTTTTAGGGAACATCATTTAACAAAGTATGTGTATTTCTGAGTCTGTATTCTTTCACCTAGGATAACCCTTTGTGATTCTCATCCATTTAGCTGTATGAGAGTAGCTGGCTCCTTTTTAATTGCTGAATGGTATTCCTCCTATGGGTACATCACTGGTTGTTGATCCCTTCACTGTTTGATATACATTGGAGTTTTCTCTAGCTCTTGGCAACACAGAAAAAGCAACTATAAAATCTTTGCTCAAGTCTTTGTGTGAGTCTGTTTTTATTTACTTTGGATAAATACCTAGGAATGAGATTGTGAAGTTACATAGTGAATTATATATTCAACTTACAACTGACTATCAAATTATTTTCCAAAGTGAACTTCTATGATTTATTAAGTACAGAGTATCATTTGGCAGAAAAGGAGTAGAAAATGGGATAAAAGAGACAAAAGTTAAAAAAAGAAGTCACATTAGAAACAGCAAGTGTAATGTGCTACCTACGTTCTTATACAGGTATGTTCAAATTCTGGCACTGCACACAGAAACAACCCACGAAACGTGGCTCCCCTAGCACGAGTGCTTCCACATAAAGCAAATGGAAAATGTGGATGCATGGAATATGCCTCTAACTTGCAACACACCAGAAAACCAAGGAAGCTGTGTGACCGGAGGGCTGTGTTCAGAGCACGGAGGGCCCAGGAGAAAAGGGTTTGGCACCAGCTCCCTCCCTTCCCTGGACACATTAACCAATGTCAGGAAACAGAGGCTGAGAATTTGGTGGGTTTAGCTGAGCCAGAGGATTATAAATACGGAAAGGTAAAGAAGAGTTGCTTTCAGGGAACCAGCCAGCCCAGAATGAGAACTCCAGAATGCAGGAACATCAATATTACCGCTCCTTTGATCCGCTCATAGTTTGAAGCTTCAGGACACAGAAAACTAGCTTCTGCCCCAAATCTCTGGAACACAGTGCATAGCGTCCTGCCTTAGTGACAAAAATACACCAGGAGAAAGAATCACAGGGAACACACACAGCTTTCCACTGAAAGTTGTTGAGGGCAACATTTCAGAAACAGGGAACAGCCCCAGAAGAACAGGGTAACAACCTCTACTGACATCAATACCCAAAAGCACCAGCAGAACACCCTCCCTACTTCTCTGGCTTAGGCATTTGCACCTGCAGACTGTAAACGTTTACGCACTAACTCTTTGCCATCCAACAAAACCATTACAGTATGCATCCCAGGAGTCATCAGCGTTGAAAGATCTGTGTGTGAAGTACTGTATATGGTAATCAGCTCGACTTAGTCATGTCACATGCATGAGGATGCATTTTATTAACTACATCTACTAACAGAATAATAATATGATGATAACAATATATGATAATATGATAACAAATAATATGATGCAAACAATAAACATATTCAATTTCTATGGTTTAACTGAGTTTTTAAAATAAAGTCAAAACAATTTACTCAGAGGCAGGTCCACATGTCCAAATTCAAGGAAGTGCACTACAGATAATAAAAGTGATCAAGGTACAAAGTTATTGGAAAAGACTTTTCAAATACCTATGATTGATATGTTCAAAAATAGCATAGGTGAGCAACAGAGGCTAGATGAAAGGAAATAAAATATAATCAGAGAATTAGAACATAAGGGAAAGGTTTAGAATTAAGAAACACTGCATCCGAAAATCAGAGTTAGAAAATGAATTTAAAATTACAGTAGAAATCTGAAACAGTGAGCTGGGAAATGGATAAATACACAACAATCAAAGTAAAATAAGAGAACAGGGAAACAATACAGAATAAGCTAGAAGAGAAACAGGCCACAGTCGGGGTTGGGGGGAGGTGGAGGGGGTCAGCCATGTAGGGAGGTTAAGTCTAAGAAAGAGGAAAGAAGGAGCCTGAAATAATACTTGAAAAGATCAAGGCTAAAGTCTTCTAACAGTGATGAAAGACTTGAACCAGAAATTCAAAAACTCTTACAGACCCCAAGAAAAAAATAACTGGAAAGAAAACAGTGCTGAGTCATATCACAACCAAAGTGCAATAAATAAAGTTAAAGAAGAATCTTAAAAGCATGTAAGTAACACCAAGGAGCAAACAGTATCTTCATTAAAATTATAGACCAAAGATAAACAGGTACTTCTCTAAAAAGACAGATATATTTTTTAATCAGCACATGAAGATACATCATTTGTCATTCAGGAGATGCAAATCTATATCACAAAGATATACCACCTGTATCCATCTGGATGATTACTATCTACTCCCACCCTAACAACCTAAGACCCCAACACTAGCAAATAACAAGAGTTGGCAAGGATGGGGTAAACTCAGAACCCTTGCTCCCTGTTGGGGGGATGTAAAACAGTGCAGCCACTGTAGAAAATAGGATGGAAGGCACTCAGCAAACTAAAAATACAATTATTGAATGGCCTAGCAATTCCATTATTAAGTACATATTAAAAATACTAAAAGTCAGAATTTGACGATATATTTGTAGTCCCATATGAGCATTGTTAGTCATATCTACCAAAGGTAGAAACAACTCAAACATTGATCAACAAATGAACACACAAACAAAATGTTATATTTAGCTTCGCACAGTATGGTGAAGTTGCTACATGCCACACAACCTGGAGGAATACGGAAGGCATTGTTTTTCAATCACAAAAGGACAAATCTTGTAGGATTCTATTTATATGAGGTACCTAGAATGAACGATTTCCCAGAAACATAACGTAGAATGGTGACTCACAGGGATTGGAGGAAAATAAAAAATGGAAAAGTTTTGTGTAATGAGGAGACCGTTTTGGTTTTGCAAGATGAAGAATTCAGGAGATGAGAGTCAGACAGAAAATCTCACATAAAATTATTTTATAATCTTGTTTTCCTCATAGACTTAGTTGCTTATTTAAGAATTCAAAAACAGATAATCCTTGAGTGCATTTTCTGCAGATGACAGTGGTGATGTCAGTGGTGATGACGCTGAAAATGTGAATGCATTTGGCATTTAAATGAATGACAAGAAAAACTTGAGAGAACAGATAATAATTAAGCTCATATTTCTGACCAAAGTACATTTTATTTCCTGTGACAAAAAATAAGTTTGCTGCACTCCATAGCTGCTATTTTTTCCTAATTATCTTGGTGATGTAATACAGGTTAACACAATACTTCAGGTATAATGCCACTGAACTATACAGCAAATACCGGGGCTACAGGTTTCCATGACTGTAGCCATCTCTGAAAGTAACTGAATCAAGGCACAAGACAAGCATGGATATTAACATTTCTATAGTAACTACCAGTGGAACAAAAAATATAACTCATAAATGAATACAGAAAAAAGTAAAGTAACAAGAAAAACCCAAAGTCCAAAAGAAAAAAAGCAATAAAGAAGAGAAAAAGGAATATAAGGAGCAGGGGCTAAAGAGAAAATAAATATTATAAACTCAATATTACAGCAATTAAATGCAAATGTCAATGCCCTACAGATTCTAAGTTAAGGTCAAGATTGTCAGGCAAGTTTTTTTTTTTTTAAGTATGTTAGATGTGCTTAACAAAAGAGTATAAATATAAGATCAAGGATGTTGAAAGAAGGATGCAAAGAGAAAATAAAAATTCAAGTGATACCCAAAAGAAGCCTGTTGGTATTTGTACTGAAAACACAAAGTGTATCTTTTAATGAAAAAAGCCTTAGAGGAAATAAAAGGGGGGGATATTTCATAATGATAGTAGTCAGCCTACAAGCAACGTAAATATTTATTATAGTTGTCATCTGAGTGGTTTTTCAAGTGAATTTTATATTCTTCATCATGAGTTTTATGTATTGTTTGGAATTTTTACAGTGAGCACATGTTATTTATATGATACAAAGTAAAACAATAAAGCTATTTTTATTGTGGACAGAAAAAAGAAGGCAACAGAAGATTTAAGAGTAATCTCCTTCTAAATAAATAGTCTAAAATGACTTAGTGTCAATTATGCCCCATTACAACTAGGAAAGTCAAATTTATAGCGCTAAGGCAAGAAAAATAAAAGCATGACGAATGCGAGTCAGATGGAAAATCTCACATAAAATTGTTTTATAATTTCGCTTCCCTCCTCAACCTATTCGTGCATTTAAGAACTCAAAAATAGGTAAGTCTTGAGTGCATTTTCAGAAGATGATACAGTTGTACTTAAAAATACGAGACTCATTCAAGAGGGGGTATGGCTGTTCTTAACCTTATTGATTAATTTTCCTAAAGTCCACCTCCTATGTGCCAAGTGTTGTTTGAAATTACTCGAGAGGCAAACAGAATATTTGTGAGCTTGATGTGGGAAATCATTTGTGAGATTAATAAATAATAGCCTAGGATATTTGATGATCCAGAGGTAAGATATCCTTTTCTGATAGACACTAAATTGAATTAACTATTCAAATTACAGAGAGTCTTAAGATATTTAGAACAATGACAGTCAGAGAATAAATTCATCTAATTTAACAAAAGAAAACTCACCATTGATAAATCTGTAAATCAAAACTCTACCAGTGGGACTGATGTAGGAAAGGAGATGGAAAATAAAGGCACTGTCCTGAGAAGGCTTCCAATACCATCTAGCCTTCCAAGTTGGATTAGCCCCTAGGTGTTCCCAATTACTTACTAATTACGATGCCAAAAGTCTTTCATCTCTCAATTATCCTCCTGCTAGACTTTTCAGCAGCATTTAACACCCTTGACCTCTGGAGTCTCACTGCTGCCTTCCTTTTTTGTAAGAACCACCACAACAAAATGACACAGGATGTTGACATCCCTGTTGTTTCCCACAGAACTGCGCCATTTCTGCGGACAATCCCTCCTCCTTGCAACAGAATTTTGATGGTTGAATATTTAAGATCCTCACAGTTCTACCTGCAGTGATGTTCTCCTTTCACTTTGGGTGTGTGTGTTTTTATACTTGAATTGTAGAAGGTTCAATTGTCGCCTCGGTCCTGATAATCTAGCCCCAATGCCTTCCCACTCACCACCAATTTTAGATTTTTCCTCCCCTCTGGTCCTTCTTCTTTTGCTTATGCTAGAGGCACACGGATGTCACTCTCCTGCCTAAACTCAGCCATCTTAACATCTCCTACTGCAAATCAACTGCTCTGCTCTTAGCGTGCCAGATCTGAAATACTGGGATCACTATTCTGCAATCTGACTATGCTCCGAGGAAACAGACTAAAATGATTTCCTTCAAAACTGTGTCTTCCCTGTCTCCACAGCCACCACTTTAGCTTAGACTCATTTCACACTTGGGTTTTGGCAAGCCTCAGCTTTCCCGGCCGCCCACCACCAGACACCCTCGCATCTAGTGTCATACTGTTATCCAATGTTTTTCCCTTTTGACCAACTAGAAGGAAGTCACTAGATGCCTTTTAAGTTACAGACTTTCCAGTTTCCTTATGAGCTAAAACTGATGTTGACTATTACCGAGGAATTTATGAACAGGTTTTCACATCACTGGAGCTATTTGAAAAGTGTGTGTATTCTGACAGTCCTTTCCTTTCCAGCCCCTCACAGTTTAAGCATCTAGTACTTTACCGTAATCCAAGATTTAAAAATCAAAATTTAAAAGCCAAAGGCCTAAAAGCTCATACTTGACAAAATGTTTTTCATCTTTATTGAATTGGTTATTGCTTAGCTTTTTTCCTATTAAAATGTGTGGTTCCAATTGTATGAATATTCAATAGGGTTTGTATACGAAGTATTTATCATCCATGATTTGTTATTCACTCAACTTTCAAAGAATATTAGAAAATAAACTTCTGTTACCTTATACAATTAGTCACAAATCTGTACTCTGGAGCAAGCAAAATGGTTTTACATATTCCCTATAGTAGAAATATTTACCGCTATAGCATTTTAAAGATATTGAGAAAAGCCTGCTAAGAATTGTATTTAACCTTGAAATATTATATTTTATATATAATTCTATTTTTATATATGATATTTATATGTACATATATATGTAAGATCAGTATCTAATTGCAAATTTAATTTCTTTATCCAGTGAAGTATTTGAAATATATGACTTAAATACTTTCTAAAATCCTTGCAGCTTGCACATTTTCTGATTCTATTACAATCTTCAAGATACATTTGAGGAGAGAGCATCAACTCCAACCACTTTCATATGCAGTAATGAGATTTTCAAAGATTTTCCTTGTCATGCAAATAACTTCAGTCAACCTTCCCACATTCTTAAGTCCACTTTTTATCCACTCATGAGAACACTGCATGGTCTTATCATTAAGCCTCCAATTTTATTTCCTAAACATATTAGGGAATATTATTAAGTGGAATGTGCCTGCTTTGTGCTTGGATCTCATTCAGATATCATCTTGAAGGTTTGAAAGGCAACTTTCAAAAGTGAATTTAATTTCACTGTCCTTTGAAACATGAGTAGAAAGTAATTTCTAATAATGATTTACTAAAGGAGTTAATGAATTTACACAGTTTAAATATGTTGCAAAACAGAGAGGTTCATCTTTTTTTTTTTTTTTTTTTTTTTTTGGTCAACGAATAAGTGCTGAAGTCAGATTCTAAAAGCATAACACTGAAAGGACTCGATATTTAAACTCATATGTCTGACCAAAATTAATTATTCCTGACAGAAAATGAGTTTCCTGAAATCCACAGTTACCACTTTTCTTCCTAATTATTTTTGTGATATTAATGTAGGTTAATACAAATTCTACTAAGAATAACTTAATGCTATAAGACTATTTGATTATTATAGAGTAAAATTTCCAGAACACTACTGAATTCTACATAATTAAGTATAATAAAATAATATAGTATCTACTTGCTAGTTAATCCTGTCTCTGCAGACTTCTAGGTTGTGACCACTTTGACTTGCATTTTTTTCATGTAGCGGGTTCCTTTAAAAAAAAAGAAAATTTAAAAATTTTTAATTAGCTGCACTTATATATTAACAAATGCATCTAAATGAACACCATACACAGGAGTAGAATGGGAAGAGGTTAATGCAATGCTTTCCTGGTTATAAAGTCAGGCATCCTGCGGAAGTCATTCCACAACCACTGCCTCCACTTTAAACACGAGCTGTGTGTGTGTCAACCTGGGTATTAACAAAAGGAAGATTCTGTCATCTAACTTTGTTTCTTACAACAGCACTTCAAGACCTAAAAGGAGAATGTTTTGCACAGTGATATTCCCTCTGGTTTGTTTTCTTACTAGTAGAGGTGAAGAGTAATTTTCCTCATTTTGAAAATCATAAAACCAGAATTTCATTTTTTAAGTACTTCATAATTTAGATTCTTACAGGTCAGCGTTCCCTTCTTCTCTAATGATGGCACTTAAATAAACTTTTATATTCTTGCCACTGCATCTTGATCACTGATTTGGTAATTCCCAGTGACATTAAAGCAAAGCAAATTGTGTTTCAACAATATCAGTTATTACACGTGCAGGCCCTCACAATGTGATGGATTCAATGGATCATAATTAGAATAATTGAGCCCGCATACTCATGTGTATTTGTCACAACAGAATTTACTTTAGAAAAGTCATTTTAGAAGACCAATGCAGATTTACACATTAATTTTGCATTAAAATATCAACCAGTGGCCGACCTGAGCAATAGAGAAAATTCACCTTTAAGTTATTCATACTCCACATCAAGTCTTCATAGCAAAGCATGTACACCCAAGACGCTCTATATAATTACTGCATGTGTCAGACAGACCAGAAACCATCACTTATTAGTGGAACAGAAAAAATGATCTAGCCATGCACCAAGCCAGGGGGAACCCCTGGGAGTTTGAGGAATTATAAGAGAACCCTTAGTGTTGATATTATAGTGCAGTGTTAAAATCAAAAATTTCAAAAGGCTAATCATATAATGCATAAAACAGTCAGAACCTACTTACTAAGACCAATTGTACACAACAATTAAAAACTCATTGAAAACAGAACTCCAAAAGATAGGTTGGAAGATAAGAGGTATAGTGACAGTATATAAATAGTAGTTAAAATGCTGAAGATTATGTTTATTTAATTGATGCAATTATGTATTTGTTCAGAACACACAGTCTTGGAATAAATAAAGCTTAACAACTGGTATGCCTAGACTTAGAGTAATTTTCTGATTACAAGTGCACTATTAAAGAGGGATAGAATGTAACCGTTAAAAATAAATTTGAAAATGGAAGTACAAAAAAAGAGAGAAATTAAAATTTCAATGCGATTTAAAGTTCTCCTAGTCCTAATACTATTTCTAGAAGGGACAAATACCCATTCCTTATTATGGCACTGAAACACTGATTCTCTGACCCCAAATTTACCCCCAACAGTGTTTTCTATGTGTTCCTTACGAGCCAAAATGGCTGAAGCATATGCTTTGGTGCTCCCCGCCCCGGCCAACTGTGTCTTTCTTCCTGTTGCTCCTTCTGTGTGGATCGACTTTTCACTGATTTCTAGTGTGTCTAGTCTAGCCCATTTCCTTAAAAGTCAAGATACTGGGAGCCTATGCAACCTCCTTCCATCCTCTGAATTTCCATTACTCTTTACCTCACATAACATGTTACCACAGATTACAGTTATTCATGTTTCATCACATCAAACAAGTCAACTGTAGCTTCCTAACAAGCTGTTTTCCTCTTGATTTTTCCTTGTTTTTCTACAAAATTTAGGACAATATTGAGGGCTCTAAGCACTTCATCATCCTCTCTCTCTCTCTCTCTCTCTGAATGACTTTGCACATGTATTCAGCTGCAGACAATTCTGTTTTTAAGAGGATTCCTTTTGTGGGAGACTCAGTTTTGCAAAGAAAATTCCTCATTGTGTCTATCCTCTTGGAGTAGACACAGAAACTCAGGGGAGCTGTGTCAGGACTGACAGATGAGTCATGGGAAGAGGAAAGGTCAGTGTTACAGTCTGGATCTGAAATGTCCTCCAAGGGTCTATTGGTCAAACATCCAGTCACCAGCATGTGGGAGCACTAGGAGGCAGTAGAACCTTTACGAGGTAGGGCATAGAGGAAGGAAAGAAGGTCACTGGGGGTGTTCCCTTTAAAGGAATCCCCAGACCTTTTCTGTTTATGCCTCCTAATAGCCATAAGACAAACAGCTTCCTCTCCAACAGGCTGCCCTGTGATGCTCTGCCTACCACAGATCCAAGGGCCATCAGGCCAAGCAACCGTGGACTGAAGCCTCTGAAACTGTGACCCAGAACAACCCTTTCCTTCTGGTTACATCAAGTATTTGGTCCTAGTGACGGGGAAGCCAACTAAGAACTAGGAAACAAAGTAAAGTGGTAGAAGGCCGTAATTGTTTTGTAAAACACACCTTTCAGCTCAATTTTATTTTTCTAAGTACTATGAATATCTGGTAGAAGAGTGTTGACTGGCTTTAGCATCAGCTCTGACAAAGAAACAGATGAATAGAAGCCAGTGAAAGTCTCAGGAATTAGCATGATTACTGCAGAGATTAACAAAGCAAAGCTCTTCGGATGATAATGCCTTATTGCAGTAAGCAGGCAGCCATTATGATTAAGATTCTGCTGTGGGAATTCTTGTTTGGGGCAAAAGGTTGAATTAATCTCCTAAAAGTTCCCTGTACTCCCCAGAATCCAAAACCCTCGGGTCACTCTCATACCAGAGCCCAGAACCCATGCAGATATTCCAATTGTCAAAACTGTAAGTAACCAGGATTTGGCTGCAATAATCATGAATGTTGTGGAAATTAACGCAAAGGTGGTGGTGCAGCCTGACTACGTAACATTTGATGTACTGGAGTCTTGAAGATTAGAAAGCAAAAAAATCAGCTATTTCAATTTCTATAAACTGGCAATAATAGTTGACTTTTGTTTTTGTTTAAATAATATAAAATCTTAAAAGCTAAGCACTCTCTTCAGGAGAAAGGTTATTTGGTTTTACTTTGTTTCACTATAACAAGCAAAATTACAAGTCTAAGTCTATTATCCTTACACCCAAGAAAAATGATATACATAAAGTAAATTCTTACATGATTCACTTGGGATAATCTTGGTTCCATTTTCTATAAATAAAATTTTCCTTTCTGTTTTCAAGCAGGATCATCATTTCATAAACTGAGAAGGATACGTGCCTGAATTTAGAACAATAGATTTTTGTGTTATGTGTATATTTTAAAGATGAGCATGCTTGATTTTGTTCTTTGCAAAACATTGGCATTGGGCCTTGCCGTGACTAGTCTGATTAATACTGAAGTTAAAATATCATCACCATCATTAACAACAAAAACAACAAGGAGACCATCATCATCTGGTTATAATAGAGCCCAGAATACCAGTCTAATGATCTTTTTCTTTTAAATCAAATAAGATGCTTTGAAACATGAAATAATAAAGGTTTTTTTTTCAGGGTCCTTTCAGACCCTGTTGGTCCAGAGTACACTTGGCTAAGTGCCTAAACCTCCAGGTAAAAGTCTATTTTAATAGGCTGACAGAAAGAATTTATATAAAGAAGCATTGTTTGAAAACCTTTTAGAAGGCCCCTTGCTTTGGGCTATAACTCCCATTTAAAATTGTGGCATTTTGCTTTCCATTTTTTTTTTTCTTCAGCTTTCTGGAAATAAAGCTTGGTCACTGGTGAGTTTATCCTATGTTAATGAAGATCCCCCCAAGAAAACCCCACTCCGTGTGTGCACTGGGCAGACCCTAATTCTCTGTAACCATCCACTCTTTCCTCCCTGGGGTTCCACATTTTCCTGTGGCACAAACCACATTTGCTTCCAGTTTGACCTGCCTCTGACAAGCTACTCAAAAGTACAAAGCACATGTTAAAAGTCCTTCAGGTGTAAGTTCCTACTTGAAACAAGAACTCCCAGGGGACAAAGCCTTGTTTGGTTATGCCTCTAATCAGGATGCCTGACTGTAAATGCTGCAATATTTCACACACATGGCCACAGCCCTTGAGGTAAAACGCACAGTAAATTGGCCAGATATGGATCCCAAGCATTGCAATTATCAGCAACACATTTTAATCATATTTAGACAAGATCACTTAGCATAGCTGTTTAAACATTAATTAAAATCAGTATTTCAAATCCAGAGGTGATGGTGGGAATACGTGACAACACCAAAGTTTTCCAAGTGCTACATAAATAAAAAAATACTGGTAGCTTGAAATATTAAGAATGCTTTGAAAGCGATATTGCATTAACCAAGAACTTTGACTCAGTTTCATGGCTAATGGTCTCAGTGTCTTTGTGACATCATTACTAATGGTCATTGACTATTTAATGTCCTGGGAGCTAAAGAAGTACAGGCAGTGCATATTAAATAAATTTGTTAAGTGCGTTCTAAGCAAAATATTACGGCCGAGAAAACATTTAGGTTGGAAACAAATTTTAAATAGCCAAAGTTCAGTATTTTAAGAAGAATTAAATCTACATTTATCCTCAGGGAGTGGGAATCTACTCTACTTTGAAGGTCACAATATCTTCAGGAAACTCATTTAGATTTGCTGTCACATTTTGCAGGTGCCCAACTTGTAAGCACCAGAATTTAGAGGGCTTTCCAGAAAGCATGAGACCAGGCACTCAATAGGTGACCTGTGAAATCTGGATGCTGTGGCAGAAGGCACTGAGAAGTACTGTATTTGTTTTTTTTAACATAAAAGATTAAATATCACATGATATCTCTGATATGAGATTGCCCTAAATACATATATAAAGTGATCTTAATGTAAGACAGAGGGTAGGTATTAGTAGCAGAGAGACAAGTAGGAAGGTGGGGAGAAGGGAAAGGAAAAGGCAAGAGGGAGGAAAAAAGTGCTTGTGTGTGTGTGTGTGTGTGTGTGTGTGTGTGTGTGTGTGTGACACATACAGGCACAAATTTCCCAAGTTGTATGTAATTAACATGTTAATGAATCTGAAGTACATTCAGATTCAAATAAAAGAAGAGAGAGGCATTGAATTTAAAAGCAGGGATTTCAAGTTTTTTAAAAACTACAAAAAGAAATAGAATTCCTAATATGAGACTAAGGCATTCTGGGTTCCAGCGTGAGGCTCTGCCATATGAAATGAATATGCTCCCCAGGAAAGAGTATCCTTCAGGGGCAGAGACCCTGTGTAGATGTACTCATAATCTGATAGGTGATAAGACACAGGTACTTTGCACCTTATAAACCCTGGAAAAGAAGCACGCAGCATGATCTGGTGGTTCATGGAAAACTTCCGATTCCATTATCAACCATTGCCTCGGATGCTCTAAGCATTCGTACACTTTATTAAATTTTGGTTACATTTCAGTCAATAAAACTAAGTTTTCTTAAGTTTCTTCCATACACATGCCTTACGCTCAGTAAGAAGGACAGAAAAGAAAAGAAGTGGTGGCTCTCTCGAAGGCTTTCACTGTTACTGGAATGCGTGCCCCCCTCTCCACATCCCTTAGACTCTAGAAGGAGAGGGTCAGACATTAGTGCGGAACTGAGTATCCCCAGCACTGCCAGCATGAGAACCCTTGAAGCTGCTGCAGTCGAGACTCTGGGCTAGATGAAGTCATGCCTCCGACCTCCTCCACCCAAGTCGTCCCACTCTGACTTTGCCCTTGGTCACCCCTGCACTCTTCTAGGAAATGAACCTTACAGGTCTTGCGTCATACCCAAGTGAATGTAGTTGCATGAATCAGCATGTTCTCTCATCCTTATTATAAGCTATGGCTAGCGTTCAATATTGTTTATGGATTTTCAAAATAGAAATGAAACATAAATCAAAAGTGTTCCCTAAGAAGTACCTTTGTCCCCTAAAGCAACTTCTTATCATATAGATTATTCTGTTCATCTTTATAATTGATGTGTCTGTTAGGTATGCCTCATGACGCTTTTTTCACAGATTAAAAAAATGACTTTGGGATCATGTAGCACTAATTACTTCATGCATTCATTCATTCATCATTCACTCATTGAATTGAGTTTTTATTTGCCAAGCATTACAGTACCAGAAATAGATCCTGTCACCAAAGATGTTACAGTCCTAGCAGACCTAGATATACAAGACCAAATGCCTCTGTTCTTCTTTTGCTTCCAGCCAGGCTGAGGCCAGAATACTGAAGGTTTGGCCAAGGATGGATGAAAGGAATGGGAACCATTACTAGGCCTGGCCCTATAGAAGGTCACAATCTGTGTGCTATTTTGTCTTTTCTTTCCCCAGGAGGCTGCAAAGAGCCAGCTGGCCTCTTGATCTGCACTGAACTGTGGCATGAGGAAGAAATACAATTTTATCATGATAATTTTAAGTCTGATTTGTGACTTGAGCATAGCTTGTTCTTTCTTGTCTAGTAGCAAGTGTCATGGGTATGACAGATTCTAAATGAATGATTATAGAAAACAAAATTGCTATAAAGGGAAAAATATTCAGTGTTGAGATGTGGGAGGCCTGTTGCAGTAGCCTGCATTGTTTATAAGAAATATTTATCCTCTTCTCTACACATTTCCATAGAACGAATATATTAGTGATTTGGGGTTTAGTTCTGTGGTTCGTTTTTGTTAACAAAATGGGGAGGGGGGGGGTCATGGGGAGCCAGTTCTGAGCCTAAGCCTTAAAATTCTTGGCGTTTCTACTACACTTCTACCATGTATAAAGACCAGAAAATGGTCATATTTAATTTTATCCCACCATTTCCAGGAGGAAGACAAGAGATCTATAGAGCAGAGTATCAGCACAGAACCTTGGATCAGTTGACCTCCACGTGACCACCAGACATGAACATATTCAAATGAAGTTAGCAGAACCACCGAGTTAGGAGCGAGCTACATAGAAGGCCCCAAACAATCCTCTGACATGCTAGCTAAATGAAACTGCATTTCTACATGACACTGAAATGTTGTTACTGTTACACAGCATTATTGAAGCAAAAGCTGATGTGTGTGATTAGGGCAATCAGGAACCAGGCCTGGATTAGGGTTTGGGAACCATGCCTAGACTGGGAATTGAGAACCGTCCTGGGTTAGAGTGTGAGTGATCTGTGGGCTGGTGAACGAGGGAAGAACACTCACCCGGATGTGGGAGGCCCAACAGGGGACTCAAACTGTGTAAAAGGAAGGAAGGAAGAAAGATCGTTACAGCTTTCCCTCTGGGAAAGCTCTTGCCTTTGCAATTGTTTACAGATAACCAACTTGCTATATGCCACAGATCTTCATCACAGGTTCACCCCGGTCTTGACCTGTGCCTGTTGGCCCGCCATCTGCTATTGCCAATCTTCAGTCGTCGATCTTCAGTCTCCAGTCTTCACCATTGTTTTTCAAACAACCGAGATCCACAGTATACTCTCACTAGCTGTCCTGCAGTCCTGGACAGGTGTCCTACTTGGCGGCTGAGCAGCCATCAGACACTCCAGTTCTTGAACGAGCAGGCCGCCATCTTGGACTATCTCTATCCTCAGAATTTCAAGCTTTCTGAATAGATCCTTTTTGTGATAATTTCTGTAAATTCTGCCTTTTGAAAGAACTCAAACTAATACAATATCTTTTCAGATGAAGCGAGGTAACATCAGGAAGGACCCAAAGAAAATGAGGGTGCTACCCACGTGAGTAGCTGTTTGAGAACACCTTGTGCAGAAGGCACAGCATGCAAACAAGCACTAAGGTAGGTTCCATATTTCAAGAATTTTTCAATGACACCCACTGTGTCTGAAACAAACGATCATGAAGGAGACCTAAGAACACAGCAGAGAGACCAGCCTTGTAGGCATGCAGGGAATTACATTTTAAATTTTCTAAAAGGCAACAGAGACTTCACATTATCTGTTGAAGGCGTGTTTAGAGGTAAAAGAAGAGTTGTAAGAGAGGGCAAGAACACTTGCCTTGAAATTGCATCTGCAGTTTAAGCACACTTGAAATTAAATTTCACACATGTTTATGTATACATAGTCTATATTCAGTCATATTGCTCAGACTACATAATCCATATATATATATATATATATATATATATATATATATATATATATATATATATCACAGATGACATATGTAGGTAAACATCTAACCTATAGATTACAAGATTACACATAATACACACATCCCAGATTTGAGGATACTGATAGAGATAGGGGCTTTTCCCCACTTCTACCTGGTACTGTGCTACTACTACTGGTATGTCAGACAACCGGGGGGTCTGGGAAGCTTGGCTCACTTCAAAGCACACTCTGCTGATCTCTCAGCTACATTTTGGTCTAACGGTGTGTATAATTTCTCTTACTAAGAAATACCTTTACAGCACGAGTGTCCTCTTGCACTACTTCATAAAGGTAAGAAGAGGTGAAGGATTCAGTAGAATCCGAAACCAAGCACTGAAACTGAATTTCGCCAGTGTCTTATCTTGGTGTGTCTGGGCCTTTAATGTATGATATCAGTTCTAAAGCGATAGTTGATTTCTTCCCTGGTCTCCACGACTCTAATACGACCAACCTCCAAGATTATAACCTAGTCTTGGATTTCTACAACATTTTTCTACAATATTTGCCTAGGGTATAAAGAGATTCAAGGGTGAGAAAAAGTGGATGAACATTGAGTGAGTGTTTTATTCTAGAGTGTTTTATTTATCTTAGGTGGTAGTAAGACAGTATCTTTCTCAGTTTGGTTTCCTTGGGAGCAGACTCTACTGCAGGCAAAAACTGAGTAAGTAATTCATCTGAGAGGCATTCCAAGAAAACACCAACAGTAAATAAATGAAACAGGGAATGGAGAGAAGCCATCTATGGGCACTGAATGTAATTGAGTGTCTATCCCAACCAGGGACTCTAGAAGACAGAAGAACTACATCTGAGGGCGATCTAAAAGAGGGGAGAGAAGGTGGCCATTTATTTTCCTGACTCCATCTGCCAAAGGCTGCAGGCTGCACCAGGCCACAATCCTCCATGTATTCCAGACCTCACTGAGTGCAAACTGAAGGAATGTTCAGGAGGATTTGACACTGAGATGTTACAGCCATGACTAAAATACTAAGCACCAACAGTTATGGGTAGATCTCCATCAGCTAAGAGATCTTTTCTCTCACTTTTTCTTTACTAACCATCATCATGTTAGACACTCAGTATCCTGTCGACTCAATTTACAGACACACATCACCCTTCTCTACCTATCACCTGTTCCTTTCCATCTGAAATCTCATCAGCGAGTGACAGATTTCTATGAAGTAGGTAGTATGACCTTCATCAACGAGTGGAAACCCAAGATTTTCTTGGCAGGGCTGGGCTACAATCCAGGATAGTCTGACAGAAAATCTCACACTTTCTATGATGCTGTGAGAACACCATGCTGTTTTCCCATTTCCTGCCTCAGAAGACTCAGTTATTTCCCATTTCCTACATCATTAAATCTGAACTCCTCAGCCGGAATTTCAAATCCGTTTATAATCTGGCTAGTTAGTCTTGCTCTTTAGGAAAAATGTGTGGGCAAATATCATTAAAGGATGAATGAAATGTTGCCGAGGGCCACATGTGAAAGTGAGTTGCAGGTTGCTTATGGTTCACAATTAGCTTAAGATGAGAAAACAGCATGATCTAGTCTCTAGATGGTCTAATGGAAAAAGACTGGATGGATGAACATGTGACTTTCTAAAGCGGCTGGGTGAGGTGGTAAGCAATGGAAAATGTCTGTTTCTGAAGCCAGAAACCAGAAAGCTTGCAGTCACTGTGCACCAAAAGGAAAAATTCCTATTATCTATGTACATGGTATGTTAGGCCATGAGGCTATGTGATTCCAAATGAAAAGAGAAATGGTTTACTGAGCCATGATTTTTAGTTGAAATATGCAGAAGGATTTTACTTAGTTAAGAGTAGCACTGAAATGCCTAAGAGAATGTAAAATTTATTATGTTTATAATTATGTGATTGGTTATATATGCAAGAATGGTTATAGTCCTTGGGGAAATTTTTGCTTGGAATATCAGAGCTTGAAGTGCTTAATAAAATGAAGTGCATCATATTATTAAATGTAGCAATGCTATAAATAATAAAGTTTTGAAGTGATTACTTAAATTTACCACATTTGTAAATTTTTTTGTGAAAGGATTTTTATTCATTAGTGCACTATTACTATATAGTAAGTATATAATCTAAACATCAAAGTTTTGTAAACATTATGCAGATATAAAATGTACAGCATTCAAGAACATAGCTAACAATATCTGAATCTAGTTTTTAAACCATCAATTTACCATGTTTGCAAAGTTTACCATGATAAAATATTGCTTTGTACCACATTTGTAAATTTAACAAGCCTTTTTTACATTCAATTTTAAGAAAGGATACTGGGACACCAAGTTTAAATTTTAAAAATTTAAGATGAAAACCAATTAAAAATATCCAGTAACCAAAAAGTCTTTACTGTAGACAACAGCCATTCTTGAATACTAAAAAGTCATAGGAAAAAGTCACCATAAATAGTAATATATTTCTTGCGTTGTAGATGAGAAGAAATGGAATCTCAGAGAAATTAAAGAAGTTGCCCAGAGTCACAATTATGGTAATTCTATCAATCTTCTAATTTTATACTTCACAAAGTGACATTCAAGTACTCCCTAAAATATAACTTATTTCTTTTCTTTTGCCTTTAAAAGACTATTGTGTGCTTGTTTATAAAAACTTTCTGAGTAATCAAGTATTAATGAATTTTTAACTATCATAAATGTTTAATATGTACAAACAAAATTATCCACTAGCTGATTTTTCTTTTGAAAATACATTTCATCACCAATCACAGGAACTTTTCTTTAAAACATAGTCTATACATGCAAAATACTAGTGAAAAACCTGTGCACACAGAAACTCCTAAGAAAATGCTCACTGAACTAATGAGTAAAAGGTACATAACATCAGGTACCTTGTTTTATTACTGTTCTATTTCCTTTCCTTTGTCTCCTTCAAAATGAATTTGAGAACACAAACCATAAAATACATAGAAACTAGGTCTAAGTGAAAAATTATGATCATAAAAAATAAAAAATAATACATGGCTCCACTGTAAGACTCGTCTGCTGATTTTACAACATTGTTATCTTTTGGTTCCTGACAATGAAAGGATACCAAGGGTACAAATTTCCCTCTTTGGTGTCAGGCCCAGTACAGTATTCTTAAAGACGTTTAGCTTGTTAATGTATGGAACTTGTAACATACAACATTCATACACAGCAACTTTTTTTTTCAGGTATCAAAAGGAACAAGTTGTTTACATACAATAACGAGTACTGATTAAGCTGAATGATTATAGATAGAAATTACGTTCACTTAATCATTAAGGTCGTGGTCTCCTACTGTGAAATTATGTTAGTCAAGACAAGGCTTACGATGAAGTTAATATGGGTCAGTGCCCATTATTATGCAAAGTATATGTACACACACATATTTACAGAGTTTTGTGTGTTTCAGGCAATAAGTGTATAATCTATTGAAGGAGTCCTACAGATCAAAAATTTGAAATTGTTCTTACACTAGATATATAGATGTGTATCCAGTATTAGCATATGAAATACTATAGTTATACTGGTTTTGGACAAACTTTACCACCAAGTATAGGTTAAAGATATAAAACATTAATTATCTTTTTCAATGCTCATGGTCGAGCCTTTTGGGATTAAAAAATTACATACAAAATTTTTTGCTGTGCCTTAGAGCAAAATAGTCCTAGGAAAATTTTAAGTTTACCTAAAATAAGATTTTAAGATTTCTCATTGTAATTATAATATAAAAATACAGTACCAATTTTTAAAAACTAAGTAAAATTAGATTTGTCTTTGTTTGGAAGTATCATGCAATTAGAGAAGGTAAACAATCTATTTTTAGCCATTTATAATTTTTAGTTATAATGCCAGAAAAATTATATTTCTATATTTCTATATTTCTACATTTCTGTATTTCTATTATATTTCTATAAGATTTTACCAAAATAAACTAGAACAGGGTAAAAGGGAAATGTGTTATGATGAGGTAAAACTCATGCACAACTTCTCCTGTTTTCTCCTTCAGATTCTTGTAGGATTTTGTAAGAGCTGAAAATGCATTGTGCAATTGAAGGCTGAACTCCAGACAGATAGATCAGCGAGTGAGGAAACCAGCCACCTCATGAACTTTGGTTAATAATGTTGTAGATAATATGTAACTACAGAAATATAAATTATATCTATGTAATAAATACTCCAATTGATCTTAGGAGAGGAAAACACACTGGATAATGGCTAGTCATAAAACCATTCACTCTTTCTTCTTGACTGCTATAGATTTAAAAAAAACACAAAAAGTCATTATGGCTAATAAGTACGTATTATATGATGCCTACCGTACTGTCTAAGTTTCAGAACTCATCAGCCACCTCGGCGATAAACCCCTAAGTGCTGCACTTGTAATGCAACCAAAAAATCACTTTCCCATCTTCTACATTTTTCTTGTAAGTTCCCCTCTCTGTCACATTAATTCTTCATTATATTCCTCAGGGCACACTATGGTTCCCAAAAGACACTAAGTAGCCTTGAGGTCAAGAACCAAAGAGTTAGCCTCTAGGTCTCTCCTCTTTTTTTTCCCTCATCTTCCCAATTAATTTTACAATATCCCTAGTTATGAACTTGTCCAAAGGCAGGAAGTATCTGAGTGAGAACAAGCGTTAAAAATAATTTTGTGGCCAACGATGCAGGAACAATTGTTTCGCTAGAGATTATCCCAGTGTCTAGCAAAGTATTATTAATAACAGGAGGCCAGCCAAAGTGCTCCTGATCACAAAACTTGTCATGTTTACTGTCACCTGCAGGCCTGGGCACCAAAGAGAGCAGCAAGAACAGATGTACTTTATGATGTATTCTTTCTCACTTGACAGTAAACTGATAGGCATGTGCCATGTCAAATATGAGAGGTGAAAATTATGCTCTTGATTAAACATGGTGTGTGATGACCCGTTAGAAGACAGGTAACATATTCACTCTTTGGGCATCTGACCAAATGGCTCAAAATCTCACATACATTTTTGTGTACATAAAATAAAAAGCAAATTATTTGGCTGTTTTCCTGATGTAAATAGCATTCTATCCCACTTGCACAAGTTAAAATGCAGTGTCCATTTCTGTGGTTAAAAAAATAAAGAAACTTAAAAACATAATACAGAAATTATTAATACAAAGACTTTCTAAAGCTCTCTACTAGGCACAGCATTGACTCGAACAAGTTAACACCTGAAAAATGAAATCTTTCCTTCAGCTAGTATGACATTGCAGGTACCATTTTGAAATCATTGAGTATAAATATCCTCTGTGTACTAATTTGAAGGTAAATTAAGTTTACTGCTTCTAAAATAGCATACTCTGATTAAATACTTCACTTTAATTTAATAAAACCAGAGACTCCTCCAAACAGGCTAGAATGCCTTTCTTGTTTTCAAGACTCAATTTATAGAAACACTTAAATATTTTAGATGTAAGAAAAGCTCCAGGCAGTTCCAAATTTTAGTTGCTAATGGACCTATCAGAAAATAACAAATGTCATGAGTTCATAAAGCATAGACTACTTTTAAAATGCTATCAATTTAATGACTTTTCATTAAATATGAGAGATAGATAAGAACAAAAATAGACTGATTTTTTTTGTTAATAATAAAGATGTCTTCTGCTATTCCTTAACTCATTCATTCAATGAACAAGTATTTACCAAGCATCTCTGTGTGCCAGGCACTGGGCTTAGGGTAGGTGCTACAGGCAGAAGTGCTGGCAGTGCCTTCCTTGTTTCCACAGAGTTAAGAGCATAGTTTTGTTTGTTCAGTTTTTAGTACTTCTGCTCTTGAGGGGAGGAGATTTTTCTTAATATTTATTTACTCCCAAAGGTCTGCAATGCAGTGATCTTTCTGACACACTGTTCTTCTAGTGCACCCCTTGTTCCTCATATACATTTGACTTGACAATTTGAAAATACAATTTCTTGATGCACTGTGATGTACCTTCTACTCACTGTTTTAAAGCCACATGTACAATCCTGTCTAGTATAATTGAAAAGTATCTTGAGCTTGATGCAAATCGAATGTGACTTCACAGTTCAGGATGCAGAAGGGCAAAAGTCAAAGACGTCACAGGTTAACAACGGACTGGAAGCCACAAGGGCTGGAGACAGTCATGGGCGGCCAGCTGCAGGGATGTCTTCTAGAGAGTTGGGTGGTGTGCAAGGATTTTCTTTCTTCTGAGAATGACCTTGATACACGGGGAACTCCATCTCTTAGTCTTAAACTGGTCAAATGCTCTCTTTGCTGAGAAATAAAGCTTGAAATGGCCACCAGCATCAAAACTTTTGGCCCGAATCACATCCATGATGGCACTGGAAAGGAAAACCATGAATTCCTACCTCTTGCACGTCTCTGTCCCCTTCCCTCCCTCGATGCTCCTTTCACCGCCTTGGCTTTAGCATGGTAGCTGAATACGGTGCTACGCTCTGTGGTCATTTTTTTTTTTTTAACCAGGGGTTTGAACTGCTATTTTACAATTTCAATACTTGGCTCTGTTTTCCTGCCCAGTGCTGTAGAAGGGCATGCAGGTGCCATGCATTCCAGAGGGAAGGATTTCCAAATACAGATTGAGAGCAGGCAGCCAGGTACAATAAATGCGGTATTTCAAAGCCAGATCAATGTGTTCATGATCCACAAGGAACAATGATGTGAATAATTAAATAGCATTTGCTGTATGCCAGGAGATGTTCCAAGTGCTTTAAGAGCATTAACTCGTGTCACCAATACCCTTGTTTCCAATGAGAAGCTGAGGCACAGACAGAGTCAGTGACTTGCCTGAATCACACAGCCAGTGAGCAGTAAAGGTGCTACTCAAATGCAGAGGACTTAGCTCCAAAATCTGTGTTCTAAACTCCTCCTGGCTATCCCATGGCAGCCCAGTTCAGGCTCTGAACCTTTGGACCTCCCAGCCAGATCAGTGGTTCAAAAGAGATCAAAGTATTGAAAGAGAGCGAAAAATCTGCGAAGGGATTTCTTTGGAGAAATAATGGTTACCATGACACGCGGGCATCGTTTTCAGAGATGTACAGAGTCAGTAGTCCTGCCTTCTACCACTTCCAGGCTTGCTGAAGGAGTCCTCTCAGACAGCCTGAGGTCTCCTCTCTGCAGCTAACATCACAGAAGCCTGGTGGGTGTCCCACACTTAGGGAGCTAATGAAGCACATGTAGCAGATTACGGGAAGTGGCATGGCTGCACTGGAGCCTCTACTCACCCAGATTTTCTAAGCAAGGAATGTGTTAGCATTCTTGCCCATCAGAATTAGGCCACACACAGGACAGAGCTCATGTGGGGTCACTTTTGGACCTGTCTGGCAGTTGTATGGAGGGACTGATGAACCCCACAGATAAAAGCCTAAAGGCAAATGCTCAATTACTAGAAGCTGATAAAAAAGTTCCAGGGAACTTCAGGAAAAAAAAAAAACATGTATCTGCAAAGGTAAGAGAAGTTCTACCAAGAAGGGGAGTCTCCTAGGAAAAAACACAAAAGGAGGTTTCAATAATTGCCTTGAGTTAGCTCACAGACAGCAAAGTCCTCTAGCGAAGTAGGAGCTTCCTTGACTCCTTAAAGTTCCCCAAGCTACTTCTTTTAGCTGAAGGGTCTCTGACATGGTAGTTATGAAGTCAGAGGGATGATTATGAGGTTGAGATGAAGACTTTGACCACACCTCCCTAAATCAGGAAAGCAGATACAAAGAGAAGGGATTGAGCGAGAGGGAGGGATGCAGGAGGTAGGGTCTTAAGGTTGAATGATGACTAAAGTGTTAGTCAACAACTTGGACTGAGAGAATCTAGTTACAAGATGATAGAGGCCACGTTTTGTGATTTAAAAAAAATATTATAGAGTGATGGGTCGGTAACATCAAGGCAAAAGAGGATTATCCTTCTTTAAATCCACAGACAGTGATGAAAATAATAGTACTATGTCATGAAATATGGTTATTCAACATCTCATGCTTGGGATATTTAGATTGGAGGTGGACTACAATGGGTCTGGTTGGAGGGATGAGAAAGGGTGCTCGAGACCTTGTTCAGTGTTCAGGATATTCTTGGGAAGCAGAAATAATAAAAGAAGTGTCACATGAGATTCTCCAATGATGAGATCTTCACGTTCATTTAGATAACTGTAGCTGTGGATAGAGTGCGCTTGCTGAAGCATAATTTAAAAGCCATTCTTGATTATGGCTTTTGATTATGGCATGGTGGCATTTTTTCCCTCAGGTATTGAAGAGCATGACATCAGTGTGAGAAAGTTCTTGGAGTTGGAAACAACATGAAGCTACAATAGGACAATTTTCATGGAGCAGAGCACCTTAAATAGATGCAAGTGTTCTCCTTGTATCGCCCCTCATACTGGTACAAGTGAGGTAGGCACTGACATGCAGCTGCACACTGGCAGGCTGAATTCACAAGAACCCTCTGCCAGAGTTTGTGGAAAGATACAGAACACCATAGCAACGGAGCTGAAAGGGAAGGATTTCTTGTTCATTTCTTAGATTCCATGAGAAGGCACCTTTCCTGGGCTTCCTGGAACTTTGGCACTGTTCTCTCTCTCAGGAATTGTGTGGTTGGCAGACGCTGTAGCTGTGGGCATAGACCAAAGCTCTGCCCCTTCTCTGTCTTCAGTTTCTTTGCCCTCCAAGGCTTTTGTGCAGGGTAGTAAACTCCCTGGGACAAGGCTAGATGCACTAATTTTATAAAGATCACTGTGACCATGCATTTCAGCAATCTACTCCAAAGATGGCTTGTTTTTCCAGCAATAAACATAAATTTAAAAAGTAAATTTTGATGACTCCAATAGCAACTTGAGATTTTGAGGGAACCAGGGCATGTGGCCATGGGTTGTTCAGTTAAGCAAACAGGTGATGCAGTTTTTATTTTAGAGTTTATTATATTTACTTTAGAGTTTTATTCCTAAGCAACTGGTTGCTATTATGCAGACAGGGGTGTTCAGCATCCATGAATTCCCCTGCTGGCCTTAACAGATGCTGGTTAGGGTGTGAGCTACCAGGCTTTGGACTATATGCCATGGTCTTACAATTCAGAGAACTCTCACTGTTAAATTTCCTCCAGAAGAGAGGTGAATTTGATTAACAATATATGTAATGCAATAGTGAGCCTTTACTATGAAGAGAATCTGCCCTCTTCTAAATGTAATTTCAAAGATAAGCAAGTTATTGAGATTACCGGACATGGCTAAAGTTTAGAGCCAGAACGTCTCCGCAAAACCTCATGTGTTCAGACTTTGGCTTTCTGAAGGTAAAGGGACCATGAGGCAGTGATACTCGTTAGTGTTTTGGCCCACTGATGAGTCCACAGGTAGATGTGCTACAGGAGGATGTCCTGTTGGGAGGAGGTGTGTCCCTGGAGTCAGGGAGGTTGTATCTCCTTCCCTGGCACCTCTTTGCTCTTGGCATCCCGACTGCCACAGGGGGAGCAGCTTTTCCCTCCCATTATGGCCTTCCACCATGATGATTTTGTCTTAGCAGCCAACCATGGGTTGAGATATCTGAAACTGTGAGCCAAATTAAACCTCTCCTCCTGAGGCTGAGGGTATAGGGGATAATGTCTCAAGGATGGAAAAGCAACTAAGAAAGGAAACACTGAGGTTGGTGTCAGAAGCAATTTAAGAATGGAGCGGATGGAGTATCCAGGAGGCACTGGAGCCCTGTGAAATGAGATGAGCACTAGAAAACCAGAAGGAGGAGCAGAAGGGGAAGAAAAGGAAAGAAAAAGAAAGAAGTAGGAAAGGCAGAAGAGAAGGAAGAAGTTGTTCAGTTTGGAGACAGGAGAGGGGCAGAGAGAAGGACAGAGAGAGACAGAGACAGAGAGAGAGAGAGAGAGAGAGAGAGAGAGAGAGAGAGAGAGAGAGAGAGAGAGAGAGACTGACTTCCTTTGGAGGAACTGTGAAAATTCAAGGTAGATTACACAGCTATGAAATAAAGCAGGGAATCATGAATGTGTATTCAGAAAAGATGGTAAAGGAAATTGATTGAGTCAGATCTGACCAGTTTTTTTTAAAAATGAGGGAAAGCAGAAGATGCGAAGATGTGGACCCCCTCACCCCCCAAATCTAAGAGAAACTGAAGAACCAAAATCCCCAGGGCACTCTGCTAGGCCAGCACTCTAGCTGTTGTGCTCCTCTTCCAGCCTTCAAAGAGTAGCCTTGGAGGTCTGCATTCAGCCCTAAAAGGGGCAAGATCAGGGGAAACTGTGGAGAACAACAAGCCCAGAGTGACAGCCACTGGAGGACCTACAGCTTGAATACGGGGACCCTAGACTGACTGCTGAGAAAATTACGATAGAATTTTAAATAATTGGTTTTATTTGTATACATTTTTTATACATAAATACTACCTTCAACTTGAGGAAGTGGTGCACATACAAATCACATCTTAATCAGTTCCACTTTCCCTGCTTCTTCCCATCCTGTCTCCTCACATCCCAGAGTCCCTTCCCATCTCCATGAAGTTTACCTCTATTTCTCATCTGCTGTCTTCTATTTTGTTACTTAAATTTCTCACATAAGAGAAACCATGTGAAAATTGACCTTCTGTGTCTGATCTATTGCAATAAGCATTATGGGCTCAAGTTGCATTCATTTTTCTATGTAAGACTCAAATTTAGAAGGCAGAATTTCATTTGTTTAAAATTTAAAGTACTTTCAAAGTGATGAAATCATTGACATTGTGCCTATAGGTACTGCTTTGTCCTAAGGGGATGCTCTAGGAATGTAGGGAGTTGCAGAAGATCCCACAAGACAAGCAGGAATACTGAGGCCTTTCCAGGAACATGCAGGCTTCACAGTATGAGGTCAAGTTTGGACAACCTCATGAGATGAAGTGGAGGGAAATATGCTCAAAAGTTTTGGTCCAAAAGTCTTGGTTCAAAAGTCATGAACAATCATAAATAAAATTCTAGCAATAGTACTAGTTTTATGTTGTTGAGGAAAGATCGGTTGTGGAAGTAATTTAAACTTAACTCAGTTTGGAGCTTCTGAAGTAGGGTGACCAAACTTGGGGAATAAAGCTCACTTGTGATAAACAACTTCAGGTAGAAGCTTGACTGGCCACAGTACCTGGACACTTGGTCAGTCTTTATTCTGGGTGTTTCTGGGAGGGTATTTTGCATATAGTTAACTTTTAAATTAGTAGACCTTAACTAAGATAGACTGATCTTTATGGTTCAGTGGATCTAGTCAGCATGAAGGTATCAACACAAAACAAACAAAAAAGATTGGGTTCTCCCTAGAAAGGAGTTCTGCCAGCAGAGAGCCTTTGAACTTGAATTGCAAAATTGCAACACTGGCTCCTCCCTGGATCTCCTGTCTGCCAGCCTATCCTGCTTGCCAGCCTCCTAAAATCAGGTAAGCCAATTCCTTAAAATAAACCTCTCTCTCTCTCTCTCTCTCTCTCTCTCTCATATATATATATATATATATATATATATATATATATATATATGTATGTATGTATACACACACACACACACACACACACACACACACACACACACACGTCCTGTTGGTTGTTTCTCTAGAGAACTCTGACTTACAATACAGATACTCTGTCAAAACTGAGTTTCAGATAAACAGTCAATTTTTTCTAGTATAAGTGTGCCCTAAATATTTCACAGCACATATTTACACGAAAATATGATTTGCTGCTCACTTGAAATTCAGTTTTAAGCAAGCACCTTGTACTTTCCACGGCAGACACATGCCCTCAGTGCAGAAGAACACAGAGATGAAACACCATGTGCTCATCTCACTTCTGTGGAAAAGGTGGAACAGGAAGAAACTCCACCCCAGAGGAAAGTGGGAAAGCAAGCTTCTTAACACAGCGGTCACTTATCCTCATTGGGTCCCCAGGGGCACACAGTTCTGAAATAAGAACAGCTGTTTTGGGTCAGGGACATGAGGCTAATTCTCCAGATGAAACGGACAAGAATGACAGGAGTCGCACGGGCTCAAGCATTTCCACAGCGACGCACATGGCGACGGTCCCTAGGGCCCCAGGTCCAGGACGCCTGCTCACCAGGCTTTGCAGACAAACTCACACGTCGGACACCCTTGGTGTGAGGAGGAGAAGACAAAATTTAAGGATTTGACAGAACTGCACGGGAAAGGGAAATGCTGCATGCGAAATCTGCTAACTTGAGCCTTCAGCACTGCTATGCTTCTAAACTTTGTAAAAAAGACACAGGTGTTTTAACAGCCTCTCTGAAAGAGAAAATAGATTCCTGTTGACTGCTACTGCAGAAGGCATAAATATACTATGTCGAAATTAACCTGTGGCTGTAGGGAACAGTTCTCCCAAATAAATTTAAATGCACGTGTCATGAATTCTAGATCACCGTTAAACTGGCAGAGCCAAAGCCTTCTCCTCCCACCCAAGGTCTTTCCTCTTTTCCTTAATTTGAATCACTCTTAAATCTTGTGACTTTGCTCCATTTTTGATAGTACAAATCATCTTCTAACGTGTCATAACTTATTTGTTTAATGCCAAATTTCCCCACCTAGAACATAACTGTTAAACATGACAGAGTTCACCATTTTGGATTTTAAATTCTTGCTCATTTTATGTTTATCAATCAGCATTCTCTGGCTAAATATAACTAGCAGGATCTATCTCTCCATGTGTGTGTCACATATATTATGTGTACTATATGTACTGTAACGTATCCCTGTCCAGAGTGTGTCAGGAACTTACAGGAAAGAGGGTCTTCCCTACACTAGAAGGAGGAGGAGCGTCAGACACTCCCAAAAAAGAGGGATGAAGATAAGGCAGGATGAAAGTCATAAGAAGGAAGTGGAAAGATCTAAAATATTTTTGGAAAAGTTCATCAGATAACATCAATAGCTGGCAAAAAAAATACGCAGTCCATAAAATTTGCCTTTCAAGCTTCCCACACATCATAAATCAACTTTCTGGTTCCTCCCTCCTCTTTCGAGGCATCCAAAGATCTCTGGTTCTTTGATTTCTTCCAGTTATTGAGGTCAATGGTCTGAAAATATGTTCATGTTGAAGAGTTTTATGACCTGACTGGAGCTGCTCCTTGGAGATATTTGCATTTCAAAGAAGTCCAGTGGGAGCCACACCCCAGCAGGATTGAGCAAGTAGCCAGGCTAGAGGCAACAGGAAAAGAAATGCTGATAAATTCTTACGCAGCAGCATCCTACAGAGGGCTTGGCCCCCAAAATAAGGAAGCTGGACCAATGCTAAGAGATTAAGTCATACTGTGCTTGAACTTTTATTTCTACTTTGAATAGTAAATCCACTGATACTGTCGTCCATCTGAAATAGACTCTAACTTGGTAGTGAGGTTGCTTAGGTTGGTTTCAATTTTCTTAAGATCCAAGGATATTCAGGGTGAGTCTAATTTGACAGATCTCCCTTAAATTTAACTTTTAGAAGATAAAATTCAATTGCATACAGCTTTAATTTTTAATCAATTGTGAAAACACTCTATAGCCACAATCTATTTATAGACAGCCTATTTAGTGAGTTTAAATATTAATAAACTAAATATAGAGTTTACTATTAGAGACGGTAAGCAATTAATTGATATTTGTTTCTGGTGAGTCCCACTATGCTCAAATCACACGTTTTATTTATTATTTATTTTTTTGGTCATAGGACTTAAGAAATCCTCACTTTAAAGAAGAACTTAAGCAGAGAAGTGTGAGAAAGGAGGGGTCTTCTGGGAACAGACACAGCCATGGAAGGAGATAAACAGGGCTGGGTAGAAATGTTCAACTCAGCTGCTCTCATTCTTGAGCACACGAATGCCAATTTCTTAATTTTAAGCAATAGATTCATGTTACATGATTCTCTTTAAATATAAATTATTGTGTGTTTAAATTTGAAAGCTAAGCAGAAAACAGAACCTGAGCAGTACTATGAAGATGCACAATAGTACAGGCACGGATCGTGTGGAGCAGGAGGATCGCGACAGCTTCCGCTTAGCTTACAGCCCAGCTCCAGCCCCTACGAGCAAGAGGACATTATATCCATCATTTGGCTTGTCTACTAACGTAGCCTCATCTCTAGAAGGAGATTAATCATTGTTTGAGGTTGCAAAGAAGGGGGGCTGGCCCTGGAAACAGAAGGGAGAGGTGGGGAAAGTCAGTCTGGTTCCAAAATAGAAAACAAAACAAGACAAGACAAAACAAAAAAGAAAGACAGGAAAACAGGACTGAAGAAATTATAGGAAAAACTCAAGACAATGATACCACAAGCTGCTTACATATTTAGGGCTCTGAGGGGAGAAGCAAGCACTGAATCCTACAGAGGTGGCTGGAAGTCACCTGGGTATCAGGGCCCAGACTCTTGACTTCCCAAGGACCATCGCCTCTCTTCTTCCTGTCACTCTTAATCTCTGGGGGGACCCGGTGTGCAGGGACACATACACAGTGCGGCATGATCATGAGATACAGTGTCGAGCAAATGGATGTGCTTTACTACTTGCATCAGGCTAAACAGGAAATATAAAATCTAAAACAATTTTTAATACTAAACCCGTACTGGTCAGTCTCCCCTCACTTGGATACTCATGACGTAGAGGAGGAGAGATGTGTTTTGGCTCAGGGTCTTGGACAATTCACAGTTGGCTAGTTCAAGGCATGATGGCATGGTGGAGGAGCGACCTCACCCTACAGCAGCCAGGAAGTCGAGAGAGAAGGAAGGAGGCAGGGACACAATACCTCCCCCCAGGCCACACCCCCACGGGTCACCTCCAGCCAGGCCCCACCTCCTAGCAGCACATCCCCCTACTGAACTCATCAGTGAATCAATCCACCTGCATGAGCCAGTCACACTGCAAACACACCAAACGTCTATGGGTGTCATGGGGAAGGGGTGAGCATTTTAGATCTAATCCATAAGAAAACCAGTTATTAAAAGTGATTCATCTAGAACTGGGGGTGTGGCTTAGAGATTCAGGTGCTTGTCTAGCGAATGCAAGGCCCTAAGTTCAACTCCTCAGCACTACATAAACTGGACATGGTGATGTAGGCCTTTAAACCTAGCATTTGGGAGGCTGAGGCAGGAGAACTGCTGTGAGTTTGAGGCTAGCACGGGTTACTTAATGAGTTCAAAACCAGCCTGGACTATACAGCAAGACTATCTCAAAAAACAAAACAAAACAAACAAACAAACAAAAAAATGCAACAGTTGCTCCCTCTCCTTGCTGCCTTGATTTTCTTTTTGCCGTCACCTACCATTATATAGCAACACACACAGAGAGAGAGAGAGAGAGAGAGAGAGAGAGAGAGAGAGAGAGAGAGAGAGAGACAGAGACAGAGAGAGAGAGAGAGAGAGAGAGAGGCAGGCAAGAACAGGCATAACAAGGGTGGAAGCTGAAATCCTGACCTGCAAGGGGGCACAGACCCTTCAGCCGCCAGAAGCAGGCAGGTAACACCACGTTCAATGGCTCCTATGTGAAAACGTCCTTTATACTTCCTGCTTTTCAATTACAATTGTCATATATTTTTCTACATAGATTGTATGCCATATCAGATGGTATTATGTTTTTTTTCTTAAACCATAAAAACATGGGGTAAAGAAAAGCCTATCATGCTTACTCCTATTTTTGTCCATTCTATTCTTTTCTTTCTGAAGGTCAAAGTCATCCTGTTTCAACATGTGTTGTGTGTTGTCTGTGTGTGTGTGTGCGTGTTTTCACAGTAGTTTGCTCATTCTTTTGAAAGAGAAGTGCTAAAAGCAAACTATTACTTTTCCTTCATCTGAAAATGATTCCTTTTCATTGATAAAATACTGTTTCATTGTACACAGAGTGTAGGGATGACGGTCCTTAAATAGGTAAAAGCACCATGGCAAATTTTCTTGCCTCTATGGTCTCAGATTAATAAAAACTCCAGTTTCAATTGAGTCTGTATTCCTAATAGACAATGTGTTATTTTTCCCTGGCTGTTTTTAAGATTCTTTCCTCATTCGTCAGAAGTTAATTCTGAGAAGTACTTGTATGAGTTTTGGCTTCTTGAATAGCTTTGTATCTTCTGCTGATTTGGGCAACTTCGCAGTTATTTGGAAAATACTTTTTCCCAGTCCCATATTCTTTCTCTTCTTCTTCTGGGGCATTGATATTTTGTTTTCTCACAAAACCTTGAGGTGCTGTTCATTTTTATTTAAAGTTTCTTTTGTTTTTCAGACTGAATACATTCTCTTGTTCTTTGTGTTCACTTATTCTACCCTGTGCAGTTTTCATGCTAAAATAAAATTTACTTAGTGAGACATATCATTTTTACAATTACATTTTTCAGTTATATAATTTCCACTTGGATATTTTTGTATTTTTTTGTGTCACTGGGGAATGAACCCAAGATTTTCACATTTACTTACATGTCTAATTGCCCTTGTTTTCTCTTTTATTTATTTTGAGAATAGGTCTTGCTAAGTTGCTAAATTGACCAAGATAGGCTCAAACTTGCAATCCCCCTAGAGCACTGGAGTTACAGGCATGATTCATTCTGCTTTTTGTTGTTGTTGTTATTTTGTTTGTTTTTTGAGACAGCATCACACTCTGTAGCCCAGGCTGGTCTTGAGTTCCCTATGTAGCCGAGGCTGGCCTTAAGCTCACAGCAATCCTCCTGCCTTAGCCTCTCAGGTGCTGACATTACAGGCATGTACCACCACACCGATCTTATATCGCGCTGGGGAATTGAACCAAGAGCCTTGAGTTTGGAAGGCAAGCATTTAACCACTGAACTACTCCTCCAGCTCCTACCTTTTATTCATGTTGATAGTTTCTGTTTCTTTTTCACTTGATTCAAGACATTCTATAATTATCTATTTGTACATTTTTTGATGGCTGCTTCCATTTCCTTGTCAGATAATTCTAACATCTGATTCACCCTCACCTTGGAGTCAGTTGGTTGTCTTTTCTCATTCCTATTGTGTTTCTCTGGTGTGTGTGATATGCTAAGTGATATTTAAGTTTATCTCCAATAGTTTGGTTGTTACATTAAGATTCTCTAATTTGTATTTATATCTTTTTTTTTTCTTAAGCAGACACTTATCCCATGTAGGTTTAGATTCTGAACCACTGTCATGAACTTTGTTTTCTAATAGGTGCTCTATGATTCCTCACAATACTAACTCTTTGCTGTTCTGGTCTGGTTGGTTCCTCTGGGGCTTCTGTATAAACACTCCTGGCGTCAAGGCAAAGGTGACAGCATTTTTCTGAGCTGCTTAATATTGTTGAGTCACCTGAGAAAGCACAGAAGCCATTGGGCTGAGTCTTCCTATGTCTTGGGGTGAAAGATTGAGAGACATAGGTCTTCACTGGTGCCCACATCACCAATGGATGGGTCTGCTAACCGAGGACAGCAGGGCTGGGTGGCCTGGGGCCATGAGGCACTACCATTCCAGGCAAAATGAACTACTGGCCAAACAAGGTGACAGAGCACAGGTTGGGCTTTCTCCTTGGTCTCTGTTGCTCCTCTGCTCTCCCGTCCCTTAGGACTAAGACAGGAAGCTTCTCTTGCTCCTCCTACCCCTCTTCACTGGGTTGACACTGTCTGGTTGCAAGTATCTTTGTTGGCCTGTGCACGGAAACATGGGACAAAAAAGAAAGCCCAAGATAATGCCCTGCTGTTCTTCTCAGTGCCCTGAAGTCTCAAGTCAATTTGCCTTTCATTTTTTCGGGTTTTCAAAGTTCTTTTTATCATGATCTGTTCAATAATTTGTAAGACACTTAATTCCTTCAAAGAGAGCAACAGGGAAAGGTGAGCTTTGCCAGCTGCCCCAGGATCTGTGGTTTATTTGGTCTTCCCTCTCCAACACCTTCCCACACTGCTGACTTTCAAGCAATTTCCTGCGGTACCTTTTTATGTATTTGAAGTTAGGCAATTGATTCTTAACAAGTTTCTTAATTCAAATGAATATGGACAGGTCTAGCTTCTACAGGAGCTGGCAACATGATTCAAAAATGCCTAGGTAGATCTGGGTGTGGATGCCATTTAACTAGTTTTATTCAATACACCAGTCGATGTTTTAATTCACTCTCAGAAGCTTTAGTAACTCTGAATACCTTGATTATGTCCGATGGTTATTTTATTTGAAGTATTCTGATTTCTTCCGTATGAAACATAATTCTAACAATCGATCTCTCTATTATCTATGTTTTCATGTATTCCATGTTTCCCCTTCTTTATTATTATTATTTTTTTACTCATCTTTCCTTTGTATTCCTGGAATCTTTTCAGTATTTGCTCTTTAAATTCCTGTTATTTTTTGTGATGTTAATTCATTTATGTTAAGCCCTCAGGAAAATTTGAGCTCTTAATATTTAAGTTTATTTTTTAAATAAGGCCCCTTCTCACCAATGTTTATTTCTTCTTAAGTATTTCTAACAAGTTCCTGCTTTCCCCATACTATTTTGCAACTACTTCATAGAGTACCTAAGTTCTGATGATTAATGAAAATTTTAAGCTCCAATTTGGCCCTACTTTTCACATTTCCTGTTTCCCAAAAGGAAACTCTTCCTCTCCAAAATAAACTTTTGTTTTTCTGTAGTTCTATGTGATTAAAAGCACGTGTTCTGTTGTTCAGTCACTGACTGGAGCCAGTGTAGCTGCAGTGAAGGAAGGGATCTGAGTGATGGTAGAAGCAGAAGGGGTGGGAAGGGATAGAATTCCCCAGGGCTGTATCAACTGCAGAGTGTTCCTCTTTCTTGAGTGAGAAATCATAAGGCATGGAATCATTTTGAGATGAAAAACTTTCAGAACTATACATAAGAAAGGCACTTAAGAGAGCATCTGGTAGAAGGTTAGAATCTTTGTAGGAGTTACTTGTGAACAGACTCAAAATACTCTTAGGGTGTGGAATCGAGAATTCCTGGAGAGAAAAAAAGGAGAGAGGTCATGAACTGTGACTCTGGAACTGATGCATGCATCTTGAACTGAGATATTTGAGAAAAGTATCACAGACTTGTGTAGCTTGTGGCCCTGTTGAGACATCCAAGGGGATGTGTTAAGTACACATCTGGATGAACGGAGAGTGGTCTGGATGGATCTACCTGGGAGTCATCCGATTACCGGAATAACTGGGACTGTGTGAAGTGAGGTGGCCAGTGGAAAGTATGTTTGGGAAGAATGCTTCCCACTGAGGGCACCGCTCGCAAACCCTAGCACAGAATAGCTGAGAAAGGAAGGCAAAGTGTGGTAGCTAAACTGGGAGGATTTCTTAGTCTGTTAAGCTGCTGGAAGAAAACACCATAAACTAGGTAGCTTGTAAAGAACTAAATCTCATTTCCTACAGTTCTGGAAGCCAAGAAGTCCAAGATCAGACAGAGGAACCAGTTGATTTCCTATTTTAATGAGGGCCACTCTGTGATTCACAGATGGTGTGTTCTTGATCGGCCCTCCCCTGGAGGAAGGGCCCCGCAAGCTTTCAGGAGCCTCTTTTACATGGACACTAATTCCATTCATGAAGGCTCCACCCTAATGGTCTAATTACATCTCGAAGACCCATCTCCTAATATCATCGCGTTGGTAATTAGGTTTCAGCACATGAGCATTAGAAGGATATAAGCAGTCAGACTGTGGCAGTTTTCAGGAGGAAATGATCAACAGTATTGATTCTAGCTAAGATGTCATAAGAAGAGAACTGTCAACAACGCTTGCTGAATGCAACGAAGGGCAGGCAGAATCCTAAGAAGGTCCCTCGGTCACTTTCCTATCCTCTGATGTTTTAGCATTGTGCAGTCCTCTCTCCTTGGATATAGACAGGAACTGGGACTTCCTTCTACCCAGTAAACCATGGCAAAAGTGAAAGAGCCATTATGGTCCCAAATCAGTTGACTTTAAATTAATGCAAATTGAAATTCTCTTGGGCGCTTCTGGTTTAATGAGTTGAAAGCCCCTAAAAGCAGGGCAGAGTTTGCTCAGAGAAGAGGGAGAGGAGTAGGTAACCTACTTACAACGTCCATACCACAGCAAACTGCAGAAGAAACGTCCATGCCACAGCCAAGTCCAGATCTCTAGAATCTACAGTAACTTCTAGCTGGCAGGCAGCAAAGGCAGGGGCTGTTGATCATGCAACCATAAAGAAAAACAACTGGCTAGGAATTGCCATGCATTTGGAGGTGGATGCTTGCCCACTTGAGCTTTTCAGGGGACCCCAATCTGGTGAGACCCTAATGCAAAGAACATATATCTGAGCTCCTGACTCAGAAATTGTGAGGAAATAAATGGTGATGTTATAAACTCCTGAGTTTACTATGATTTGTTACATGGTGATGGAAAATGTTAGAGAACTGTAAAGAGACTATTGGTGATCTGAATGAAAGGTACTGTAGGCAATGCAGCAATTGGTTAGTCAGATTGGTTCTGAGCCAAGGAATGAAGGCAAAGGAAGCCAACGGAGGAAGATGGCTCTAGAGATCAGCTTCGAAATTCAACAGGAATGGAGGGCTTTACTAAATGGGGCTGTTGCCTTCAGGACAATGTTTTGTCTTGTTTTATTGCTTATTATGAATAAGAAACACCTTAAAATGGTTAATAGCCTTTTTTTTTACAAACATCAATTTATTTTAATCAGAAGTTTATTTGGCTATTATAGATACAACACAGCTACCTAATAAAAAGTAATTAACTAAAATTGTGACCCCATTATCGATCATACATAAAACAGTAAAGTGATATAAAAGACAGCAATATGGACTACGCTATTCAGCAGCACCTGCCTTCATGAAACATGTCCTGGTGATGAAGAGGGTTCTATTATCTAAACAAACTCTACTATTCATTTCCATTCTAGTTAGGAGAACCCAGGGCTGTTTGACGTTTTAGGATGATTTTCTGAAATGGTAGCTTTCCATGGGAGTTGAACAAGTAGTCTTGGGCTAGGTCCTATATTGAATTTTCAGAACCATAGGGAAAGAGCTGCGCCATGCATTGGATAAAGGATAAATTATCACCCAACATGAATTATGATCTACCGCCACTGCAAGGTCAGCTTTACGGCACTTGTTTACAGCCTGTACCTCGCCATGCATTCTTTTTCTATAAGTAGGGGTTATAATATTTGTGGATTTGCATTTCTGCTGTTGAAAATACATCTTATTATTCTTCAACTTAGAGTACTTTGATATAACAACAATAACATGCAGAGAGAGAGAGAGAAAGAGAGAGAGAGAGAGAGAGAGAGAGAGAGAGAGACAGGAAGAGGGAGAGGGAGAGAAGGAGAGGAGAAAAAGAAGCACAAAACTATGTTCCAGGTTCTGTACCAATGAATTAGTATAAATAGCAAACATCTCCTACAACTATGTTTTTTGAGGCAAGGTATTATGCTGTCATCCAGGCTGGTTTTGAACTCTCTATGTGGACCGGGCTAGCCTCCAACTCATGATCACCCTCCTTTATCAGCCTCCTAAGTGCTGCGATTAAAGGCATGTACTATTATGCCTGGTTCATGTGGTGCTGGGGAATCAAACCCAGGACCTTGCATTTGCCAGGCAAACATTTTAAACCACTGAGCTATGTCCCCAGCCACAGCTTTCATAATTTTCAGGACAGTCTTAAGAACTAGCTCCATCACCCTCAGTTTTCTGATAAATTAACTGAGTCTTAGATTTGAAAACTTAATACCCACAATCCCGAGGCTGGTCATATTAAAAAATTAGGGACTAATAACCCCTTATGTGTTTCTAAAGGTAATAGCCTTGAGTACAATTATACAATATTGGTGCTTTTTTTCCCCTCAAGAATTAATATGGCTCTGTAAGAACAACCTCAAAAAGCAATCCTCATTATGCTAGCATGGGATAATGAAGACTTTTGAAAAAAATAAAATTGTGCAGATTTTTCATTACAAGTAAGAATTTATAACATAAGCCACAGTTATGTTACTCACCAATGCAGTTACATATTGGTACTTTAATGAATGTACTACATACTCACAATAATAGGCCTTAACACTGAAACATGTCTACCACCATTAGCCTCCTGTATAGATGATGATTTCACAAAATCTGCTGCTAATCACTTACTTAGGCTACTGGTTTTCAAATTTGAGCTTGCAACAAAATCTCACATATGCCTTAAAATATAAAGTAATAGTTCCTATTATTAAAGAGTTCTTATTTAGTAGAAATGGATTTCAGTCTCAGAAGTTGCATTTCTAACAGGTTCTCCCAAAAGTCAACTCTTACTGGTCTGGAGCACTATTTCAAAGACTCTAATACATAAAGGACCAGGCACACGTTTTGGCTCTAACCAGATAGTCTGGAGATTCTAATTATCCAAGTCTTTCTTTCCAATAATGTAAAAGTAGCTCTAAATTAATAGGTGATGGTTGTTGTTTCAAAACAATTTTATTTATTTAAATAGGAGTCAGGATGGGTTCCATCCATTCACCACAGCTAGCTGATCCCCGGCCTACTTAATACAGCACAACACCGCTCTGAGAGCACTTGGCGTATGCAAAACTACAATTCTATGACAATCACCTACAGACATGGCCACAAAATCCCTTGTCAGTTTTTAACACCACTATATCCAACACTAAGCTGATTGTGTTAAACCAGCAAAAAGAAGCAGCCCCCAAAAGTCCCCAGATCCAAAGAGGAAGTTATATTTTTATGCAACAGTATTCATGTTACAAATTCTTCTTTTGCTCTAAATACTCATGAAATATATCTTCATTTTTAAATTTTGGCTTTAATAGACGTTATCTGTACTGTTGGAAGGTCCAAATCCACCAGTTAAAAGATCAGAACTAGATCAAATGGCACGGATGTCACCTCAATAAGATTATGCTACAACAAACAAGACGAAAGACAATACTTTCCTTCCTGAGAATACGCTCAGCTATAACGCATTGAGTCTTTTCCCAGAGAAGTGTACTCTAAACTAATTTAAAATGTCACTAACACCTTTATTTTTACTTCAGTAGACTTTCTATTAGGATCTTTATCCTTAAGAAATGCACGTTCTTGTAAAATGGTAAATTTCAAGTAAATTTTTGTCAATATGAAATACAATTTACTTTTCCCAAACACTATGAGGAACATTAATGTCACATGTCATCTTATAAAATCAAAATGTGAATATCATGTCAAAAGTCTCTGACACCCGATTATGTCTTACAGGCTACAGATACCTAAACAAACTCTTTATAACTACATAGTTAATAAAGAGAACTGATTAAAGTCACTTCTTGGTGCCATTTATACACACCATCAATGTTTCAAAACTTTTTTTGGAATTTGATTAGAATAATTGCTTCAATTTGGCAAAACAGGTTGGTATTTTACCCTTATTTACTCTTTAGCAATACAGTTGTGTTTAAGCAGTCTTTCAGTACCAAAAACAACATGTTTTAACTTTGAACCCTAGTCAAATATTACTTATTTCAAAAGTTTCTCTTTTTTACTTCAGGATTTCTCAAAACCATTATACACATGTGTGTGAATGTGCACATGTGAGTGTGTGTGTGTATATACATATGAATGAAACATTTGTTAAAACTGCACAAACTTTGCCATTCTCATTTAACAGGAACCCAAATGTCCATGGAGCATCTAAAAGTACCAGAAAGTACCAACACACTCTTAGGAATACCCTGATCTTAATACTTGCATTCCAGAAAATGTGGTAATTTTCCCCCCAAATCACCTCAATTCAACAAATATGTATTGGATGCCTCTCTTATTTGTCCAAATATTTAGAGGCTGGCCCTTCATTTCACTGTGCTACTCACCCAACTCTATCTATAGAACACAGGAAATCCTAGTAAACATACTTACACTCCTCTTCAGGCCTCTTCCGAAGGGCTGCACGAACCTCTTTACAAGGGCTTCTCTGATACTGTGGGGGATTCCTTCCCCTTATTAAGTTCTCCATCCTGGAAGAGAAAATTCAGTGTATTTTAATACGAAAATCTCCAAAAACACTGGCAACTTAAAGGATCTAAATAAGAGTCAAAAATTCAAGCATCTATAGAAGCTTGTCATTCAGTACCATTAAGACTATAAGGCAAAGTCTAAGATGATATAGAGCGGCGAGGACTACTGGAAATTGGCAACAGCTTGGCTTTTTTAAAAAGGTATTAAAATTAAAAGGGTTAAAAACATGTGGACAAAACTCGTGCTCAATTTCTAATCAGAAATTATGAGAGACTGGGTATTGGCATCCCCTCAAAATTTACTTATTTAAGTTCCATCTCTCAGTGTGATGACACTTGAAGGCTAGGGCCGTTGGAGGCCATTGGGTTTAGAGGAGGACACAAAAGGGAGATTTTTCTGATGGAATTAGGTTGTTATGAGGCAAAGGGAAAAGAGACAAGAGCTTTCTTTCTCCACTACTTGAGGACACAGAAAGAAGGCAGCCATCTGAAGGCACAGAGGAGATCTTCACAAGAGGTGAACTCGCTGGGACCCCACCCCAGGTTTCTCAGCCTCACAACTCTAATATGTGTCTTCTACTTATTCCACCCATCTTACTTGTTACAGTAGCCTAACCCAACTGAACAAAACCTATTACTAATAAATAATTGCCTGCAAAGTCAAGACACTTCTGAAACTAAGGTCAGAAACAAAGAACATGTCTTTCACCAACATTTCCAAAGTGAAACTATTGCTGTCTTCTGTGCTAATGATTGAATGTTAAGGAATTTTCTAATTTTAATAAGTGTGACTTCTTGGAAAAACAGTTAACATAAATTGTGCTTCCCGGTTACCAGCATGTGGTGATGCTGACAGCTACAACGTGGGAACAAACTCGGCAAATACAATCTGGGTGAGAATATTTAACACCACATACTCTATGGTCAACATGTTCTGTTTTTAATAAGGCTTATGTATTTTTTTAACCACTAATACACACTCTACTGATTTCTATAATATTAGAAGAACAATTCTGTTGAATGTTTGGAATTTGAAAATTCAGGCTAAACATCCAATGTATTTATTTATCATTTTGAAACATGGCTTCTTAACATCTACACAATTATTCTAAATCAAGGATATCACTGACTTTGATTACTATCCTGGTTGATAGAAACTATACCACTGAAAACAGTAGGTTTACCATGAGTTTGACAGTGGAGTATCTTGCAGGGTCAGTGGTACAGAGGACTGATTATGCTTTTCCCCCATTTTATTGATACGTATAAGTGCAAAACATGAAGTTTACATTGATTTTTGAGTATACATGTCATGGTAAAGTTACACATCCTTCCCTTCTCTCTTTTGGACCCTCACACTCCCTCCCTGTCCCTTCCAGTTCCCATTGTTTCCCACACTGAGTTCTATGAAATAATTGGGATCTGGGTTTCTCATATCAGAGAAACCATTCGATATTTCACCTTCTACTTCTGACTCACTTGACTAAGCCTGATGATCTCAAGTTGCCTCCATTTACCTACAAAAACTCCAACCTATCTGTCTTTATAGATGAGTAGCATTCCATTGTGTATGAATACCATAGTTTACGTATCCATTGATCTGTTGATGGGTATTTTGGTGTCTTCCACATTTTAGCTACTGTTAGTTGTGCTGCTATGAACATGAGTATACATATATCTCTGTTATGTGTTGTTTTGGCCTCTTTTGGATATATTCCCAGGAGGGGTGTCACGGGATCAATGGGGATATTTATTTCTAGTCTTTTGAGAGCTCTCCATACTGCTTTCTATAGTGGTTGTACTAGTTTACATAATCCTTAAATACATACAGAATGAAAGGAGACCTAGAATAGCCAAAGCAATCCTGGGTAACAAAACTAAAGCAAGAGGCATTAAAATACTAGACATCAAGTTATATTATAAAGTAATAGTTGTAAAAACAATATGGTACTGGCAGCAAAAAAAAAAAAAACACACAGATAGACTAGTGGAATAGAACTGAGGACGCAGAGACAAACTCAAATACCCTCAGCTATCTAATCTTTGATAAAGGAGCCAAAAGCATACACTGAAAAAATGATAGTGTCTTCAACAAATGATGCTGGGAAAATTGGACATCCACATGCAGAAGAATGAATATAGATACACACCTGTCACCATGTACCAAAATTAAATCAAAGTGGAACGAAGACCTAGATACTAAAACTGGAACACTGATCCTTCTGGAGACAAATTAGGCAAGTATCTAAAAGACATAGGTGTAGGCAAAGATTTTCGTAATAAGACACCAAAAGCAAAAGAAATAGCCCCCCCATTATTAACAAATGGGATTATGCCAAATCAAAAAGTTTCTGCACAGCAAAGAAAACTATCAACAGTGTGAAAAAGAGAACCAACAGATGGGAAAAACTATTCACTACCAATACCTCAGATAGGAGTCTCATAACCAGAAAACACTGAAGAAAAGGAAGCCACTCAAAATCACAGACCCTACTGAAAAATGGGCAAAAAAAAAAATGAATAGGCAGTTTTCAGATGAAGTTCAAATGGCCACTAAATACATGAAAAGATGTTCAGCATCATTAGCCATAAGTGACATGCAAATCTAAACATCACTACGATACCATCTAACTCCAGAGAGATTGGCGAATGGTCTCTCTGATATGAGAGTCCCAGAGCACAACTCCTACGGAACTTAAAAGGAAAAACAAAGTGAAACAGGGGGGTCGGGTAGGGGAGGAGGGAGGGAGAGGAGGAGGAGGGACAAAAGGAGAGTGGGAAAGCCCTTGCCACCTTGACAAGATACATATGTGCATAAAAGGCTCAACTCCATTGTAAACCTTAAATTTTACACGTATACATACCAATAAAATGGGGGAAAAAGATCACAAACAGCAATCAGTGCTGGGGAGGCTGTGGGGAGAAAGGAACCTTCTGGCACTGCTAATTGCGTTTTTGATGTCTAGAGAGAAAACTGGGAAAAGTGATCCAAAGTAGTATGTGAAGTGGTTTGAGCTATGAGATAAACAGGCTTTTATCCCAAGGTAAGAGCATAATATTTGTCTTCTGGGAAGCTGTCAGTGGTGTTTAAAAACAACTTCCAATTCATGTTCCAATTGAATCAATTCATCCATGTGAGCAAGTCTGTGTGTGCGTGTTTTGCACGTGTGTGTGCGCAAGTTAATGTGCCCAAGACTATGTAGACAAAATACAAGAAAATGTTTTTTTTTCTCTTTTTGGGGGGAGGGAGTACTATGGACTGAGCCCAAGGCCTACTGCATGAGCTCTAACATGAAACTACATCTCCAGCTCTTTCCATTTTCCTATTTGAGACAGCTTCTCCCTGTGCTAGCCACGATGGCCTCGAAGTGGCAGTCCTCTATCCTCAGCCTGTAGAGTAGTTAGGATTGCAGGAAGCGGTGCTAAGAAAAATGCTTGCTGACACATAATAATTGTTCATGTCTTAGCTTCACTTAAAGCGCATGTCAAGTGAGAAAAAGTGTGATTTCTCTTAAGATAATACAATGACGAAAGATCAAATGGGCACCACAGGAGCTTAAGACACAATTTCTTTAGTACTATATTCATGGGGGAGGCAAGAATCTCTGCAGTTTTACCATGAGGCATAGTCGTACGAACTAAATTATATAAAAATTTCTGGTTCCTGACTTTTGAATTAATTCAATGCATAACTTTGATTATACATTTTAGTGTGTGCATAAATTTCCTCAATGATCTAATAGCAATTTAAGTGAACTTGTAATTATTCACCAGTATTTACAAGCTCAAGACAGTAAAATACAGCAAACATAAACTGAAAATGCAAATGTCTGCATAATATTAAGCGTCATTTTGAAAACCGATTTTGCTCATTATGATTCACCTTGGTGGGGAATGGGAAGTCACGCTGGCTGGAAATAGATGCAAACCAGTCTCAGGAACGGGCTATTAATTTTTCCTGGGTCTCTCTGACTCTCAAGTACGTGAAAACAAAAGTGATTCAGTTCATTTGCTCACAGTTATGGTTGAGAAAGCACCTCCAAAGGCCCGGGGAAAATTCTGTTACCTGGCCTCCAAAATCCCCCATAAGCCTCAGCACCAGGAGGCCGGGTTCTGGGCATACTCAAGCAGACAGGCAGAGCTTTTGCAATATTGGGTATGGGGCAGAGCGTAAAGTGGTGAGCCTGAAATGGGCTAAGCCAGCAAAATTCAGCCTCCTGGGACCTGAGATAGCGCTTATGGAAGACAATTTTTCCAGGTTCAGGACGGTGGTGCTAGTATCATTGCCTCAGTGCTAGCACAGAGCATCGGCACTAGCTTCTGGCAAGGAGTACCAACCTAACTCCCTCGTGAGCAGTTCACAGCAGGTTGTGTGCTCCTAGGAAAGTCTAATTCCTGGGCTCCTCTGACAGGAGGTGAAGCTCAGGTGGTAGTGAGAGTCTGGGAAGTGACTGGGACTACTGCCTACGTTTGTTTGTCGTGCTCACCAGCACCTCGCCTCCTGCATGTGGTTCAGTTCCCACCCTGGTCCCTGGCCTGGGTGCTGGGACCTCTGTCTTAAACAATAATTTTAGTTAAAGTTACTTGTATATATTTTCTGTTTTTTTCTTCAGTAAATGAAGGTAATATTAGCTACCTCATGGCTGTTAAACTCTTAAGAGTTTCACTTATTATATTTAAACCTTTGAATATTCTTCTGAAAGAACATTTATAAGGCTCAGGAATGCTGACTGACTTGCTCAGGGCCACACAGGATGTAAGTAGCTCTACTAAGACAACAAATCTTTTATTTTTAAATTTCTTCATAATCCATTATTTCTATCTTTCCATGATCAACAGAAGTCCCACTCAGAGAGATTCTACTGCATAATGTATAGTTATGAATGGTTTGGGAAAAAGAATGGTCAACTTCTTAAGCATGATACGAACACTTGATGTATAATTATATATGAATATCATATATGAATGCAAGATACATGATATATAAAACATTTTTTCTTAATCCACTTATTGCATGTTGAAGTTTGATCATCTTGCTGTTGTCACTGGTATATTTGCTTCTATCAGTGACATTCTAGGCTTGAAGAACTGCTGAAAAGGCTACTGCAGCCCAAGAGATTCCTCACTAATGGTTATAATATATATTAATAGATGAAAAAACAATAAACATTAAAAGTTCTCTTGTTCTTCGCAATGCTAACTGTTGTGTCCAATGGAGAACAAACGTAGAAGCAATTTTCCAGTTTTATAGAGAGCACTGGTCTGGCGCACACTGCTTATAACTGTGAGGCTTCTGTCTTTGCGAGGCTACACTTCTGGCTATTTGAACTCTTCCACCAATGCCAACTGTGATCTACAGTTTGCATTAAACAGCCAAACAAAATGACCACGAGTGGCATCTTGGAGCCCAGCCAGGACACTGCAGAGGAGCTGTTGCGGCCACTCTCCAGCTTGGCAAGCCCCCAGTGGCAGCGTGTTAACAGTTCCAGCGAGGAGAGATTAAGTGCGATGACCACGGGCAAGACAGATGCTCGAACAATTCATTGAGGGCCTCTGAAAAGTGCTGCCTGCATGCACGCCCAACTGCTGAGAAGATACAAGGGCAGCCAGATTAATATCGAGCAGCACGGAACAGAAATCAGGGGTTATGAGCAAAAGGTGCCCACAACACTCTAGGCAGTCTCTCTCTAATATAGCTAGGTCTCGAAATCACCTGAGGAGCCTCCCACAAATCCAGAACCCCATCGCCAGTGCTATGGATTTTCATTCAGACGCTCAAGTCCTGCTAAATATATTTTAAAATATTAACCTCATCCTCCTAAAGTAACCAGCTTTGCGCTGGCATTGGGGAAAACTACACACTTAGAGATACAAGGGAGGCAAGTTCCCTGGATTCATGTAGGTAATAATCATCTTCAGACACAGAGGTGGAGTGAGAGGGCCTGGGAAGAGGCTGCAATCCAGCCAAGGAAGTCAAGGAAAATCTGGCTGAAATAGTCTCCACGATGTGACTGAACACTAAGGTGGGATCAAAATTCTAAAAGGTATTGCAATCAAAGATCTACTGCTACACAACCTGGCTGATGAACTCCCCTTCATTTCAGTGGGCCCCTTATCCATCGTTGTTGCCGCTTTCTGAAGCAGTTGCGAAAGTCTTTTGTTCTGAGTGTCTATGCTTGGGATGTTGTGGCTGCCTTGAGTCCCAAGTTGATTTAAAAGTTGACATTTTTGTAGTCCCTTTGACTTTGGGGAAGAGTCAGGGGTCTCCCAGTGCCAGCTGCAGTGAGTAAGCATGAAGAAGAAAAATTGCCCTGTTTTATGAACCTGCCTCCTTCTGGGGGGAACTGAGAAGTGGCATTCACTGCGTTTTTCTTTATAACTTGTGAGGACACGCAGGAAAGAGGACTTCCAGAACTGCTTCAGAATCTGGCAAGAACAATGGTCTAAGTGTGCTCAAAGTAATGGAAATGTTTTGAGGGAAACTGATAGCAATGTGTTTTTTTTTTAAATCATAGCATATATTTTTAACTTAAGCATTCATTTTTTCAATCACTCCTTATATGACAGATGGAGGAAGAAGAGAGAATGACTGGGTCACTGGACGACAAAGGAGTTAAGGTAAGGCTAAGTTCAGGTATATGTATTTCAAAACACCTGTTGTGTTCTGGGTTTCTCATAACAGAAACTTAATGTGGCAAATAATGGGAACTTGGGGTGAAGGTCAAAAGGAGAGGGGAAGGATCTGTAACTTTGCCATGATATGTATGTGCACAAGATGCTCAAGATCAATGTAAACTTTAAATTTTGCACTTATACATATCAATAAAATGGGGGAAAAACACCTGTTGTGTGCCGGGTCCTTTAAATTCTTTATCTGTATATTTTTCCTTTCTTTAACCTGGTCTTAAAGATGGCAAGTGATTGGTTAGATTCTCACAGCGAGTGAATGCGTAAGTCAGGACAAAAATCCCTATCTGACCTACAGCTACGAAGGGCAAAGGCTACACAACACAACTTTCTGTGCCGGGGAAAACCTTCTGTATGTGCACTACCCAGTACAGTAGACACATGCCGCTGCTGCGTACCCGGCATGTGGCTGCTGGGAGTGAAGAGTTGAACTTGTGATTTGAAAAGCTTCGGTGATTTTTAATTTATTTTAATTTCAACCCTGACTTGTAACCAGGGCATCAGACAGTACAGCACATCTAGAAGCTCCCACTCAGCACACAGATGATGAAAAATACCTAGGATTTTTATGCAGCTGTAACATTCAACAGAGATAATTAAATTAAATTCAAAATAGGTGTCAAGAATGAAAGTTGCATTTAGGCATATGCACATGTAAATGGAAGAATATATGATCGCTGTATTATAGCTGGGAATACTGAGTAGCCTGTCTGTCGTGCCCAGCGGGAGAGAAGTATATATAAGGACACTACATGGTGTCCATCCATCCTCACAAATCATGGAACCCAATTCCCCTTCCAAGAGTTCCAGATTTCCTGATTTGACTTTGAATTCCAGAAACAGAAGGAAAGAGTTAAAGAAGCAATGGAAAATGTACTGCTTTGTCAGTGAGCTAATTTTTATTTTTAAGAAAGCTGAAACCTGAAGCACAGCGCACCATGTCCCAGATTGGGGCCAGTCCGAAGGCATGCAAAGGAATCAGACGATAGCCATTAAAAAAGAATCGCAAATGTTTATAAAGACCCAATTTGAACTGCAAAGGACAGGGCCAAAAAAAAAAAATCAATACCCAATTACCTCAGCCAAATATGCTGAGCTGACTCTTAATAGGAAAAACCGATAGTAAACAGCAAGACCACCATGAAAAGGAACCACATTTTAAGCACAGGTAGACTTCTTAGCTAGCCAGATGCTTAGTAGAAAAGAAAGATACGTGAAGGACTGCTGAGGAGGGAATGAAGCAGGGTATCTGACAATAAGGCATCAGTGATTCACCACTCCCCCAAAAAATCAGCCATCATGTCAGTATGAGAGACTTATTTCTATACTACTATGCCAACATTGTTGGGAAAGAGCAAGCAGTTTCTGAGCCCCCTCCCCAAATAAAATTTAATACCAATTCCACTGCACAACGGAAAGAAGTAAAGTGAAATTCAGAATAGATGAGTATCATTACGAACTTCTTGAAGAATCTGGATTCTATCATTTCTAAGCAATAGAATTGAAATATGAATAGCATACAATTCCCCTACAGACACTGTTGTAACAATTACTCCATAAAATAATCGATGAAGTTAATGACAAGAGCATGTGTCTCAGCAGGGGAGAGTCCAACTCCTCATAAACTCAAGAAAAACACGACTCACAAACATCCAGTCCTAAACTAATGTCTTCACTTCTGTTTAATTTTTTTTTATCCATACATAGTCTCAAAGTAATATTGTACTAGAAATCTGTTATCTTTATGAAGTTATCTTACTTAAAATTAGGTCAACATAAGGCATAGCAGCTTTCCCTCAGTGAAGATCCTTCTAGAAGCAGCTGGTTCACCTTTAAGAGTTAGGAGTATTTTCATTTCCTGAATCACAGAAAAGAACCAACTAATGAAATTCACCAAACTCAGAGGTACTTGGAAAATAAATTCATTGAAACTACATAAATTAAGTGAATAAATTAATAGAAACCTTTGCTTATAAAATATTGCCTTTTCACAAAGATGGCAAAAATGTCAAGAAGGTAAAATAGGAAATAAATCTCTGCATCCAAAATACTCAAAATACATTAATTTTACTTCCAAGAAGAACAGAGTAGGCAATAGCAAAAATAAAAGTTGTCAAAAAGGGTGAAAAATCCTAGTGTTATACAAAGATTAAATTCATATTATATAAAAAATAAACTTGGTGCCTTAGTAAGATCATTACCACCAAAGGTTACAATGATGGTATAGAAGTCTGTATAGACAGTACCCATCATGTTAAAATTTTAATGACATATTAATAGTAATTCTTTAAAAATTTGTATTTGAATAAGGAGAAATAAAAATATAATTACTTGGCTTCTAGAAATAAATGCAATTTAACAGTTACAAGACAGATTTGATTCCTTTTTCTCATTTTCTCCCCTGACCCTCCACACTTTGACCCTTAGGAAGAGATTGTGTCAAAACCTTAGTGGTTGATATTTACAAAGAAAGGAGACAAAACCCAACAGAACACAGACTTCTACAGCACTCCTCTTCTCCCACCACACGCACCACTGTCCCTTGAATCTCCATCCCCCTGCAGGTTCCTACACATACCCTGACCCTAGACATGAGCAGAAGCCTAGGACAGCCCATGAATACTGCAGAAAACTAAACCTTTATTTTAAATGATGGAATAAGTGAATGAATGTTTTTAGAAGTAAACGTGTGGTTTACGAGGTATAACCGAAACATATGGTGAAAATTGAAGATTTAAACATTACAGTAAAAGACACACTGCTACGAATCCGCCCAGTGCACTTCCCCCTTTCCCCAGGCACACGCACCCCTTCATTTTTGCCACCTCCTAAAGGAGTCCCGAACCCTATGTCTTGTCTTGATGCCACTGTTGTGGCTGCCTGGATGTCCTAAATGGATCCAAAACACTGACCTGTCATGGTCATTTTGACCTTGGGAAGCTGCCTGCTGCCAGATTTAGTGAGTAAGATGGACAAGCCCATACTGTCACCTTTCTACAGGCCTTCTGCATGGCATTTGGCAGAAGAATTCACCATCTTTCTTTATTTATTTTTTATAACATCTTATGAACACACGAAAGAGAATTTCCAGAATGCTACAGAGGCAATAACGACGGTGTGTGTGTGTGAAGCAAGAAAAAGCATTTTGAAAGGGATTAATATAACATGTCTTTTATTGAAACACTTTTTTTAGTTTAAATATTCATAGAACATTTTGATCACGGCTCACGTGCAGTGCTAACGTGTCTATGGTTATAAAACATCTTTAGATGTATTATTAGTTTTCCTAAAGACCCCTTAGGCTTAGGCTTTTACAGAAGAAGTATTCGAGGTCAGCAGGCAATCTAAACCCAGGCTCGGGTTTTCTGCTGCCTGCTGACCTTCCCATTTGAACTTGGCTGCCTACATGAAGGAATTTTCCCTGCTCTCGATCAGATTCGCTGGACTTTACTTGGAGCCTTCTTATGTCTCAGAGAAGAAATGTTTATCTTCCATAGAAGCTCAGTAGGTGCAGGAAAAAGAATGTGTGGGGAAATAAGGTAACGATTCACAAGAGCATGCATTTCTTTCTGGAAGGGAAAGAGAGAAGAACTGGCAATTAAAAATGCTTGTCACGTTGTTGAAATGTTCATAAATATATAAGTATATAACATAATGTAGCTATAAATGACACCCTCATTTTATAATCCAGGGATGTAAGACCGTGTGCATCCCCAGACTTAGGCCTGCAAACTGCTCTCCTACATCACGCTTATTATGAGTGTCTAAGTTGCAGGTAAGGCCCAAGGGCCAATGGTTCCTCCTCACTGCACTCAGTGCCTTCTCGGTAGCAGCACAATGTTCCTGTGAGTGCTCTAGAATTTTCCATATGGTGCTGACCACTCACAGCAAAAAGGTTCAAGTAGCGTTTTAAGATAGTGAACTACAATTGAGCAAGCACACGCCCTTTGGTGGCTGTGACTCATTGAAGAGAAAAATAAAACTCAGGATTACAATTCTATTTCTGATTTGTGGAACTTTGCAAAGCATGAAATTGTTTTAATTTAGTGTTCTATACTAAGATGAGAGGATGGAAAATGGAAGGTGCTGCATATTTTAGTAAAAAAGCAAAGCATAAACATGACTCCCTTATTTAGGAAGATACCTTTCGGAGAAAAAGTCAATTACTTTGAAACTGAGCGAGTATCCTAAGCCTAAATCCCTCAGATGGACATCACATAAATCTGTGCAGGTTCTAGGTGAGTTTAAAGACTGGTCATGCTTCTTCTAAGTGATTGTGGAGTCACTGTGAAGCGTCACCTTTCCAGGCAATCAGCGACTTCACCCCCAAACCTCTTTCTGGGGTATCATTCTCAGTACTTCGCCCTAGCATGACCTGGAGAGTCTGTTGCATTCCTCTCCTCTTGGGTACCTTCCAGTGGCTTCACTGGAGGGGATTTAAGTACAATAGTCACTGATGGAATGTGACTCCAGATATGGAGAGTCCTTCTGCTGCAAGCCCTCTCCTGGTGATCCATTCTCAACACAGAGGGGCCTTTTAAATTATGAGTCAGACTGTATCATCACTGCAGGGCTCCTTACTTCACTCAGAGCAACAGCCAGAGCCCTTACCATGTCCTGTGAGGTCTGTGTGGTATGCTTGACTGCTTATAACATCCCTCACTTCCTTTCTTCCCCTCTGGTGTATGTTCCGACATCATGTATGTTTAACTGATTGAACCCGAACAAATACAATATACTCCTGTGATACACAGGCCTTTCCTCTCACATTCTCCTCATGGAGAGACTTCACCTTGATCACAACTACTTTGTTCAAACCTTTCTCTTTCAACGACGCCCATCCTGACAACCGCAGTTAATCCTACACTACCAACCGGGGGGTGGGTGGGTGGGGGTGGGTGGGTGTGGGTGTGTGTGTGTGTGTGTGTGTGTTACTGTGGTCCTTCATACTGAGCTACGTCTCTAGCCCCTTTTCATTTTTCTATTTCGAGACAGGGCCTTTCTAAGACCCTAAGGTGCCCAGGCAAGGCTCAGAATTGCAATTCCCTTGTCTCAGCCTCCCAGAGTGTTGGGGTAACAGATACACGTCACCATGGTAGACACTTCTACACTCCTGATCTTCCTAACAAGATTTCACTCTTCTTTTATCCTAGTGCTTATCACCTTCTAACAGCATACTGGTCATTTCTGAGTTGTTTCTTGACTGTGAAAGTTCATATGTGCTTTGAAAAAGAATAAATATTAATTCAAATATTACAGTTTTTTGTGACAGAATTGTGGTCACCCCCTCCCCCCAACATGATAGTAAATTTGTCCATTTTTTTCCCCGTGATCCTGTAGTGGTTCTTTTTGTTTTGGGTAATCTAAGATTATATAATTGAATATATAGACGTTATCTCAAATTAAGCCTTTTTCTATTATATGAGGATCTTAAGATCTAATAATGCTGCTTGTCAAAAAACTCTATCTGACCATACAGTTGTGGTATTTCAAATACCACCTGGAATATCATTTTCCACAGAAGTGAATCAGACAATTTTTAAACCAAGTCAGTGGTTGCATATCCAACCATGCCTATCTTTGGCACATCTTCTTAAAAAAGATGGCTGTGAGTGACAAAGAGTCAGATGTGAGCAGTGACACCCCACAGCTAGCTGAACGTGCTTCTTGAGCACTATGACAACGCCAGCTCTCACCAGCTTCCCTAAGGTGGAAAGGCAGGAGGCAGGCTGCCTGCTCTTGCTCAATTCACTTGCTTCGTCCCACCTTGTTGGTGTCTTTGAGTCCCTCCACTCTGTGTTTACTAAGCTTCTGTTTATAGAATTCAGTCCTTTTCTCGTGTTTCCATCCACTATTTCTGGAAAAACATACATTTTAGGAATTTCCATTATCTGAAAACTTTGTGATGGGTTCTTACTTCTGCAAATCTGGTTTAGAGTGACAAATTTCCCTCAGTTTCTGAGTTATTTCTACATCCTGGGATTTCACAGAACGCAACTAATCTTTCCTTTGACCTTTATCTCAAAGGATTCTTTGAGGATTTTATTGGAATTCATTTTACACCAAAGAATCTTTCAGTCCTTAAAACAGCAACGCAAGATCTCTACCATATGGCAGATGCCCCTTAGGTAATACCTACATTCAATTCTTACCCACGTTCTGGGGGCTTCTTCTTGATTTAGATTCTGGCTATTTCTGAGTTTCCAGTGAGCACAGTAGTCACTTAAAAATGTAACTTATGTTTTATCCAGATATTTTAGTTGTTTATTAAAAAGAAGGTGCAGCCAGGATATTTGGAGCTTCATGCAGACAATAATGAAAGTAACATAATTTAATCAAATTCATTTGTTAGGACATTTTAGAAAGGATCAAAGGAAGCTATTATATAATTTAAAATATTGGCACTGTACTCAAAATATGTGAAATCTGTGCCTTAGAAATATTAAGTGTGCAAAGCACTTATGATGACACAGCAAAGAAGTCAGAAAGCCAGGATTCACCCTTCCTCGATTCCCATGTCTCCATGCTGTGAGACCTCGATTAGCCGCAGCTTTTCCCATTTATGAGAATAAAATTAAGACTACATATTACTTCAGGTGCATGCGAGAGTGATTACATCCCCACGCCATCGGGGATGAGTTGGAAAGTTGCTGTGAGGCACATTGGAAAGAATCAATAACTAGGTATGCAGATTTTAACTGAGAGATTCCCATCATTTTCATATTAATAGATCAAAGGAATTTGCTCCAAGTGGCAGAAATCTTCTATGAGCAGGCAGGTAGATACGTAAGTCTGTGACTGTGGTAAAGAGACTGCACAAAGGAACAGTCTCAAAGATGATGTGATGTGGCAAAGGGACAATTTCTAGGCAGAATTTTAAAACAGGAAGTAAACCTTCTTGGTGAACCTTTCAGACTCCTTTTGTTAATTTCCCTTACTTCCTGGGTCTTCTCTGCTTGCCCCCACCACCATTCTCTGTGGACTTCTTTAAGTCAACAGCTTCTTGCGGTGAAATAATTTCAATGTTATTCCTTATAATGTCGCATAGGCAGAAGACACCACAGAGTAAAACAAACGTGCATTTTCTCGTGATGGGTCAGATTCACAGCTACGGGATGAGAGGGGCTCTTGGAAGTTTATATAATACTTTCTAAAATGGCCAACTTAAAAACTTTTTTCTTCCATATTTGATTATAAATATCATTTTGAAGTACCTCCCGCATGGAGTAAACATCTTACACCACTGCTAATTTTTTACACAAAATTATGTATTCACATGACCATGCTATGAAGTTTCTGATAAACCATTTAATGTTCTGGATAAGTCATGATACTTCACAAATATTACGATACTTTTATTCTTTTAGATTGATCTTACAGTAATGAGATCTCAGGAGTAGTTATCAACACTAGTAACAAGAAAATGCTGTTGAGAAATTAGGTCAGTGTGAATTGAGGTCAGTAGCCATTAGCTGTGTGCATGCCTACATGTGCACACAGGAAACACACACACATATGCATGCACACACATGTGCACATAAACGTATTCAGCAAGGATTCAGTTTGAGGTTTGTAATTGTGGAGTTGTATACCATAATGAGTCACTGTAATTTTGTTTATAATTGAATATAAATGTTTTTTCTCTCCTCTTCTTTCCTTCTTTCTTTTCTCTTGTATAACACAGCAAAGGATTGTGGTATTTTATGATGTTTTCATTTATGTTGCCAACACACAATTATTTATTTCCACCCTCATCAGAATCATGGGCATTTATTAACATTTAAGCAACTTTTAGGACCTAATCTTTCCGAACAAGGGAAAGCCTCTTCTAGAGTACTTTCCACATTGAGGCAAAAGCCATTTTACAAATTTTGTTAAGTAATCTGGGGAGACTTGTTAGGGAACTAGACCCATATGTGGATGAATTTATAATAATCTTTTTTTTGATAACTTAATTACAAAACCACTGATGTGGTGAGAGGAACGTGCTAGCCTGGACATGGGTCTTTATTGAGTGCTGCTGGTAGGGACTACTTCCCTTCCCCTGTTTTGTCTTCTAGAGCAGTGATTCAAAGTTGGATTAAAAGTTTTCACATGGAGAATGAGAAGAACCATTTACCAAGTTTTTAATTAAGGTATCATTATGTTATTAAGTGTTCTCTCTCATTAACAATGATTATTAATGGATGGCAAAATTATGATTTTTACTGTAGTACAATCTTATCCTAATTTTAAATACATATCGTTGCTCTGTGAAATCACCACATCTCTGGAACACTAACTCATAAGCTCTTGGAGAAGAATTACCAGTAAAAAATGTCTGTCACAAACTTGGTAAGGGAAAAGTTGGATAGACACTTTCTAAGGAAAATTAGACACACATATGCACACACGTACACAAAATCAAGGGGCTATGGCACTGTTTCTGGGACATACTAGAAATTCTAAATGTAACAGCTGAGTGGATACTGAATCAATGAAAGTCAAATTGTAAAAATAGGTGGATATATGGAAACATGCATTGCCTAGCCAGAGGTTTTGCAGAATGGATTGAATTTGAGGGTCATCTGCCTGGTAGCATTAAAACAACAGCACTGTAATCTGCACCAATGAATACTGATAATTAAACAAAAAACCAATGGTTAGCATATACCATGAGTACTCTCAATAAAAATGATCTAAAACTGGAGCAGAAAAACGGAAAAAAATATTTTTTTTCTGTGTAAAACTAGCTCAATTCCATTGGAAAAATCAACACTTGAAAAAAAAAGTCCTTATTTCTTCAGTGCACTTTTGTTCACACAAAGGTTTACTTTCTCTTTTTGCCACAACAATACCCTATGTGGGAGTCTTTCAAAACCAGCAGTCAGTAGCAATTTTGCTAGCATTAAATGGAAGTGGTACAATTCCTAAGCCTTTGACCTAGAGTGACATTTTCATCTACACTGCCTTATTATGTAAATAGGTATTAGCAAATTATGCAGTCAAATAAACAAATACATTAATAAGACATTACATACCAACTCAAGGGCCCAATCTTAAATTTCTCCCAACCCAAAAACAAAGATTGTATTAGACCTACACTTGAAATAAAAGTTGCTTTCTACATTTGGTCAATTAATAAGTAAGGTCTTGGTCAGAAAATCATCTATCATCAGAACAAAAAAGTCACAGTAGTTCATATTATTCCTTGTTTTGTAAAATTTAGCTAAAGACATTATTTAGCAATCAGGAAGTATACAAAAAGTACTTTCTAAACAGATTATATTAGGAGTTAATTATGCCTTCCCAAGATTCACATGTAGGAACTTTAAGCCCTAATATATCCAGATGTGACTGAATTTGGAAGTCGGGCTTTTTAAAAGGTGATTAAAATCAGGTTGCTCATTGGAGCCTTAATCCAGTCTGTTTAGTGTGCTTACCGGAAGAGAGGATCAGGGCAGAAAGCAACATGGGGACATACCCACAAAGAGAAAGAATCACAGGAGACCACAGGGAGAAGCCCACCCGCAGCTCAGCGGGGGCGGCCTTGGGAGAATCCGAACCTGTCATACCTGGACCTTGGACTTCTGGCCTCCAGAACTTTGAGAAATCTTGTAGACCATGATTCCTTGTTATGGCATCCATATAAAAACATAATAAAGACTGTGTATCTACTGTGCTTTCCTGCCAATGGCTAATTATTTTGTTAACTGAGACTCTGTGGTCAGCTTGCCACCAAGAGGAGAAACTGGTTTTTGTTGTCATTTTTGTTTGGTTTGGTTTTTAAGCTTGATTTTGTCACTTTGGACTGAGATGGGGGACAGAATGACTTAATTCTGTGGGTGCAGATCAATTTTTTAAAATAGAAAACCGACATAAGACTGATAGGCAAAAATTTGACAGTTAATGTCTTCTATAATTTCAGAATTTCATATCAATCTTACATGACTTTCTGAGGATAAAATTTTCTTCAGGATTCCATTGGTTTATTTCAGGATTCCATTCCATCTTTTTTTTTTTTTTTTTTTTAGGTATCAAGAGAAAAATGCTTAATAGGTGGTAAGTCAAGAAGTCAGTTTTGGGTCTAGATGGACACAGCCGTCCAGACCAAAATCACTACTGCCCCTTTTGTTGGGAGTTATTTATCTCCAAACTACAAAATATTGATGTCAAACACTACTGGGAAGTTAGCAGCAGCCATTAGAAAGCACTGAACACACTCACATAACTTCACTTATATTTGTTGATTCTAAATATGCAATCATTTTGCAAATGAGCCTGCAAAGAAACAGTAACAAAAAAACCCCCAAATCTCTAAACTTCATAACAGAATGACATGAGTTTATACATGTAAAATTAAAAGTTTTATTTTAGTATATATTAACTATGCTCATTTTTAAAGTAGTATAATATCAAAGATTGGTATGATGCTATTTTAAAAAAGGATAAATGTTTCAATTACACTACCACTGACTATTAACAAAGACAAAGAAAAGTATATAGAATGGTTAGGAAAATGTCCACCAAATGCTGTCTGATAAGACAGAGACTGAAGCTTCATAATCCAGTTTCAATTAATAGGCTATTAAGCAAGATTTATTCAGAATGTAAGGTTAGATGAATTAACTATTTCATTACCTTCTCATAGTTACCTTGTGAAGGTTAATGAGGTCAGCATTTCATAAAGTGGACACACTTTCCTCCCAGTAACTCACAGTAGAAAGTGGTTGAAAGAGATTTTGAATCCAGGCTAAATAGCTCTGATCCATAAAATTAACCATTGAATTGGAAAACAGATCTTTAAAATTAAAATATACTCTACTTATATAATGGCTATACATGGTGGTTTGGTTCTGAGTGTCCGCCAAAGCCTCAGTTCCTATGGATACTGTGTTGGGTTGGGAGGTGGGGCCTGGCTGGAAGGGACGGATACTTGGGGCTTGACCTGGAGGGCGGGTGCTGGTTCTGCCCTTCCTTCCTGTTTTCTCTGTTCCACCATGCTGTGAGAATCTCTGTCTCCCGGGCAGCTCCAGCTCTAGCTGAGGCTCTACTATGTGATTCCACCATTTTTCTCCCCGCCCACCCATGGACAGACTGAGATGTTCTGAAACTGTAAGCTACAATCAACCTTTCCTCCTTAAGTTGTGGATGTCGGTTGTTGAGTCACAGCAATGGGAAAGTAACTATGACAGAAACTGGTACCAGAGAAGGGGGGTTGTTGCTGTGGCTTTACCTGATAATGTGGTTTGGAAGTCTTTCAGACTGGTTTGAAGGAAGAATTTCAAAAGGTTTTGAGGATGCCAGCTGGAGAAGCCTTGGAGTGCTCTGAGCCGACTTAGATGGGAGATTCTGGTTGGAACTCAGAGGACCAGAATGTTGATGATAAAGGTGTAGATTGGGAACACCAGGCTCAAGAAGTTTCATATGGGAAGGAGGACTGTACCAGCAGGTGGCCTAAAAAACATGCGTGCTATACTCTGGCAAAAAGTTTGTCAGCATTTCACCCTTGTCCAGAGATGTTGTCTGAAACTGAGAATAAGGACAGTGAGCTGCTTACTCTGGTGGAGGAAATCTCAAGGCCGACTAATATTTAAACTGTTGCATGGCTGCTGTTTGCAGCTTTCAGCCAGCTCCATGGAGAAATGCACGACAAAATGGAGAGAAAAATCATGGAGAAGGCTTGCAGTGCCAGGCTAAAATGGTCTGTAGTGGTGCCTGGAGGGCATTTCCAACGTCAGCAAGACCCCTCTCTTCACCAGCTCAAGGGTGGGGAGGCAAAAGACTTTGCTCTGAGATGTGTACCTCAGGGCTAAAAAGAAAAAATGTCTTTCAGAGTTCAGCTGCCTGGAGTTCAGCCGTCTAAGAACTCAGCTAGTTCTACAGCATGTGGCCAAGGGGGCCAGGCTGCTGCTCAAGGCAGAGGCAGAGCTATCCGACATCCATGCAGTTCTGGCTTTGGAGGCTTGCAGAGTGCTGGAGTTTTGGCTCATGGAGTCTTCCCCCAAGATTTCAGAGGAAGGCCCCGGAGGCCAGGCAGTGTGCCCTAGGAAAGGCAGTATGTGCAGTTGTAAAGGAGAAACCAAAGGTGCAGTGGAGAACCCAGCAATTTGGAGACTCCAAGAGCATCTGTTGAGGAATGCTGCAGGCCATGAGCTGATTCAGTCCAGAGCAGAAAAGATGCAGGTTGCAGCCTGCCGGGGTGCTGATGCTGTAGGGGCGGGTTCACCCAAGCCCTTTGGAATGCATATCTTACTGGAGTTTACTCCAGGTGCTGGACTTGGGACTATAGGACTTCACACTTGCCCTGCTGGGTTTAGGAAGCATTTTGGTACTATTGCCTTTTTCTTCCTATTTCTCCCTTTTGAAGTGAAAATGTTTACCCTGCACCATTTTATGTTGAAATTGCTTAACTCTTTGGTATTCACAGGAGCTCACAGCTGAGAGTTTGCCTTGTATCTCAGAAGAGACTTTGATCTTGGACTTTGTAGCAGTGCCGGAACTACTGGGACTTTGACAAAGTACTAAATACATTTTGTATAAGCAGGGGGCCAGGAATTTTGGGAGGGGGGCAGGGACAGAATATGGCTGGTTGTATCTGGAATCCCCCAAAAGCCTCATGTTCCTGTGGATACTGTGTAGGGCTGGGAGGTGGGGCCTGGCCGGAAGGGGTATATGCTTGGGCTTGACCCCGAGAGAGGGGTGTGTGCTGGTTCCACCTCCCCCCCACCCCCCATTCTCTCTGTCCACCATGCAGTAAGGATCTTTGTCTCCCAGAAGCTCTTGCTGTAGCTGTGGCCCCATAATATGATTCCACCATTTTCTAGCCATCCGTCCGTGAACAGGCTGAGACCTTCTGAAACTGGATGTTAAAAATAAATCTCTCCTCCCTAAGTTGTGGATGCCAGGTATTTAGTCACAGTGACAAAAATCTAACTAAGACACTATATGATACCTTTATTCCTTAAAAAGTTATGAGGTCACATTTTCTCTTTGAGAAAAATCTCAGTTTGTTATGTTAGAAAAGTAAAAAAGTTGTAGTAATTCACACGTGTTTAACCAGAGACTTACAGTAGCATCATGGAAGAGGCCCCTTACACTTGAATGTACTACGAATGGCTACCTGGCTATCTGAATTACCACTGGCATTTACAAGGCCAGACTTCAACCCTTTCAGAGCCGAAATTGTAGGCTTACTTAGATTTTTTTTCTTTCTTTGTCATTCAGCCTCAGGAGATTGCTATGTTTCCAGCAATGTAACCATTTTCCAAAGTTATTCAACTTGTTGGTGTATAATTATCAGCAGTCTCCTAAAAATTCTCATCTTTCTGTGCCATCAATTGTAGAATTTCCTTTTCTAATTTCTAATCTTCCTATGTAAGTCTTCTTTCTTTGTTAATCTAGCAAAAGCTTTGTTATCTTGGTGACTTTTTTTAAAAAAGTCAAATCTTAGTCTAGTTTTCTGGGTTTTTCCCTATCATTTTCTATTTCATTTATTTCTGTTTTACTTCCCTCTGGTGAAGCTGTCGGTTGGGCCCCACCTCCAGAGTGAGTGCCCGTTTCTTATTTCCCGGGCCACAAGAAAACAACACACAGCTGAAACCTCTGCAACCTCTGCCCTGGGCACTCCTCAATCTCATCAAACTGACACAATCCCTCTAGGTCAAGCCTCAAATATCTGGCCCTTCCAGCCAGGCCCTACCTCCCAACAGCACACAGTTTCACAGTTGTGCTTCTGTATCCAGATACATGTGGGTTTTGAGGGACACTCCAGATCTAAACCCTAGCACCAGGGCTGCTATAACTTCCCAATTTAATTCTGGAATTCTCATAATGGTATTTTGTTTTTTCTGTTACTGCTATATCAGTGTTTCTGTGGGTGAATAGAGCTGGGACTTCTTATTCTGTCATCTTGCTGACATCTGTCCTCACACCAACAAGTGAGATCCTGTCTCACAATCAAATAAAAAAGTGGGCTGAGGATGAAGCTCAGTGTGAAAACCGTGGACTCCATCTCCAGTATCACAAGAAAAAGAAAGGAAGGAAGGAAGGAAGAAAGAAAGAAAGAAAGAAATTAGTTAAATATCCTATGCCTTTAAATACATATGTACATTTCAAATTCTATATGAACAATGTAGAATAAAACAAGTCGCTGTTATTTACACCTCTAAGTTTATGTCAAAAGTGGTCCTCGGGTGGCATGTCTAGCGTGTCACCTAATTCGGAGGAGTTGACATTCTTCACTTATTTTCCTGAACTAGACACGCCGCGCTGTCTCAAGGGATGATTTAGCTGGAGTTCTCAGCCCGTCGCTCTGGAAGTGGCATGTGTGTTTGTCATCACTGCTGTAACTTTTATCTGAGGATAGCAGTACTGTTGATGGCAGCTATAACCAAATGAAAAATGTTCTAAGATAAACGCGTTAAATTAGATAAGCTATCGACAATATCAAACTAATGGTGCTTACAATGTGCTCACAACTCCTGCCAGGATGTTTGCAAATTTGAAGTACTCAGAGTACATTTAAAAAGGAAACAGTAAAATTTTTCTTAACATAAGAAATTATATACGGTTTTATTTTAAAAAGAAGTGGTCGAAAATCCTTAGGAATAATGTTTACCTCAGCAGTGCAAAGCTTGCCTAGCATGTGTAAATCTTGGATTTAATCTTTAGTACTGAAGGAAGGAAGGAAGGAAGGAAGGAAGGGAGGGAGGGAGGGAGGGAGGGAGGGAAGGAAGAAAGGAAAGAAAGAAAGAAAGAAAAAAGAAAGAAAGAAAGAAAGAAAGAAAGAAAGAAAGAAAACTGAACCCAAAGCTTAAAGGCACTCCTGTATCAACACAGTCCAAACCTTCACAGATAGTCTATATGCACGACTGATGAATATTCTAATAAGAAAAGCACTTGTCCTTCTGTAACAAATGTGTGTGTGTGTGTGTGTGTGTGTGTGTGTGTGTAAGATTTTCACACTTAGCTACATCCTTAACTCATTTTTTATTTTTAATTTTGACACAGGATCTTGCCAAATGGCTAAGTTGCCCATGTTGGATTAGAACTTCTAATCCTTTTGCTTCTGCCTCCAAAACAGTGCAGAGTTTATAAGGCTGAACCACGGGGACTGGTTATGCCTGTTTAGTTTACTTATTTATTGATTTTTGTGAGAACACTTTCTAAACAAATTTGCTCTTTTTATGAAGAAAAAGAAAACCATAATTAAGGGTAAGTTGAAGGTGAAAACAATTTCCTTGAACAAAAGGAAAAGCACAAAATAAGGAAGTAATGACATTGGTGCACTGCTATGACCTACATCCTTGCTTCTCACTAGCAGAAACAGAAGAGAAAGATTAAATTAATATTTATTTTGGAAAATGTTGGTGGATTCTCTAGCGGCATCTTGCATTCACTGCATACTTGTCTACCATCAGTCTTAACATCTCCACATCTTTTAGCCCGCCTTGAAGAGTGAGTCATGGGACTGTCATTAAGGCCAAGAATTACCCTGTGAAGAAGGGTGTTTAAAATCTGTCTTTTCCTTAAGCTACCCTTATATCCTTGGTTGGGTTATAGTAAATCTACAGGTGCTTGAAGCAGAGGATAAAACATGTGTTAATTGCCTAGGGAGATATTTTGCGGATTGCTCACCAAACCACAAGCTCTGCATGCAAATCTATCTGCAAGGATGAAAACAGATTTTTTTTTTTGTTCAGTCAGCACAAGGAGGGGCATGTACATGCCAGCAGTATCCCTGTTGACACCCGTTGGGGAGGGTTACAGAAGCTTTCTAAATTCCTCTAAATCTCCACCAACACATCCTTCCAATTCCATCATCTAAAGCTACTATAGATTTATTTAAAAAGAACAAAGATGCATCTTTACTCTTCAAGAGCCTTGGTACTTGCTGATAGTATTATACTGCACACACACACACCTCCAAAACCGGAAGTCTACAACCTTTCCAACAAACACTTCCTGTCTTCTGTAATCCTACAGGTCTGTGGAGAATCTTGAGTTAGATCATTTACACACTGCATCTTCCTCACTTGCCAGAAGATGAGTAATTTTCTCCCTTCAAAATTTAAGAAATATACTAATGATTCATGATCCTGGAGGACACTATCATAGCATCTTAGAAACTTCATGAAATAAGGCAGTTATGATTATTATCTTCATTTTATACATGAACAGATCAAGGCAGAGAGAGGTAAACTGTTTGCACAGCATCCTATCAGTACGAGGTGGTGAAGCCAGGCATGGAAGTCGACAGAGATCCAAGTGCATCTGGGTGCCCACATTCTGACACTAACAACATCAGAAAATGTGAAATCTTTGATACACTGCTACTTCACATCACAAACAAATCTTTCCTTTGGAACGCTATTATTTCTCCAAAATGATGATATTTTTATGTGATTTTCTAAAATACATGAAAACACAATCCAAGTTCTCGAACTCCTATGTGGACCCTTGCACTGTTTACACCACATCTAATCAACTATTTTTACCTGGGTTCTCAACATATTAGTGAACATTTACGAAAAACCTTCAAATATTTATCACAGGAGGAATGGAATGTAAGGGTAGAAGTTGGCATGAAACTATAGTATTAGCTCCAGTGAGTGGAGATGAGGGAAGAAGCTCTTTTCTGAAGGTTCAGGGTTTGGCTCATCTGGGAGAGGCTACAACCAGAGTGGTCTTGTCAGGGGGAGCCAGAACCATCACAAGTATACACATGCCGCTAGCGAAGCCTCTGAGAGACTGGAGTCAGGGAGAAATAATCTGTTTTCTCCTTTTCCTCTCTTCCACAGCCAGCATCTCCAACTGGTTCGTTCCCAAAGGAAACCAGCTACCAGGTCTTCCCTGATCATGGAGTCAGCAAGACTGAGGAAAGGCAAAGATTGGCTCTTAGGGAAAATGGGTCCAGGCCTGACACAGGTGAGGAGAGCTGCCTCCTTCTCAGGCTGCCCTCTGGAAGATATCTCTTACATTGTTCCACAGAACCATACAATGAACTTTTTGCTTAATCACCTCATGTACTGTTTTCTTTTTTCCATTTTTATCAATATGTATATATGCAATACATAATATTTAGATTGAACTTGAATATTTTATATATATATATATATATATATATATATATATATATATATATATATCACAGTAAAATTACACATTCTTTTCCTCTTCCTTTCAACCTTCTGAGACCCTCTCTCTCCCCATTAGTTCCCATTATTCTCCCTGTTTAGTTCTATGCAGTGACTGTGATCTGGGTTTCTCATATTAGAGAAATCATTTGATATCTGCATCCATTTTACATACAAAAGCCTCAAACCTATCTGTCCTTAAGACATCAAAATGCCCAACAACAGATCAATGGACACATAAATTGTGGTCACGTATTAATTTCTAACAGAACTAGCAAGAGTTAATTTATAAGCAAGCTACCAATGAGGCAAACACCAAGTGCCAAACAGGTGCTCATTTAAACTTCCCAACTATTTTAGAACCAAATAGATATTTTCCTCTAAAGATTGCATCCCATCACCCCACAATACACATCAGTTTTCATTCTTTATTATTAATCTAGCATTTGGTGTAGGTCTTAACATGTAGGGAGAAACCGATAACTGTTTATACTGAATCATTACAATTCCTTGAATAAATATGATTACAGAGCAAACTTTAATTTTTAAATATTACCAGATGATTTTCCACTTGTATTTGGAGAAACCTGTTCAAACAGTCTCCAGATCATATATGTGTATTTCTGAATTACTTCTAGCCAGCGAGGTCAGATAAACTTGGAAAAGAAGCAAGCACAAACGAAGTAATTATAAGCAATAAATGCAGTATCAATGGAAAGATAAAATAGAATAAGGACAACTTAAGAGAAAATCAGTACCTAAAAGATTGTCTTGCACAAGCACCCCACAGGCAGCATGCTGACTAAAGAAGAGAGAAAATGGGAAAGAAAGGTTAAAGAACACACATGATTGTGAATAGCTTTACATAAAACTTAGAAAGAAGCAGGGAGAAGTCATATTTGAAGAACGGACAATGATTTTCCAGAATTAAATAAAAATACAAGCTTCAAGTCAAAGATTCCAGTAAGATTTAGGAAAAACAAATAAGAAAATCTACAACCAAATAACTGTGGTGAGAAAGCAAAACACTAAACAGAAAAGTTACCTAAAGTTACGAGACAGTCTGCAGACAATCAAAAATCAGAATAATCAGAAACACAACAGACTCTTGCCTGTCATGGGATGAGAGTAGCCAAAGTTGGTAGTACCTTCAAAGTCAAAAACAGTAGGTGAAAACTTAGACCTTTACATTGATGTCAATTCTATCACTTACGTCTGAGAGCAAAAAAAGATGATATTTAACTAAAACTTTAGACCGTCTCCACTTAAAAGAATCTTGAAACAACGCCCAGCAAGAACATTAAATCAGGTAGAAGAAATCGGATGTGATCTTACCATTTAGCTTTCTGATATTGTTGTTATGGTCCATAACTCTTCATCCAATATTTGACAAGCAGTTTTCATGGTAAGTCACTTTTATATTTCTTTTCCTTCACAGAATTTTCAAGATGATAAATTCTCCCTTATTTTCTAAGGCATCCCATTGCCTCCTCCCTCAAGCTTTATTCTGACCCTGCGCTAGTCAGCCCCTAGTGGTGGGTATGACTCCTCCCACTTCCTGCTCCTCTCGGTACAGATTCACTTCCAGCTGAGACCTTCACCACAACATGTGATGTTTTCCTCTTCCTCTCAAAGCCTGTACCTCCAGCAACTGCAGTAGTTAGAGGAGCTGAAAGTCTGTCAGATAAGATTTGCTGGCATTTGTAATAGCCATCTTTTGGCCTGTGTCTGTAATTTCTCACTGGTAAGGCCATACATTCTAGGACTCCATTTCCTGCTATGACACTTCTTTTTTGCCTAGATTTTCCTCTAAAATTTCAGCAGTTAGATTGGAGTGAAGAGGGTCAGACATGTCTTTGGCAGACACAACTCTGGCAGCCCCCACAGTTGCATCCACAGTGCCTGTTTTTAACTTGGATGGCCACTGGGACTTCTAAAGAATAAAGATTCTTAAACTCTATTTCAGACTTTGCGAAAAAAAAATTAAAAAGTAACCACAGATATGCTAGTGCAGCGCAGGTTGAATAAGCACTGCTGTAGAGATTTTGTGGCATTACTATTAATACAGGTTTTTCAAGAGCAGGGACTGTGTGCTGAAGTCATGGGGACACTGTACAGGAAAACCCTAATATTCCCCCTTTAACTACAGCGGTTTGTCTCTTAGTGACGGTATAGAATGAAAAGCCAGTGTGCATCTCTACTCACAGAATGCATTGATTCGTTTTCTACCTCAGGTTTCATTCAATCTTTCCACTGTCTATGTAGCTAATTTGTAGTATGCTTATAAAGTTACTTTCAAATTGAAGGCAACATTTAACTTACACTTATTATATCAGGACCTACAAAGCCAAATAAACATGATTCCTTACTATATTTTTATATTATATGCTAATGGTACACACACACACACACACACACACACACACACACACACACACAGTTAACTTTTTGAAATACAATGAATCTGCTTATTTGCAGTATTGCTTCACTTCAGAAATGATGAAGTAAATGTAAATTCATGGCTTTGGTGGGAATTGATGCAAAAATATTCACCATAACCTCATAGATTTTTTTAATGCTTCTGAGTGGATAAAAGTAGATATGAGTATAGGGTGCTGTAGCACCTTACCAGCGATTCTAAGCTATTGTTTTCATTATGAAAATTAAATTTAAAACATATGGCATGTATTTTCCACTCTCTGCTCAATGAAAAGGAGTCATGCTACCAGCTTAACCATCAACAGGCTGTCCAATCAGCCACTGAGTGCCCATCTTTGATCTATAATGCTGCTAGAAGTAAGGCATTCATAACAAAAGATTCCTAAATTATCCTCTCTCAGATCTAAAATTCAATATCCCATAGGCCTCTGACCTTGAGGATTTTGCAATTTGAGGCAAGAAAAAAAATCTCCTTAGAAGGCTCACTGGAAAAATCAATTTGACACACCAAGATTTACCATAGTTCTAAATCAAAACTAGTTAGAATCTTTCATGTAAAGCTTGATTTTTTTAAACTATGCAAATGCACGGTGGTGTCTTTGGTGGTTTCCCTTTTACCAAAACAAATTTATTCATTAAATATCAACTTATTTATGACAGAATTATTTTATAAGTCACTATGGTGATGCGGATAGCTGTGTGTCTAGGGTCACACTGCTTGTTTTCCAATAGCACTTCAGACACCCATCAGCTTGTAATCCTAGACAACGATATTTTATGCATTTTGCTGGTCTATAAAAGGTAAAGAATAACAAGATCTGCTTAAAATCTGCAAGGAAGTTGAACAAATAAGGAAAAGTTAATGTCCTTAATTAGGTCAAGTTCTTGACCAAGTGAAATTTCAAAAAGAACACATGAAATTAAGAAGACATTATGCAACAATACAGCAGTATTGCAGACCTGCAGGCTTGGGCATCTGTGTTGCAAATATCTTCCTTTTTATTATCATATGATTTTTGAATCTATTAAAAATTCATATGCTAAAATGTTCACTCTGGAATTATTTTCTGCCGTTATACAGAAATACAATTGAATTTTGTGCATTGAATTTTTAGAGGGTTTAGGAAAGTAGACATTCTTGCCTCATTCCCTATTTTAGTGCAATGCATCCAATTAATTATTAAGTGTTAATATCATCTGTGGGTGTTTGTAAGTGTCCTTGTTAGGTGAAGGAAGTTCTGATCCAGATTTGTAAGGGTCTTTCAGATCAAAGATTGCCGGATTTTTGTCAAATGCCTTTTCTGCACCTATTGTAATTGCCATTCCACTGCCTTTTATTCTGTTAATTTAGTGGATCAAATTGGTTGGCTTTTGAATGTTGATCCTCAGATAAGCCTCACTTGTTCCTGATAGACTCTTTGTTTTATAAATTGCTAGTTTTAATGTGCTAACACTTTATTAAGTTTTTTTCTCCGTGTGTGTCTATTCCCTGGAAAGACAATAGTCTTTAATTTTCTTTTCTTACAATATAATTTTGGTACCAGAGTTAGCCAGAAAGTACTTTCAATTTCTAGGATATTTTTGAAAGTCTTCTTAATATCAGTATTATTATTTTTTCCTTTTAACATCTGACAGAATTCATCAGCAAAACCATTTGGTTAAAAAAGGGGGCGGGGGGTCTGTCTTATCTGCTCACAAGTGACACCTTTACATCTAATTGAAAGTAAGAGAATAGACGATAATCTCCCATGTAAACTGTCAGTATAGGAAAGCTGGTGAAGCTGCGGGCATGGTGGCTGAACCTTGTAATTACAGAATTCTGGGAGGCTGAGGCAGGAAGCTCAAACGATCAAGTGCAACCTGAGCAACTGAGTTCTGTATCAAAATAAAAATGAAAATAAAAAAGGGGGGACAGAGACATAGTTTATGAAGTTCAGTGCAAAGTCTTCAGAAAATGTAAATGTAAACTTCAAGGCTAAAAACACAACTGGAATAGAGATTTCCAGAGGCTAATCAAGTTATTAAAGTTAAACCTAACTGTGCTGGCACCAAATAAGAGAGATTCAAAATGTGCTAAGCAAAACCTGGCAGATACCAGGAGCAATACAAACTCCACAGCCACATTTCAAAATTTCAGTATTTCTCCCAGACCTGGGGTCAGAAGTCATCAGCAGAAGTGCAGAAGATCTGGGGGTTGGAGGGTCAAAAATGGGAAGGGATTGTAAAGTTGATAGGATACATATGTGCATGAAATACCCAAATTCATTGCAAACACTATGTATTACATATGTATATTAATAAAAATAGTGGGGGAAAAAAAGATCTGATTCACTCTTGGTACCTTGTCCTGGTTGACTTTTACGAAACATGACAACCAAGAACTGCAAAACAGACATCCGCTCAAATGCAAGTGGAGCCCAGCCCAGTGCAAATGGCACACAGCACAATGAAAACCTTTTCCTTTTTCCCTTTTTCCTGTAAGTATTGCTTAGATGCATCCACAAATTTTAACGTATCTTTGCTTTAATTCAGTTTGATGTAATTTTTAAATGTTCCTCTGTGACTACTTCAATGCACGGGTTATTTTAAAACATATTGTTTAACTTGAAACATTTAAGAATTTTCTAGTTTTCTAATTTGATTTTGCTTTAATCAGAGAAGACACTCCAGAGATAAGCAGAGAGGGTTACTTGGCCTTTTTTTCCTAAACCAGTTGAGAAAGCAGACGGGTGCTTCCACACGACAATCTGAAGATTTCTGCCTATAGTTTATATTCATATGACATTTATCTCTCATCTGTTGAGTAAACGGAGCAAAAAATTTGGGAGTAATGGTGAAATAGAAAGAGGAACTGGGGTCATTTTAGGCATGTCCATAATGGGACTTAGGAAGGGGCAAGATTCTTCTATGACTCATGGTAGAACATGCTGCTCATCAAATATTTTTTTTAAAAAAATAAGCCATAACTATAGGAGAATGAGCTAGTCTGTTTTCAGAGCACAGAGTGAAGGATGATTCTCCATTGGTTCCTCTGAAATAATCACACCCCAAAGAAAAGCAGGAAGTGGACATGCTCCCCCTAGAGGGCATTGCTGGAAGATAACATGAGGCGACCATCAGCCCATATCTTCCATGGGAGCCTTCCCAGTAGGAGCACTTGCCCTTCTCTCTCTCCTTTCCAGGATCCAATTCATAAAAGGATGAGTGGCCTTAGAAGGAGAGAAGCAAGGAACACTGGGACACTGGACCAATTTCCTTACCTATCAAATGGAACTGGGCTGGTTGGGAAAGGGGAACAAAGAGTATGGTCCTGAGATTCAAGATTTAAACTAAAATTTAAATGTCAGTAACTGATCAGACAATCACGAAATCTGTCCAAACTTTTGTGAAGAGTCAGGAGAGAAAGAGTGTGTTTAAAGACAGCAATGAATAATAAAAAAAATAAATGTGTGGTTATCAATGATGGAGGAGAGTTCTACAAGTAGAATTTAGGTTAAAAGCAACATTTAAAATTAAAAATATAAAAATTATTAGAAAATGTCATAGGAACATAAAGAAAATTCTCAGTTCACACTCGATACAGTGAAGGATAATGCTTGGAAACACTGATTACAAGATCTATACACCAAACCAAAGGGCTAAATCATCCTCATGATAAGGAGTCTCAGGGGAATGTTGCATGTTACCTTCCATGTAATTTTTAGCAATCCTGTTTTACTCATTTAAAAAGTAAGAAAAAGTAAAATTCAGAATGTCGAAAGTATGAAGTAATTGAGTCACAAGGTGGAAGAAGCAAAACTGAGGTTTGAATACTCACGTAGCCAATTTTAACTGTTTTCCTTGCCAAGTATTATTTCTAAACATGATTAGAAAGTGAAGTTTTAAACTTCTGTGCCATTAAATTCCTTGGCTTGATGCTTTTAGTGTACATAAGAAGCCAAAACAGACCTTGTATCCCTTGTACAGAAGATTTACTTTTTTTTTTCATATGAAGATTATACCTAAAATAGTCTTCTTCCCTTGGCTTAACACAGTATCAGTCTCAAACTCATTAACTGAATTGAAACCTCAGAATTTTTTGTTATCCTAGAATTAACATTCCAAACTAAGTTTAATACATTTTCTGACACTAATTCTGGAGCAGGGTGGGAGGCATAGGGTTGACCACACAAGTGGTGGTACTATTGGCACAGTGTACACTCTAGAGGCAGAATGCCAGACCACGTTGAAGGGTCTAGTGAGTTTTATTATAAGTATTACCAAGAGAAATCCAGTATAAGCTACTACAAATGGTATCACATTGTTTCTTATCCAATATAGTCTTGGTTCGTAGGCTGAGAACTGCCACTCAAAAAATCTAAATTTTAATAGAGAATGTTTTAAGTGTTACTTTCATATTATGCCTAAAATAAAGAGCATATTTTCTTTTAAAATTATATAATGTATGTGATAGTAATTCTCCTTGATAATAGAAGTAATGACAAAAACAATTCAAAAGTCATCATTTAAATTAAGACATTAAATTTTCTTTCTAGATTTGTCTTCCAATGTTGATGTATATTCCCTTATGTTAACAACAGATACCGACATTATTTTCTGTCTCTGTGTTTAACAATATAGAGTACAGACACATCTTTCTGTAACTGCTTTAAATAATACAAAATCAAGAAAAAAATTATTCCAGAAAATAATTAGTTTTGGAACACAGAACTGTGAAAATTAAATAAAATTAAACAGTAAACCTAAATAATTTCTGAAGCACTGACTTAATCAAGACGGATACACAAGACTTGTTCTTCTCAGAGGACAACTCGAACAACTCAAAGATTTCATATCTTACAGTCTCCCATCTTAAAACCTTGCCTTAAAATTACCCAGCCAAAGCCCTAAAACCCTAAATCTACTTCCTTCTGCCTACTTTACTGTACACTAAAAAGACTTCTGTCAAGAAAATTTTTCTGTTTTACTGCACTTCTTTGAGTACATTTAGTATTATTGATTAATAAGTATTTTAGATATCTCTTTGAGAGACAAACTCTGGAAGTCTAATGAAAATTTATCAAGATACCATCACTGCTGGGACTAGAGATTTTTGACACCAGGCTCTGTTTTCTCTTGTACTTTCCTGGGCCTTCAACTATGAGGTGTCTACATCTGACAGTGAGGCCAGTTCTTTATCAGGTTGAACTCCAACCTATTTTCATTAGGCTGCTAAACTTTAAGTTTCTTTTGGACTGGGTGCCTACTGATTATCTGATCAGATTTAAAATGACTATCTTCAGTGGAAAAATAATAGCGCAAATATTGGTTTCTTTATCCATCCTTCTTACTTTCCATGTCAGCCTACAAAAACAGGTAGAAAGAAAACAGGCATAGGTTTTGTAAAACCTTATAAAGCCATTTCTGAAACCTTAAACCAGATGCATGTAGAAGTATTTTCAGGGCATTTTTTGAATAAATTTAACTTGGTTCACCTCTTTGAAACTCAGAAAACTTGTCTCTGTCTTATTTTGTTTGCTTGAGAATTGTTCTAACTAGTTCTAAACTACTGAGAGTTAAGGACATTTCTAGTATTTCATATGGTGTCAACTGGTCTATGGCCAGACTCTGGAGAAACAAATGTGCACAAATATTATTTTTAATTGACATCCTGGGTACTTTTTTAATTTTTAAAATGTTTTTTCTGACTTGACTGAGATCTAGTGGTTCCTGACTAGCTTTTTAAAATTTAATTATTTTTTTCTGTAAATACATGCATTCCAAATTGTACAAAATTGTCCTAAATCCCTTTATTTTCATTCAAAGTTAACTGCTTTGTCAGGTCCCTTATATGTCAACGTGACAGGCCTACCCAATGCTCACAGAGCTGGTGAAACATTACTATGGACATGCCTGTGAATGTGTTTCCTGGAAAGTAATATTTCAATCAGCAGACTAAAGAAGATCCACCTTCACCAGTGTGGCCAGCCATTACCCACAATTCATTGAGAATCCAAATAGAGTGAAGGATGAGTTATCTTTCTCTTTTTGAGCTGGAACACCCATATTCTTCTACCCTTAGACACTACAGTCCTGCTTCTCAGGCCGTTAGAAGTTGCAACTGCTACTAGTGGTTCTTCTCACAATTCCTTGGCTCTCAGCCGGGTTGTGAATTACACCATCAGCCATCATAGTTTTCAAGTCTTCAGAAACAGACTGGATTATGTCACTGGCTTTCCTGATTCTCCAGCTCACATATAGCATCGTGTGAGACTTCATTCTCCATGATCACATGATCCATATCAACATATGCCTGCCTGTCTGCCTTCCTGTCTGTCTATCTATCTATCTAGTACATTCATTCATCTGCCTGCATATCTCCCATTGGTTCTGATTCTCTGGAGTCCTGACTAACACAGCGAGCAACACATTCCTCATGGGGTTTTCAGTTTTTGAAAAATCTCCTAGAAGTAGATGAACTTGGGGTTTGTTTGCCAAAAGGCCTTCAGAGAAAGTTGCCAGTTGCACAGAGTAGACAGCTTCCAGCCAAGACCTTCAGACAGAAGTAACAACTCTATGAGGCACCGAGCTGGTGCCCCACGCCAGAAGAACATGGCCCCGCATCACAGATGGTCTGGCCTCAGTCTGCCTATTCATGTTATTTATTTTCCTTCCATACTCCTTACTGGTTTTAAGTTGTAAATTATTGACATTTTTTTAACCTGAAAACTATGACATCTGAAATCTATCCTTAATATTGGCTTTTGCACTTTTAGGTCTTGATATAAGTCAAACACCAAATAACAAGTTCATTACATAGGATCTGCCTGAATTAGGCAACTAGTATAGCTATTGAGCTTGTACTCATTTTTATTCTAGTTCCATCATATTTTCTTGCTACAAGTTTATAAGAACAAGTAAGCTGGTCTCCTAGATATTCAGGCAAACGTATTATGGCATGTTAGGGAGGGTCAACAACAAAAAGTCCAGAAATCTAGAAATCTAAAAATCTCCTGGGATATAACTTTACAGGAAGGTTCTGGCTTTTACAGAATCAACTCAGGATCATTTCATAAGAAGCTTGTTTGGAGTACAAAATTTTCAGAAATCTACAGCTTAGAAAAAAAAAACCGAAGGAAACAATGGTACATATTCTGGGCAGTTTCTCATTTACAAAAGTGATCCAAGAGCTAAATAGGAGCAGGCTCATAATCCTAGCACCATGGGGAGACAAGAGAATCCCAAATTCAAGCCCTGCATGGGCAACTTCGTGAGAAATTATCTCAAAATAAAAACTGATAAAAGGGCTGCGGAATTAGGCCAATGCAAAAGCTTGGTATTGAATATCTGGTAATACAGGAAATAAAATAAGACAGAAATAATAAGAAAATCAGGAACTTGGTCTCAACTTTAAGCTCTCTTGACTCAGGTGTATTTGCTGATCTCTGTACTGAATGTTTTCTTGTTAAAAGGCGCAATCATTTCTGTTGAGTGGTACAGCATTAGGGTATTGTCCAGCACCACTATTCGGTTGTTGTGGCTGAAGCAGATTATTGATCAAACCCTAGAAACTCATTGAATTTGGAACCAAAAAAAAAAGTCATTTGGCTCCTACTACACTTTAGACAGGATCTATTACCTCTATAAATTGAGACCTACTGCAAGGATAGTCTTTCATATGATCCAGAATCCAGTTTGGACCATCAGTTTCTGTCCTTTGAAAAAAATATTAATTCAAGAAGAAGGAAACTGGATGTCAGTTTGAGTTCAAAAACTTCAACCACTGAGGTGTAATTTTGTACTGAATTGGCCTTGGTAAGCCTCGGCCTCTTTCTTTTAGGCTGTACAAGAGACCTGAAAATCGAGTAGATGTCTGCCTGCTGCAGGAGATTACAGCATAGGGACCAGCAGGATGATGAGACAGTGGGCCGCAGAGTTTCTCACCCCACTGGGTCGTAAGTCTGGACAGATAGCAGTTCAATACAGAGCTGCATCAAATACAGCAGTGACATGTTGAGATGAAACAGGTTTTAAGTGAAAACTTAACTGCACTTTCAGATGACATACTGTGATTTCAGAAAACAAACATAATTTCATAAAAGAAAAAATAAAGATAAATAATCTCTTTAATGGTCCCATGTCTGCCTCTGCAGGTACACTTAGACATGGATGTGTGTGGGTCTCTTGGCTTCTTGCTCCTGAACACTGAAACAGATTACACATTTGGACTTTAGCTCTCATTGGAAAGCAGGGATTTCATTTGTGATCTCCAGCGTCCTACACGCTGCCACACAGCCACTGTTTCATTTCATCAAAGAAGGCAACAAATGATCTTGCGATTGAAGAACAAGAGAACATGCCACTTGCAGAAAATGGAACGGGGACAAACACGGACTCCACACGTGATCATGAGACACCAAATACAGATGGGAAAGCTGGGTTAATTATTCTCAGGCCATAAAAGGCTCTGTTCAATTTTAGGGTCAAACATGGCCAAATGAATGAGATGAAGAATTGTCTTAACACTATCTGAAGCATTAATGTGAGCCTGCTTACCATAAACTCAGCAAAAGCAAAACAGTATACACTTTCCCATCCTCAGTAAAATATAAAGTTGGCTGTAATTCTAAAAAAATACTTGTTTATGAAACATAATCACATGAGCCAAAATCATTGCTTTTTCAGAATAACACTGCACATCCAGACTCACTTCACTGTACTCCGTTCCAACCTATTTCTTTGCAAAAACTACCTTAAATGTCACTTTATCCTTGCTTACGCATGTATATTTCTTTAGTAATGAAAATGTATAAAATTAACTCTTCTACAAGTTCTGCATTGCTAATTTCCTGTACAACTCTGCATTGTTCAATTATTTACTGAGAAAAACACCATGAATAATATTATCTTTTAAGTTGGAAAATTTAGAGAGTGGTAATTTTTATGGAAAACATAGACAGTAGAAATAGACTCAAAAAGGGATGAGAAAATCTGAATTTATTTAGAACCAGTTGTAGCAGTCATCTTTCTGCAGCTGGGAAATAATAGCAGACATCCACAACTTAAAGAAGAGGTGAATTTGGCTTATTGTTCTGGGATATTTAATCCACAGTCGGATGCTTCAAGGAAGAGACATCATAGTGGGAAGATATGGCAGAGCAAAACTGCTTAGTTTTGGTGTGTGATAAAATAAAAGAGGGGAACGATCCCAAAAAGGAAGAGTCCAGGGACCGAATATAGTACCCAAGGCCACATCTACATGGCCCAAATAGAACCACCTGGAAATGTGCTCTTCCAATCCCCAGACCAATCAAACTGGCAATTAAGATAAATCATCAAATCAACTTGAGACCTCAGCATGCCCCACTTAAACCACAGCTGATCTTCAAAAAGTCACAATAATTAGTTAACATTTCCACCTAGCATGATACAATTCTTGTGTACCATTGAAAATGCACTAATCCCTTCTCCGAGGTCGCAAGAGTTTTGGAATTTGAATTCCTAAGTATTCCAATTCAATCTCTTCTAAGCCTCAAGGCAAATCATTATCTGTGGACCTCTGTAAAACCCAAAAGGGAAGTTGCTTAACCCGATAATACAATGGAAAGGAGTCGATATACCCACTTCAAAAGGGAGAAATAGGGGATAGAAAAGAATCTGAACAAAGCAAGACCTAAAGCAGCAGGACAAACATTAAAGCCTGTATCTACACAGTTGGTATCCAAGGCACACGGTTGAGAAATGACTCAATCCAGATAGCATGACCTGCCGCACCCCATGGCCTTGCTGTTTGATGTACATACAAGCTCTCTCTTGGACTGGCTCTCTTCACGGTCTGTAGCTTCCCTCAATAGTGGTTCCACATTCCTGTCATCTGTTATTCCCAGGCTTCATTCCACGTCTTCATGTATGGCCATCTCAGGTGCTTCTTGCTGGTCTCCCAGGTCTTCTTCTGTGCCTGTGCCTCTCTGACTTCACAACTCCTGTATTCTGCATGTGAGTAAAATCAGCATCATGTGGACGATGCTAACACTGGCTGTCTGGAGGAGCAGTAGCTACACCCCTCGGACCATGGATGTTGCCGCCTCTGAGTACCTGGATGGCTGAGAACAGTAAAATGAATCCCGGGAAGCTGATTTCCTAGGCAACCCTTCTGCACAAGGGGCCCCAAGGGCTCTCATTTCAAATGAAAGAGTGATATATGGTACTCTTCAGCCATACGTAGTTGGGTCGTGCTGGCTTGTGAGATGTCCTTAAGGGATCTTTGTTTCTGCCCTCATATAAGTACTTGGTTTCTTTTTAATGGAACTAATACCATTATCAGCCATATCTCCTTTGTCCCATCTTTGCACATGATTCCTTCTGGGCCAAAATTTTCAAGTGTTTCTGCTCTGTATTTTTCTCCCAATTCTCTTTTAAATCTGGCTAAAAACAATCAGTGGTACTCTGACCTCAGTTTGAATTCGGGTCTGCCTAGAAATCTCACCTTCCAGATCAGTTAGTTTGCCCCCCTTACCATCAGGCTTCTGCAATATCTCGGGACATGAATAGAGCACGGAGTGCATTTTACTTTTGCCAACATATAATGCACATAGTTTCTTGTCCGATTCCCAATGAAGTCCTTGCTCCCACCGACACGCTGCTGTTCTGAACTCTGATCACAATGAGGCATTGCTTGAAGAATTCTAGTGCTTCTCTAGTCTGCATCTTCAAATCTTCCCAAACTCCTCTTGCAACCTAGTTCCAAAGGCTTCTGAGCCACATGGTCAAGTACAGGCACAGAAATGGCCCCATTTCTGGCAACAATTGCCTATATATTTTTTTATCACTGGGACAAAATACTCAAACCCCACAACTTCAATGGGGAGACATTTCAGTTGGCTCCCACTTCAAGGGATTCAGTCTATAGGCAGCTAACTCCAGGACACACACAACTTGGCTGAAGACCGAAGGGGAGCAAAGCTGCTCAGTTCTCGGCAGCTGGGCTGCGCAGTAGGGTAGCTGTGCCAGAGACGAACAGAGACCAGGACACCCAAGGTCAAACCTCCATGATGCACTGAGGCATGCTCAGAAATGTAATGACTACGCCCCGGAGGTAGCTCCCAAGGCAATGTTGTTAACAACCGGGCTTAACGGGCTCGTTGATAAAGACATTTATTTGACAGCTTAAAATCTGTCATTGCTACCAAATAATAAGGATTATTATAATAATGACTGTAATAATTCAACAGACATCACTGCAAAATTCTGAAATCGACACAGTTTTTTTTTTTCAGGTAGTTGATACTACTTGAATAATTCCAGAGGAAAGGACGTAAGAGGGGAAGTGGAAGGAAGGAGAAGAGAGAGGAAAGGAAGCCAGAACATTCCTTCTGTTTTCACGAGGTCCCTGGAAGCTCAGTCTCAAACAGAATGACAAGTGCAACACGAGAGAAGGAAATGAGTCCCTAATGTCATTCACCAACATAGCTAAATGGTCATGAATAAAATATTAGTAAGCTAAATTCAGATTTAAATATTTATATCCTTTATAATCAAGATAGGTTTATTTCAGGCATGCATGGTATGCATGGTTGGTTTAACTTTAGATAATTTATTATTGTAATTCTTCCAATGAATACATTATGGAGAAAGGAATCTTAACCCCTTTAGTCTATGCAGAATTTTTTTTTTTTTTTGGTCAATTTCAACTCTGAGAACAAACTAGGATTACCAACATTTCTTTAATGTAACCAAGGAAGGTTCCATCTACATAATGCCTTCTGCAAAAATTGTGCTAAATGGTAAACATTAAAAACATTTCTTTCATAACCAAAGCCAAAATAAACCTATTGACTTTCAATATTTGTGTGTAACTTTCTACTGAAAGCTCTTAACAGACAAAATAAGAAAAATCACGAAAGGGTTATACAAGGTTTTTATGTAATCAACTCCTTTTTCCTGCACTTCCTAATTAGAAAATTCACGTACAGGGTACGTGTGTGTGTGAACATATATCTGTGTTCAAAATCCTCTGGATTTGTAGCCTATTGGATTCTATTTTATGTATTGTTGAGGAAAGGCTACCCTAAAATTTAACTTGAATTTATATACTTCTTTTGCCTAAGAATACCTAAAAGAAGAAAACTGTAGTCTATAAAAGGAACAGAATAAGTATTCAAAAGATTTTAAAATTGAATTCAATAGGGGCTGGAGGAATGGCACAGCAGTTAAAGCACTTGCTTGCCTAGCAAGAGCAAGGCCCTGAGTTTGAGTCCCCAGCACCACATAAAGCTGGGTGTGGTAACACATGCCTATAATCCCAACACTCAGGAGCTGAGACAGGAGGATTGTCATGAGTTCAAGGCCAGCCTGGGCTCCATCGTGAGTTCAGGACCAGCCTGGGCTACAGAGCGAGACTCTGTCTAAAAAAAATGAATTCAATCAAATAGAACCACATATGGGGTTTCATAACCTGAAAACACAGTGAAGCCATTGCCTTTTCAAGAAATAAAAAGTTATACATGGGTCCTTAGCAGTTTTGCATTGATGTAGAATGGGTTCTTTCAAACATTTAAGTATGTTTAAAGCTGCTTCCTTTATTCCATCATGCCATAAGGATGTATCACAAGCTAAACAGTCCGCATTGTCTAACACGGAATTTGCTGACAGAGAAAGGTGAGCTCATCCACTTAGTAGGGGACCCTGTTTTATTCTCTTCCTGATGTGCATTGTCTGTGGTTAAAAACCAACATGCATTTTGCTCCATTTTATTTGTTATTTAAATTCTCTCTATTGGATTACTTCCTATCATCCATATATTTCATACCGGTACATTGTTTTATTTTAATAAACTTGAGTAAAATACGATATGTGCCTTATTTTGGCAAGTCTTTTTCTACAGTAGCTTTACAGGTATTATCAGATACGCATTACTGACTTGTTTCTGCTTATCTATGAGCTCACTTTACTTCATTGTCCTAACACATTATTATTTTACAAGTCTAGAGATGGGCAAAGATTACATTAAAATACACCCTACAAAATGAATCCCAATAGAAAGTAGCCAATTATTTTTATTAAGTAAGCATACTGGATAGAGAAACAATGAGGGAAGTTACTTCAACTTTTTTATCAGAAGTAAATGTTTTAATGCTTGCTTATAATACCATTTATGCTATTACTTCTGATGTTCACTTTTTAAATTTCCTGTTATATATCTACTTTAGATTCTTATGATTGCTTTCCTGTTTTGAATTCAATGTACCAAAACAATTAGGGCCATAGTAGATACTATTAAAGACAGCTTTAATGTCATTCTTTTCCTCTTAGTCCTCTAGTAATTAGGGATTAATATCACCCACTAAACTTGAGGCAAACACTAAAGCAATTTTAAGTAGTGGAACGTCAGATACTTCCTCCTGTCCACGTCTGTTTCTCTCCATTGAGCTTTTATATTTGCTTCCATTTGCTGCTGAGGTTGTCTGTACTTTTAGAACAACTGGATTCCTAAGATCATCTTTAACCTTGAAAACATAATCTAACTGGGAATGATGGTGAGGCCTGTAATCCCAACACTCTGGGTGGCAGAAGGGTGGCAAGTTAGAGTCCATCCTGTGTAATGCAGTAACTTAGGGGCATCTTTCTCAAAATAAAGTGGGATGGGGGCAAAGCTCAGTACAAAGAACCTGGGTTCAATTCACACTACCAAAAACCAATCAATCAAACTAAACAAACAAATAGAAAGAAAAAAATCTGCCTTCTTTTCTGAGGCTGAGATGCTAGTGGTTCCACTGGGCCCCTTAGAAAGTTCCCTAAGAAGGACACTCACAGGAATCATGGCTGTAATACCAGAAATCTAACAGATAAAGGGTAATTTGGATTCTACAGACACAATGAATAAACAATCTAGTGGAATTATTAGTGTAACAAAGAGTGATCCTTTAGTGTCCTCATCTACCCCCCCCCCAAAAAAAAGAACTATAAATTAGGTACATATAATAATGTATTCCAGAACTATGAGGTCATCCCAGGATCCAGAACATACGTGAAAGTGATGGCAGGAGAGCTAGACTACATGGTGAGCATAGACATATGGCAATAGGTCTAAAGGACAATCCACAAGATCTTGCAGGTCATGCAATGGTTGTATACTGTTTAAAGTCTTCAAAGTCAACATAAAAGTCGATACTTATAACTTACTGGGTAAAGCAGGTTCTCAACACAGTCTGCTTAGTGCTGCTTCATGACTTTTCTACTTTTTTACCCTTGAAGGTGTTAGCAAATCATTTATAGTCTTTCTCTGTGTTAGTTTACCTGTAAAATGAATATACTGATACTTTTGGTCTTATTGGGTTACTATAAGAATGATTAAAACTATTTAGAGCAGCACATAGCACACTGTCACTGCCTCCAAATATTATTACTTAATATTAGCTTTTATGTCCCTAAGAATAAATGAGTTAAATCTGGTCTCAGACTAGGTCACAAAAGAAGTCCAAGTGGAAGATGTTTTAAAAAGTTACATTCAATACAACACAATGGGAAACATTGAAGGCAAAGTTTAGACAAAAAATATATGAGCAAACATGAACAATAACAACAGCCAAAAGAAGTCAAATATAAAGATATTAAACAAATATGCTTTGGGAGGCTCAGACAGGAGAATCCTGGTGTTGATCCCAGCATAGGCAACTTGGTGGATTTAGTAAAATCATGTCTTAAGATAAAATATGTTTTAAAAAAGGCTGGATATGTAGTTCAGTGGGACTCCTGGGATCAGTACTGCACAAAGAATCACACTCCTATCTATCTATCTATCTATCTATCTATCTGTCTGTCTGTCTGTCTATCTATTAATCTATCTATTATGTCATAGCCATATTTATATTTATGTCTACATCATATTTTAAAACAAATAACTTTAAGTTCATCAGATATGGCAATCTAGTATTAATAAATCTTCTATAACTATACATTTTAAGTAGCAAATAACAGCATATAAACATATAATCAAAAAGATATTAGAAAGGCAAAAAATTAAACATTGAACATCAAACTTCTGTTAAAACTCTTCTAGAACACGTGAGCAAAAAAGAAAATCAGGAATGAAATTTGAATGTTGTTTTAGTGTTGATTTAAGAGTTGCATGCCAAACTTTGGGCATTATGGAAACTTTATAATCATGTAAGTTTAAAAATACTGATCACATATTATTCCACAATGAAAACATCAACAAATTTTAAAAAGCAAAAATTATGAATGATCATTTCTGTAATTCACTGCAAAATAATGAAAAGATAATAACACAAAGGGACAAAAAGGTAATAATACCGTTGGAAAACCAGGAAAAAAAACACTTCTCATGATGCAGAAATGATAAAAATACTCTACTTAAATCTTGGAGTATCAAAAAATTAAACCAGCATTTGAAATCTACTTAGCAAAAGCAGAAGGTGAAGCATCGAATGGTCTCTCTGATATGAGAGACCCAGATCACAACTCTTATGGAACGTAGAATGAAAAACAAAGTGAAACAGGGGCGTAGTGCGGGGAGGGAGGGCGGGGTGGGTAAGGGGAGGGACAAAAGGAGAGTATGAAAGTATTCGTCACCTTGACAAGATACATAGGTGCACAAAATGCTAAACTTCATTGTAAATGAAGTGCTTATACATATCAATAAAATGGGGGAAAATATGTATTTATTCATTGACTCCGTATGTCCTAACTCTTCTAGTCACTGAGATACAGACAAATAAGAAAATTACAGTCTTGCTTGGAAAAGACTTATCGTCTGTTTGAGAAAAGGGAGAGAGAATTAGTCACTTAATCAATAAACCAAGAAATTCCAAATAAACAGAGGGCAAAACCCAATAAGAAAAGGGGGAACCAAGTATCATTAAAAGAAAAGTGGTCATTTAAATTGCTAATGGAAAAAAATAATGTAACATAGTTTGTTGAAAATGAAAATCAGTGAGTGGGAGCTATATTCTTAATTATACCAGAATTTATTGAAAGTACATGAAAAATTATTGATGTAAAAATTTTGAAAAGGGATGGAAAATACCTGGCCTTCAATTGTAAATTCAAAAACTCTTTATAGACCTCAAAAGACACTCCAGATATCATGATACCATAGCAAAACTGTGTTCCACCCTTATATATAGCACGAAGTCTAATGTGAGAGCTGCAAAGAGTATGGGGGTAGGTGCATCGTGAAGTTGTAAGTGCTCGAAGGCCGAAGAGAAGTAATGGGTCATGGGCACCTCTAAGGTACACATACCCACAGCCTCCCCAATATTCACATCCCCGGGGAAGAGGATTTCTGCCAGAGGAAACAGTACACAACGTCTCTAAAGTTAGACAAACACATTTTATTAGATAACCTAAAAGTTCGAGCTGGCTGGTAGAGAGAAAAATATATTAAGAAAGAAAAAGTGCTCTATTGGAAACAGAGGTCAATCAAAATGCCTGGTAAGACATGATAAAGGTTTTGTATATTAACCTTAGGTCACTGGGGAGACCTCGGGAGTGACTGGGGGAGAAAACAAACATGATATGATTGAAGATGAAGATTAACATTCTGGCTACTGAATCAAAAACAGATTGTGAACACACTGATCAAGCAGATTATGAGTCTAAGTTTGTCTTAATAGCAGCTAGCTGATCCTTAGTAAGATCCAACAGTAGGCACTGGGGCTATGGGGAAGGTAACGGATGAGGGCTAAAGAATTCACGGTTGTCTAATTTCAGAGAACACTGCTTTGAGGACCATCTGACACCAGCTCAGCTTCAAACACAAAAATCGACTCTTCCCTCCCAGTCTTGGCTTCTTGGTTGTCAGAACCTCTCTTTGGGGAAAAGCTATAAGACTAGGAGGACAGGTATTTGTCATTCTGAGATCCCGGCCATAATATCTAACAGACTTACAACATCTTCCTCATCCCCACATCATAAAAATGACATTAAAACCTGAGCTAGAAGTTGGAGATTGTGAACAATGAAAAGAGATGATGTTTTATGGCTATATTCTAAAGAATGCCAATAATTTAAGGAATTTTTATTGAAGAAGTACGAAGACCAGAAAAGCAGTCAGAAAGCAAGGAACGAAAGGAGTACCGTATGCTGCTATTTCAGTTTGGATGTTGAATGCCACCCCAAACCGTCATGCATTTGGATGTTAGGGATTATCTACGAAACCATGTACTGTTGGGATGTGGGGGGCAGCTCTGGAGGCGTGGATTATGGGTACGTGGTAGATTATACATATAGGGTGAAAGATAGGCATATGGCAGATCATAGATTGCAGGCATATGGGTTGGATTGCAGGTGTGTGGATTGGATTACAGGCATTTAATGAGGCTTTAAACCTAGAAATGTTAAAACACTGAGGCTGGACCCAGAAGGGGCAGAACACTGGGATGGGACCTTCTGGGACTTGACTTGCAATGGCATGAAGAGCTGCCTCCACTTCTGCCTCAGCCATGTGCTTCTACTGTTGCCAGCCACCCATGAATGAACTGTGATCTTCTGAAACTGTGAGCTAAAATAAATCTTTTCTCCCCTAAAAATGCAGATGGCAGCTGTTGAATCACAGCAATGAAAAAGTAACTAAGACAGGTGTGATGTGACAAAAGAAGTTTCATGAACACTGTGGTTACTGTGGTCCTAAATGGCAGTGACAATGCGACACCAGCACAGTGATGAGGACAGAAGTCCGTACTGCCAATATATTACCACAAAAAAGAATTTCAAGAAGTGCAGGCAGTTAACACCAACAATCACTTCAAAAGGAGTGTTTTTCCCCAAAGAAGTCAGGAATACTGACAGATCTGGCAATACAACTATTAAACAACTTATAAAAGCAATAAAAGAGTATTTTATAATCCATATTTGCACATAGCTCCTACAATTAAATATAAAAACTAAAAAGATGAAAAAGGCAACTAAAAAATTACAAATAGGAAGGTATTTAATATAATTAATCACTAAAAGTATTAAGCCCACAAAGTGCAATATTTTAGCTTTTAGATTAACCAATATTATCATAATTACCTACTGATAACAAAATAAAGGTGGTAAGTGGAGTCTTGTGTCTTTAAAGAGAAATAACGTTGAAGATTCCACCATTATGAGAATTTCACCTACACTCAAATTCCACCATGTACCAATGCCAATTCTATGAATCCTGTCCTATAAAAATGTATGCTAATTTCAGTGGGTTTCTTTGCAATAGCATAAAAACATTAAACAGCATAGTGAGAATCAAAAGGAAAAGTGGACAATGTAAAGAAAAGTAAACAATTCATTTAAGAAGGTTTGCAGTAAAGGAAAGATCTCAATTTATAATTTTTATCATCACATAAAAATTACATAAAATTGAGGTCTTACAAAAACCCAATCCAGCTAAAAATAATGTCAAAGTAGATAATACAATAACTTTTTTGAGAAGTAAAAATAGATGGTTTAAATTAGACTTTACTTTTTTTGGATTTTAGTTTCAGGAAAAAAATAGAAATGATAGCAACTTATCACAAACACCCTACCTCTACTTCCCCACAACGTCCCTGCTGCTCACATCCCATAGCTGCTTCTACTTACCCACAGTCCCCCCCCCCCCATATCCACATCTCACCCCAGAATGGTACATTTGCTACAACCGATAACCCTATATTGAGATGCCATTCTTTTTTTTCGAAACAGGAATTTATTATAATACTACCCATAATTTTAGTATGCTTTACAATGTCTTAAAATTTAGATAATGTAATATTTTTAATTTTTATTTTACATAAATATTTTGATCCCAAAGGGACTTCTATTGAGACACAAAATGCTCCTCCAAATAAATATGTGTATCTTTGGAAATGAAATTTGAAGAGACATGTTAGTGTTATTTCAGCTGATTGAGATTATCCTACGAATAATTGCTTTATTTACAAAGCATAGAAGACTATAAAAAGATGTCTTTTGTTTTAAAACTCCATAATCTCCAAAATATTGACTTAAATCAATTGAATTCTGATTTAATTTTAACGGGCTTCACAAGGTTTCTCAGATCATGCCTTCACGGGTGGGACTGGAGTATTCCTGAAGGAATGCACATTCCCACTACCATTTGTATCTTCATAAGAGTTACGATAAGCATTAAAAATGTACATCTTTTTCAAAAGCCAGAGTTGCAGCAAAATTAAACAATGATTTCCAAAGATTCTCCAAGCACACAGAGCAACAAAGTTGGTTCCTGCCCAGAGAAACACCCATGAATCAGGAACTACTAAGACGTAGCCTTGAGAACCACCAGAGGTCCAGCCAGAGGCACTCAGTTCTTTGAGCTTAGATGCCAAACGGCAGAGCAATCTTCTTACACTAGAATATATTTACTATCACTTCCTAAACTCATTAACAGTATATTCTCTAATATTTTATAGAGCAGAGGTCTCCAACCCCCAAGAGGAGGATCAGTAACCAGTCTGCGGCCTTAGAAGGATCAGGCCACTGGGATAGATGAATAGCGAGCAGGAGGTAAGTGAGGGTGAAGCCCCACCTCCTGTCAGTCGGATTCTTTCAGTTTCTTAATGTTGCTGATGATTGACAGGAGGTGGAGCTTCCCTCTGCTGCTGTAGAGAAGCAGCGCTGACGGAGACACAAGTAGAACACCCAGTGTTCTCTCAAGCTCGGAGAAATGAAAGATTATATTTAATATGTGGAAAGGCTCTGGGGAAAGGTCACACCCCCAGAGACATGCTGAAAAGTCAAAAGCACTTAGCAAGGCACATCTGGGATAAAGAGGTCAGTATTGACCAAAGGAAAGGCATGGGCAGACAGAGGGCAGAAAGATCACAGTAAGCACAAATGAAAAAATAATGGCCCAGTCCAGTGAGGGATTAGAGAGACATGGCGCCAAGGAAAGAAATGCCAAGGCATGGAACGAGGTGGGGGAGCCAATTCCAAGTCAGAAACATCACCTAATTCAATAGGCAGTGGGAGGGTATTGGACGCCTGAACTGTGGGAGTGGTTCCATTAACAATATGTGGAAAGACTTGGATTAAGGGAAATGGAAGCACAGACAAAAGCCAGGGGAATTATCTAGAATATGTGTTACAGCAGTTCCAGAGGGGGGTGATGAGAACAGGAACTGAGTGAGGGGTGGTGGTAAATTTTTCCCTTTTAGAGCCTGTACTTGTGGTAGTGCTTGTTACTAGACCAGCTTTTAAAATCTGGAGTACAGACACGTCTTTATAAATAAAAATGAAGAAACTGACAAGACAATTTACAGGATAACATTTTGAGAGTAGAAAAGTAAACATGTTATTCTAGGAAAAAGATTGAGTGAGATTATGAAACAATTATGACATTTCTACTGGAAAATTTTTAGCAAGAGACAATCTTCTGGATGCATGAGCCAAGAATTTGTAAATTCAGTTCTAAAATTTTTCTAAATTCCCCAAAAGTCCACACAACCTGAGTTACAGAATCTGAGTGCCACAGAATTGCATAGAAAATCAATAGCCAAACATTGCTCTTGGATCATGATTTTTCTATGAAGGAGTATATATAGACACAATAAAACTACACAAATTTAGATTTTGCATATTCGTTCCATAAGATGTGGGGAAATTACTTTTCTGTCTTACACCTAGATATCTTCTCTGTAAAATGTCTATAAGAATAGTACCTCACAAATCACACTGCTATAAACCTGGCACGCATGTAGCAATGTTCTTTTCTCCATTTTACAGAAGAGGAAATCCAGGTGAAAGACAGCCTATGTGCTCACCAAGAGACAAACTCATAAGCAAGATGCAACACATACGCACAATGGACTATTCTTCAGCTATAAAGAAGACTGACCTCATGGCACTGCAGGAAAGTGGACGGCCATTGTGACTATAATGTCAAGCACAATGATAAGACAAGAAGCTTAAGTATCACATGGTGTCTCTTACATGAGAAGCCTAAAGTGCAAACAAAACAAAGAGTGAGATGAAGCAGAAATGGTAGGAAACCGAAAGGCAGGCTCTCTAATGTGGGAAAGGACATCAAGAGGATGGCGGGTGGGGGGGGGGGGGGGGGGGGGGGGGGGGGGGGGGGGGGGGGGGGGGCGTAGAGAGGAGGTGTGAGGGTGGAAAATGGCCAAGATATGTTGCTTCACATACAGACTCTCCACTACGAACCCTTACGCAGTGTGAACGTGCACTAAAGCAAAACAAAGTAACGAACACTACTTCATGAGGCTTAGTTTGTATTACTTGAAACATTACAAACCCATTCACAGTTGTGCCCTCAACAAATAAAAATGGAAACATGTATCCACCAAGCAGGCAAATCTCAACTTCCAGTAAAGGAAGGAATATCAAAATTAACTTTCCCATTGCAGTCACAGGAAAAGGGTAGTCATTACAGGATCTGCATGCTGCATTGAGAATGTCACGGTCACTCTTCATGTCCCTTCTTTCTGGGCTCACAGCTAGGCACTGTCTGGCTCTCTTGCAGCTAGGTGTGTCTGTCTGATTGAGGTCTAGCTACTAAAGTACAAAGAGGGATTCGTGTGTATCACTTTGGAGCCCAGCTATTAAAACCTGCACTAGTAATTCCTACTCCTTTCCCCCTTCACTAGTTGAAACAGGAAGATGGTAGGCCAGCAGTTCAAGTTTTTGGTCTCAGAATTTCTTTATATTCTCAAAATTTATTAACAGCCTGTAAGACTCAGATGTTTTTTATGTGGATTATATCAAATGATACTTGCAGAATTAAAATGTACAAATATAAAAGTAAATAATTAAAACTCATTTAAAAATAGCAACAAACTCATTACATGTTTAAAACTAAATTTTGATCAAAATATCTATTGTTTTAAAAAACATAGGAAGAGAATTACTTTACACTTTTACAGATTTTTTCAATGTTAGCTTAACAACATTTCTGTTTCCTAATGCAAGATTTACTTCTTTAAGACTAACTTCTTAATGTAAGATTGACATTTACTTCTAGTGTGAGAACCCAGTCCCTCACAGAAAAGTACTTGCAAAAAGAAAGAACATTTTAAGAAGACGTTGGGTACTATTTGATATGATGTGAAGACTGACTGTTTTCCCTTAATGTCCCCCTCACAATAGAGATTCTGAAAACATACCAGTGAACTTTTTATATTCTGGTATATTAAAGTCAATAACACAATCTTGAATTTTGAATTGACTATTAATATATAATTTTGTAAAATGACATATAGCCATTTAGAAAACATTGGTTCATTGAGTTTTTACATAGCCTCCTAATTTTACTATATAATATCACCACCAAACTCGTCGGAAAAATTGAATATTTGTATTTTTGAGGCTCATAATGGCAAACAAATTTATCAAAATCCTACTTTTGAACTGAAACCTCAAATTTTTCTATTTGCCACAAACAGTGTCACTATGCTGTTAATTTTTGAGGACATTTATGTCAAATACTTACATCTGATTTATCTGTTATTTCAATAAAAAGTATTTGTGGTAGGAGGGAAGCAAGCACAGATTAATGTTCAGTTTGAAATTTAAACCCCAAGAGTGTTGCTTGCATTTTGAGGTGCAGCTGAACTGCTTTATCTCTAGTTTTAACTTTTCATGTAGATTATGAAAAAGATTTGCACTCAAGATCTCTTGATAATCAAAACTAACCTATGAAAATTAACAACAATTATTCCCCCTTCATCAACGAGGCACTTACGAGACATTGGGCGTTGATTGTGAGTGACAGCGAAGGCAGCTGTTGCAGTTTTTTGATGCTGCTTATGCTAATACAAGTTTTACCACTTTTTAAAAAGCACCATCAGTACAAATGTTAAGGTATTGAAAACCATACAATGTTCAAATAGAATTAACAAAGAGAGTTGACCTTGCAGGCTACCCGTCCTCAAAGGCCCAGGGACCACAGTTTGAAAACTACTGATCCAGAAGTGGAATCATGGGTGAGTGGGATGTGGATATTGGAGGGAGTAGAACAGAGATGATACACGTGCCACCACCTCCACAGGCACCAGTCCACACTGGGCTGAGACATGAGTAGAAGTTAACTTTCATTGTTTAGGCCACTCACTCTTGAGGTTGCTGCAGTAAGCCTCTCAGAACACTGAAATTGATATTTCAAAGTTAAACTATAACACAACTATAATATGTGGATCTTTAAAAGTAGCACTAAATCTCTGGGCTGTATGCAGTAAGGAAACAGAAGGTATGAGATTGCAAAGCCCTATACTGGCTTTCTAATTATTTGTATAAAACTATCACCTATGATAAGTAGGAAAGTGTACATTTGCTCTCAGTATCTATGACTCCAGGAGAAGCGTTAAAGAGAAATCAATGTGACTATGTGTATTGAATTGCCATTTTAAGTATAAAGTACAGGAGATAGGCTCACACAAAAATTGGGTTACTAACATAAATGATGGAAGAAAAGTCTCCATCACTGAAGTCTTGAAGAAAAGTTAAAACCACTTCTAAGCAGCACATATATATTTAACCATATTAGCCCTTATTATTAACATATGAATAACCACTTCCAATGACTTCAACGTCACAATCAGTAAGTTAAGAGAAATTGATACTTAGAGGACACAATTTTGGGTAGTTACTGACACAGAACTCAGTAGAACCAAGCAAACAGGTCAAAATTTACTAAATATCCAGGAAATTGTGTGAGTAAATAAACTAGAAGTCTAAGAGTGTTTAATACTTAAAATAACAGTGATTCCAATGCTAGTATGTGCCGAAATCAGACTGGAAAAGTGGAGAGGTCTCTGAGGCAGGCACGCACACCCACTGCTCACACCCCATCTACCAACGGAGGGGAAGAGGAAAAGAAGAGCTTCTCAGAGCCAAGAGCCGGGGGTCTTGGGGAAACAAATGCGTGCTCCACTTAGACCACAGAATTGGGGTCTATTAAAGAATGCTCTCCCAGTCATCACCACTCGAGTAAAGGTCTTCACACGCTGCTTGATTAGACCTGATCATTGTTATGGGCCTGTGCTGTCCATTACTTGTTTGGGAGCCCTATTTTCTCTCTCTCTGATAAGTTACACTGTTGAGTCCTATTATTAATATTACAGTTGAGTTTGTGGATTACTTTACTTTTTAGTTTTTTGGCTGCTGGTCCACCAAGAACCAAGTCAGGGAAGACGACTGGTTATCACTTTGATCTGATTCCAGGGACCAAATGCAATTCTGGGTTACAAAAGGAGAGACTGCATTCTACACATAGGAAGAAAGCTTGCACAGATAAGTGATGATAGGACAAGTGGAGTATAAAAGACATTGTTCACACTTATACTATTATAATTTACTGTGGTAAGAAATCACATGTTGGACTCTCCCATAAAAAAAAATCATTTCCTATACATTTAGTCTCATCTTCTGGTTTAAAAGGAGTTCTGAAGTTTTTTACACTAAGTATATAACAACCTTCATATCATAGAGTGCTTTATATCATATTCCATTCTTGTTACTGAAGTTTTTTGTAAACAATATTCCTACAAGGTTTCTGAATTTCTTTAAAGTATTACCCAACAAATCACAATTTTGAAACCACTAGGTACTGCACATGATGGCTTAGTCCCTTTCTCATTGCTGGGACACAGTACCCAATAACCACAACTTAAGGGAAGAAAAGTTATTTTAGCCCACAGTTTCAAAACTCTCAGCCCATTCTTAAAGGGTCAGCAATGGCAGAAGCACATGGCGGAGGCATAAATGGAGAGAAGCTGTTCACAGCATGGCAGGACAGGACACCAAGGGAGTGATGGAGAGCAGAGCCAGTGTAGACCTTTATCGTCACTGTGATCCACCCCTTCCAAGTGAAGCCTCATTGGTCTACTGCTGCCTGGTGAATTCCTACCTTACAATAGCACAGGGAACCAACAGATGAACCCCCATGATTGAATCACCTTACAAACATGAGGCTTCTGGGAGGCATCCCAGATGCAAGGCACAACACACGGAAATTAGGTACCGGTACTAATCATGCCAATTTGTGCCTCACTTCCTATAACCTACACGGAGACATTTTCACTTTTTCTGCCTCCCTTGCATTTGACTTGATTTGTGCTGGAGGCCACCCTGTTTCTGCTTAGGGCTAAGCTCATCACTCTACTGATGCCATTCATGTTCTAACATGATTGGTACATCCACTTAACTACCACAGCCAGGGGTAAAATGCATTTAAAAGGGGAGATGCTCATTCATAATGAGACCTATCCCTACAATTTCTGGTTATGTCATTGTTTAGAAACTTATTATTTTGGTTGTGTAGCTTGATATTAATAGATACAGAATAAAAATGTAAATATAAATGGAAATTGGATTGCCTTCTCCAAAGGCAATGAATAACCTTGACTTCCAATACTTATGTATTATCTAGAGATTTAAAGTTAGCAATTAGTTCTGATTTTTCGGAAATGCTTTTTTCAAGAATGTTCATTTTCCTCACTTTCCAGCTATTTGTTCTGTACATGGAAAGCTTGGGTGGAAAGAAATGGTTCAAAGTTAAACAATTTCCAAATTTCTCTCATTGTCCCAGCTCTGGACTGTCACTTGCCATCATGGATATACTTTTTTGCCTTTTGAAATATACGCCATTACATTTATCTGAAAATTGAACAATGCTGACATTTATGACATTATCTTTAAGGCAGAAGCCAAGCCAAGCTGGGACACTCATTAGCAATGTAAAGTATCTTAAGTAAAATCTATTTTTAGCTGGACTTTGTAGCTTTAGGTTTTATTATTTTTCCTCATTATCATGTCCATTATGTATTAACTTTTCAAGCCTTTGGAAAAATACTTTTTTCCATTAGGCAGTCCATATTGTAATAATGGTAACTTTAAATAAAAGATGGCTGTATTTATTGAGGAAGCAAATTCACCTAGGACTTGTACACTACCTTATAGAACATTTTATTTGACTCAATATTTGATTATGAGGGTACCGTTATGCATTTACATACAGTACAGCAGTACTAAAGATTTTTAACCTACAATAATTTCTCTGTTAATCATTTTTTAATGTAAGCACAAAAGTTAGGCATATTAGCTTATAATAACCCAAAGGATCTGGATTTTTACACATAAAATTTATTTTTCAGGTATTTAAAATTGATGTTAATTTTTATTTATTGTATTATTATTCAAACTAGAGTTAATTTTAAATCTATGCCATAGGGGGGATGGAGAAACAGCATAATAGTTGTGGTTTGGCCCTGGAGTGTCCTCCAAAAGCCTCATGCACCTATGGATACTGTGGACTGTTGGGAAGTGGGACCTGGCTAGAAGGGGAAGGTGTGTAACACTTAACATGGAGGGTTGTACGCTGGTTCTGGCCTTACTCTGACTTGGCTCAGTTCTGCCATGCGGTGAAGAGCTTTGTCTCAGGGTCTGGCTCCAGTCCCATTCCACCATATCTAGCCATCCACCTATGAGTGGACTCTGATCTGAAACTGTGAGCTAAATAAATCTTTCCTCCCTAAAGTTGTGGATGTTGGGTATTAAGTCGGAGTGATGAAACAGTAATTAAGACATCTAGCAATGAAAGGCCCTGAGTTGCATTTCCCAGCACCACATAAACTTGCCCTGGTGATGCACACTTGTAATCTGAAGACTTAAGAGGCTCAGGCAGGAGATTTGGTGAGTTTGAGGCCAGCCTGAGCTACTTAGTGAGTTCAGGACCAATCTGGACTACAGATAAAGACTCCATCTCAAAGAAAGAATGAAAAAGAAAGAGAGAAGGAAAAAAGAAATGTCTTACAAACATTAAAAGCGGGCATTAAGAATTATACATTTTTGTACACTTTGCAATACTAACAGTACAGTCTTCAGAGATGGCACTTAAGAAATATTTCTTGGACCTTTGTCACATTTAGATTTTTCCCTGTATTTTTCATTACAGTCAATTACCAGCTTTATTATTAGCAATAAGAACACATAATTAGTGATTAAGTCTCATCTTCTGATGAGCCTCCAGGGAGAAAAATTCTTGCTTCTATGTGGTGGCAGCATAAATGACCAGGGGGGTGAGGGGAGTTAAGAGCCTAGGAATTGAATGCTTCCCAATTATTTGAAATTTTCTCAATTCAGTGCATGGAGAGTCGTGAACAGTGTAAGGGCCTTCAATATTTTTTTGAAATTACACTGTATATGTTAAAATAGTGATTTTTATTTGTCTCATAGTAATATGAACCTGATTTTCATATATTTGGAATTTTGGACCCTTTCCTCAAATTTCTTGCTTGTTTTACATATGTCCACATAAACACACACACATATTTTGTAGAACAATTACATACATTAGAGGTATGATTGAAAATATGGTCACACATCTACACACATTATAACAATTATAACTATTATATGTATATATAGATACATGAAGTATGATTGAAAACAACAGTGAATGTTTGTATTTAAAAATGTTACTACAGCAAAAATCACATAAATCTCCCTCAAAATCCTCCTCCTCCTCGCTTCCAACAACTTTATCCCACCATTTTGAAGCAGCCCTGGGTGTCCTTTTATGTAAGCACCTTCAGTGGTGCTGTTCTGGCCTACTCGATGTCCTGAATCGACTCAAGATGTTGACCTTTCAAGGTCATTCCAACCTCGCGAAGCACTAGATACTGTGTGTGGTGCCATACTCGGTGACGACGGCAGAGAACACACCATGCTGCTTTTGTGAGCCTGTCTTTCATTGGATGGCCCTCAGCAGCAGCATTCACCTCATTTTTAATTGTACCTGGTAAAGATACTCTTGGAAGATGACTTCCAGGACTGTGTCAAAAAGTAGCAAGAACTATGCGAAACGAGTGCATCAGGCAAAGGGGAGGAATCTGAGGGAGACACACAGCAGTGTGTCTTTTACTGATGCTTTTAAGTAAACAATCACTGTAATTTTAAAATCACATCGAGTGTACATACACATACTTTTTCCTCTAAAATGTTTTTAATTTAAAATAAGTCCACTTAGGTTGACTTAAATTAAAAGCAGATTTATTTTTCTTCATACTTCAGAATTCTAATGAATTCTGCAAGTAGGAAACTTGGCATTGACTACTGTCCCATGAATATCAGCTCCATGGTCTGAATTATGCTGGTTCCTTCATCCCCAGACAGCTACTGTAGCTCTCTCTCAACATGTGAGCAGAAGAGGTAGCATCAGCAGCCTATTTCTTTTAGTAGAAAAGCAAAGGACCTATCTCTTCCAAAAGTTTCATTAACCAGAACAATTGTCCCAAGTCCAGCCACAACTGCAAGGGAGGCTGGAATGTTGAGAAACAAATTTTCAGCCCTTATAAATGCAAGGGGCAAAAGAGAAAGGGACTAACTAGGAGTCAGCTCCAAAAGGTTGATAAGTTCTCTATGAAAGGGACTTGGTGATAAAACCCAACAATGACTTTAAAGTAGAAAGAGTAATTACACAGATGTTTAGTTAAATACATTTGCATTGTCTAAATGTTCCAAGCCACACATTTATCTCAAAAACTGGGGAAAAGAGAAGAAAATTACCCAACGATCTTGTAAATAGAAGAAAAAAGTCAATATACTTTGGTTAATTCTGTCAGGTGTGGTGGGACAGGTCGAGAGACACTGTATGTTGGGATGGGAGCCATTATTCAACCCATACTCAGCCTTCATATTTGTGGCCAATTGTTTTTATTCAGTCCACTAATTAGTGTGGCCCTTGCTATTAGCAATTCCACACGCTACTGCTCAGTAGATTAGCTGCATTTTACAATTAAGATAGATCACACAAGTTGTTAAATTTCCCTATCCCTCAAGTCACACACAAGTTAATAGGAGCGGCCAAGATAAGTAATCAGTGCCAAGGAAGGGGACATGAAGGAAGACAATGACAGCAGCCTGAAGGTGATTTCAAATTGCTCTTGTTCCTTCTTGAGCAAAAGAACGCCATCCAAATTGATGTTGGTCGGCGATATCCACATGCCACCAGGACTAAGGAGAGTTTTATCTGCCTACTGTGTTAATAGGAAAAATCGAACACATTCCCAGCTGATCTGCATCACTTCAGTGGCACACAGGAGAGCTCTGCACGGTTGTCACCTACTGCAGGTTGCACGCAACTGTACACAATGCCGCCTGAAGCAGGCTGACAATTACACTGGGCTTGGAAGTGGCTTGTTTCAACAAACACTTTATTACTATGTCTCCTGGTGTTCGTCTTACAGTAACATGTGAGAAGAGGACGTGTGTCCCTCATGTCCATTTTATGTTGGCGTGGCATGTGATGATCCAGTGATGAGTAACACATGCTTGTGGCATTGGAAGCAAGCCAGTGAAACTTTCCAATGAAGACTTTAGGTGTGCAGGTGGTGTATCTGTATATACATATGTCTTAATATGAAATAAAATTGAACAGGTTTCTATACAGCAGGCTATTAGATATACGATTAGACTAATGTTTTCAAATTTGGAGAACTTAATGAATGACAATGATCATGTTTTTCTAATTATATGCTAGACAAATTTTCTCATCTTTTGCTGATTAGTCTTAGCTCTTTTGGGGGCTTTTGGTGAAAACTTGCAGTCATCATTATCCCTTTCTCTGTGGAAATATACTTTTCCTGTCATATATCGTGCAAGTGTAACTTAGTAACACTAGAGAGAAATATTTTCACAAAAATTCTAACTCCCTCCCATAAGTCACAGCTTCAGTGACAGCTTCTAAGAGATGCCTTCTGCAGACTGGAAGATAAGGCATGAGGTAGAACCTGAAGGTTGAATGCAATGGACTGAACATTTGTGTCTTTAAAATGCAAATGTTGAAATCTAGCCCTCCAATATGAAGGCATTCAGCAGTGGACTTTTGGGAAGTAATTAAGTCATGAAGCTAAGCATGCATATATGATATCAATGTCCTAGGCATTCTATAGAACCAATTGGGTATGACAGCAGGAGTTGGTGGGGTATGGGAGGGTATGGCAGGGCCAAAGGAGAAGGAGAGGGATTGTGACATTGACACAATATATATGTGCACAAAGCACTGAAGCTCAATGTAACCATTGTGTATTGCAAATAAAAATGGGGAGAACACAAGAAGGAGCCCAAGAGACTTCGCTTTCCTTTTTCTGATCTTTGATGCACAATGACTAGATGGCCATCTGCCAGCTAAGAAGGAAGCCCCAGACACTGGATGTGCCAGAACCCTGACCTGCCTTTCCCACCCTCTTGTATGAGAAATGTTTACCCTTTAAGCCAGCCAGCCTATGGGACAGTTATTTCAGCAGTCCAGACTGCTATAAGAATGAATTCAAGTATATTAAGCAAAGAATGATGGGCTACATGAAAGTGTTCGGAGAAAACAAGCTAACGCGTAGGAAGGCTAAGCAGTAAGGAAGAAGAGCAACCTATCGGAGAGCTTGAGGCGGTTTCACACGCCTAGTGATGGTGATGAGGAGGGAAGGCAGAGCCTTGGCTTCACCATGCATCTCCCATGTGACCATCAGCAAGGTATAAGACCTGGGGAAGAGATGTGCTCCTCCATGCTTCAGTCTCTTCTTGTGTATAATAGAGAAAATGATGTCTTTGATAAATGGCTATAAAAGTGAGTGCATGTGTGGATGTGTTTGATTTACAAAATTAAGCTAAAACTATTAGGGGTGTTTTAGAAAAAATATATGGCATAAAATACATAAACTAGGGCTGGAGGAGTAGCTCAGCAGTTAAAGAGCCTGCCTAGCAAGCACTAAGTCAAGCGCTAAGTACCCGAGTTTCATTCCCCGGTACCACATAAGCCAGGTGTGGTGGCACACGCCTGCAATCCCAGCACTAGGGAGGCTGAAGTAGGATTGCTGTTGAGTTGGAGGCCAGTCTGGGATCCATAGTGAGTTCAGGACAAGCCTAGGCTACAGTGAGACCCTGTCTCAAGGGGGAAAAAATACATACATACATATATATATATATATATATATATATATATATATATATATATATATATATATATATATATATCCCGGACATATTCCTTCATTATTATGAATATTTATTTAAGTCCAAAGGAAGCTTCCATATAAGCCACGAGAGTTTCAGGCTTGAATCTAATCTTCCTGTTAAGGCTAGCTCACTGTTTCCTGTTCCAGCCAAGCTGTGGCTACTTTCTAGTAATTAAAAACAGTATATTAAAACACAGCACAGAATGGCCAATGATCTAATTTTTAACTTTTTACAAACCTAATTTACAAGTACCTAAATACTTGCCAGGTATTTGGCTATTACATTTAACAAAAAAGTAGAATATTATGAAAAACAAAATTTTTATGAAGTAGAAGAAAGGAAGAATAATTTCAATCTTGTGCCAGATCAAGGTTTGAGGTAGTAGCTTTAACTCTTGAAAATCTTACAATATACTCTATAATATATTCTCTTATTGAAGACATAGTTTGGTATTTGTTTTCAATTTTTTGTTGAAATAAAATTATTTACCTTCAATTTAAGTTAATGATGTTAGAAAACAAAGAATTTGTTCAAGGCTTCATTAAACACACGTGACACAGAAAAGCACAGAAAAATTCATAAAAGCAGTATTGCTTATCCTTGTTGTTCACATATTACAAATTTATGAAGCTTCCTATTTGCAGAATGTCACTTGCCACCCCCAAATCCACGCTTGCCACACTGTCATGGTCATCTGTAGACATGCATGTATACACAATGGAAAAAAACAGAAGCTGTTCAGAACTTACATTCTCAGTGGAGGTTGGCTGAGGTGATGCCTTCTTCCTTGCGCAAGCTCTCTCACTGCAAACAAATGTCCTTTGGGTGGTCTTTAGGACTATGTTTTTACTTCCTGTGTGTGTGTGTGTGTGTGTTCATGATTTCACTGATTACAGCACCCCCTCTCTTCCATATGGTGCTGAAAGTGCGAGCATTTCTAAGCCCAAGGGAGCCTGGGATGTGTCATGGAAAGAGTACTCATGTCAGGCAAGCTTTGTTCAGGCTAGAGTTACAGCTAAGTTACCGATGAGTTCCATGGTAATAAACCAACAGAATATATTATCTAAAATATAATCAAACAGAAAACATACAAAATAATATTATATACTGATCAGTTAATGAAAATACTGGGGCCAAAGGCTTATAAAAACATAAACATGTATTTCCCTTAAAAGCAGTGACTCAATATTCACTCTCCACCTATAAAATAGCTATTACAATTGTGTATTTATTGATAAGACACTTTTAGGATTCAGTGTTATCAGTGTTTATTTCTGGGTACTAGTATTCCTGCTAATGTGTTGTTTCTAATTTTTTTTCTTTCTCTGTCTCTATATATTTAAAAGTATAGAAAAACTAAGATAATCTAATAAACATTTAATATTTATTTTGTATAATAACATTTTTATCAATAGATATTGGGTAATATAAAGATTAATCTAGTCAATTATTGCTAATACTGTTGTGTCAATTTAATGACCTACAAGAACTCCCAGAAGTGAATCAGATCTAAATAACCAGAAAATAAATATGTATGTGGCAGAATCTGGATAATAGAAGGAGTATTCTAAACCTTGTAAGAAAGTTAAGGCTGGGTCAAGATCAAATTGTGAAACCCATGCTACCTATCACCTCTTCTTCTTGCATTTACACATTGGTGCTTCCGCATCCAAACTACAGAAACTAATGTTGCACAACTGCTTTTGTTCACCCTTCATCTATCTCATTATCTGGACTTTTCTTCCTATGGAGAAATATCAATGTTATACGTGGCACTGTATTAGATTATTTGACTTCTTCTAATTTTTTACAATTCAAAGTTTAATATGATATCAACTTAAAGGATGTGCCATTTGTTACTTTAAAGGTGCTTCAGCAGAATTTCAGTGGAACATTTTTATCTCTGAGGACAGAGTTCTTACATGTCTTTTTCACTTATTTCTCAATCCCCCAGAAAAATGTCCAGCCTACTGTAAGTCCATAACACATATTTACTGAAGTTGCTAAGGACATCGCAAAGAACTCTGTTGGAAACTGGATAGCGCATGGCATCTTGTCTGTTATATTGAGGAAAGCCAGGTGTTTTGGGGCCACGAGTGGTTGAGCTGAGGTCTGCTTGTACCAGCTGGCAGCTGGCAGCCTCCCCACCAGACAATTGGCCAGTGTTGCAGAGAACTTCGAGAGGGTTAGAAAAGTGAGAGGCAGCAGAACACAATGCCACAGACTTTCTAGCCCATGACAAGGATCACCTCCAAGAGACCTGGAATATGGGGAGCACAGGAAGGCAGGCGGAGAAGAGCCAGTGTGAGCTAGGATGGACTCAGATAAGGTTATTACTATAAAGAGAGTGCCTTTAAAATGGATATTTTCTGAAGTCCCCTGTTTTCAAATAATAATGGTTAAAAAACTTCTACTAATGAAATATGCTTTCGTTGAATGTTGTTCCAATTCATTTCAGGACTATTCCCCTCTCCAGGGATAAAATGTTACTATGTCTCATGTCAGCTATCTGCTATGAGAGAAAAATGTATTTCAGAACAATGAGAAAAACTTGCTCAAAACCAGCTGGCACATCCTCTTGTAACAGACTCCAAGGGTGACAAGGTTCTAAGTGACTAAACCTGATGACTCTTCCGGAAGCTGACATTCTAGGACAAGAAGAATTATTCTAAGTGGAAGAGCCAATACTTGCTATTCCTCAAGACTGATGGACAACTGATTTTGGATATTCAAGTGCAGCTGAGTATGATCTGTTTATACTGCCTTGGATAGAAATGTATCTATGTGTTTTTTTTTTTTTTCTTTTAAATGGGACAGTGTCTCACTCTGTAGCTGAGTCTGGTCCTGAATTCACTGTTGTAACCCAGGCTGGCCTTCAATAATCCCAATCCGCCAGCCTCAGCCTCCCCCGAGTGGAATGCTGGGATTATAGGTCTGTGCCACCACACCCAGATTTATGTGGTGCTGGGGAATCAAACTCAAGGCCTTGCACTTGCAAGGTAAGTTCTTAAACAACTGTGTCATTCCTCCAGCCCCGGTGTGTTGTATTTTAAAGAAGGCTTTGATAACTTTGGTAAGCCTGACATCCTGAATGACACCCAAGCTAGGCATTTCACAAGGAAATTTTTGAATGGAAAAGAGTGACATGTGCTGGCTCTCTACTAAGTTTACACATATCTGGTATCTGGAAATTTAGACCAAAATGTTTGTCAATTAAAGAATGAAAAAATTAACTCATTACCAGGCCACTTAACCTAGGAAAATGTACAAAATCAAAGGAAGTTATATTTGAACCTAAATCTGTACAAGCTGATGCTAAGCTTCAAGGTTCACAGGGGCAAAAAGAGACAAAGGAAAAGAAAAGCTAAGAGAAGGAGAAAATGAAAGTGTGTACTGAAGCGTAAAAGGAGCAAAAAATAAAATTCAAAGAAAGAAGAGTTTCTAAACAATAGTTGGATTGCTTCCATCAGTTTCAGTAATGCTTAGAACAGTCATCTGATGTTGTGGCACTCTTTCCTGACAAAACTAAATGAGAGATGGTTGTAGAAGACAAGAGTGTGACAATGAGTCTGAAATGAGCCCAAGCAGATCAAGTCTAGGAGATGATTGTGGTGATTTTTATTTGTCTTCTGAAACCACTTACAAGTGCCTTCAAAATCTCACCATAAGTCAGACAGGAGCTCTTGCAAAGCACTAAAATTTCCCAATAGAAAAAAGAGTGAAGATTCCAAAGCAATTAAAATTCTTACCACTACACCACCTGGAGCTCTCCAGTCACCTCACCTTATCCTAAAGGACATCCCCAATGTCTGTTTGTGTCCTGGAGTCAGAAATCAGAAAATCAAATCTTTCTCCAAAAAAATAAAATAAAATAATAAGCCGAACACTGAAATCTAAGTGTGGAGGCACAGCCAGCAGGAACTAGGAAGGAACCACATGTGCTTTGAAACTGAAAAGATGGAATTTTTAAAATTTGTGTTTCTTGAAATCTACTTTCAAGTTATAGAAGAAAAATAAAACCCCCAAAAGGCAATAACCAAATGTAACGATGCAGCTTTTGTTGAATGTGCTGACGTTTTTCCTACATTTATCCAGTTCCTCCATGTACACAATGAATCACAGTCAAACCGTATGGACTCTATAGGTCATGGATATTTCATCAAAATTACAACAAATTATGATGCTTTACTGTAAGCCTTATAATGTTTACTGTAAGCCTTTAATAAGTTTAGGGACTTAAAAAATACAATAGCTAGCTTTGAACAATATCCTAAGTGTTTTATATGGCCAAAACCACTTTTAGTTAACAAGTATATTACACTAACTTTATTGGAATTAAGTTATATCAACTAAGCTTTTGAAATCACTTTGTTTTAGTTGAGATATAGGAGAGTGGTTGGTTATAGAAGATAAAGAAATTTTTGAAATTCTTTGTTATGATATTTAACTGCTTAACGGCTTGTGCATACCTGATACTGATGTCATATTTCTCACAGAAAATGTGCATGAGATCATGATCACGGGAGATCTGATGGGATTAGGTAAATGATTAGCTATGAACTAGCTATAAAGCCACATTTTGTAATACGATGTCTCAGCAAAATCACAAATTTTAACAGCACATTCTTTTAAAATACCTCCTTTTCCAGGAAATATGTTTCATATGTTAGATACACGAAAGCTAGGGGCATCTTGTACTAACTTAATGAAAATTTTTTTTTGAGACAGGGTCTTACTCTGTAGCCTAGGCTCATCCTGAACTCACCATGGAGCCCAGGCTGACCTTGGACTCACAGTAATCCTCCTGCTTCAGGGTCCCAAATGCTGGGATTACAGGCATGTGCCACCATGCCCAGCTTATGTGGTACTGGGGAATCAAACTTGGGTACTTAGTGCTTGCTAGGCAAGTGCTTTAACCGCTAAGCCATTCTTCAAGCCCCAGTGCAATTTTTTAAGAGCCTTACATTTTATGTAATATTTCATCAACCAATGAGAGTGAATTGGTTGGGTCAGAACATTTTGCATGCACGCATGCACACACACACGTGCACACACACACACACACACAATTTTTAAAGCAACCATAAAGAGCAATAAAACTCTTAATTAGATAAAAAGTAACTTTATGTGTGATTTTAAAGTTTTTAGAGAGTATTATAAATTTCACCTTTTTTCTTACAATCAGAATCCTTCCTATATCTAGCATATTTAGGTTTCCAGCCACAATTCTTAATGAACACTAGAAGAACCCTACATTGTAGTCAAAGCAGATTTCATTTTAAATAATTCAAAATTCATTCCCGCCTACATATGCTTCAGTGTACACTCATGTTTCACCGTACACACTCACCTTAACTAACTGAACTACTTTTCATCTTTGAAGACCCAAATCCAATGTTCTTTCTTCTAAAAGATACTTTCAAGAACCTGAGCTCATAATTTTCTCTTCTAAGCAAAACCACAGCACACAGCACCCGTCCACGTGGACTTTGGTTTTCATTTCAGGATACACATAGCACACCTCAACAGGTCTACCTATGTGTAGAGAAACAACGCCTGTAAGTTTGGCGTCCTCTGTGGCTGGTAGTCAAACACTATGCACAAAGCAAGCTCTCAGCAGCTCTGCTCACTACATTCAGTATCTAATGAGATCACCCAGTTTAACGTGGACAATTATCTCCACTACAATGAAAAGATGCCTGCCTGGCCAGCGCACCCAGCCAAGCACTCTGATGTGGGAGGGGCTGCCATATGTCAAAACCGGGCTACTGTCACACAGAGAGGAAGACGTATTTTTAATATTTGGTTGCAGTCCATGAAGTGGCCTTTACACCTCACTAGTTTAATGTCAGTAATAGTAAATTATCTAGTTTTCTTCTGCAGCATAGATTTTTTTTGTATTAATTTATCTAGCAAATCTTAGAGTAGAAGAAAGTTCCTTAGAGTCACACTAATATATGTTACCAGCTCTAACCTAATGTACAAAAACACAGGGGACTGTGACAAAATATGCTGATATATTGAGATTTCCTTATAAATAATTACAGCAAAACCCATAGAACAACAGAAAGTGATACCAAAACATTGCAGTCCTTCATCAAAACAAAATCTATTGTGCATTTTATTCTCTCGGGATCCTCTTCTCTCAGAAGCTAATCCAATAAACTGAATCACTAAATCAAGTTAAGGTATTAATGACCTCATGTTTTCTGTAGTTCCACATTTTAAATCTTAACACAGAACTTGTATAACCTACCTGCCTCTCACCATTGGAGAGGATTATTTGGGTATTTTGCAAGCTATAACTCCCTTTAAGAAAACCAATACAAAACATTACATTATTTTTATTGACATTTATTTAAAATGAAAAAGGGTTTTGTCATGAAAACCAAAAGTAAAATGCTGGTATGTAGGTCTGTGGGCTAAGACCAAATCTGTAATGGCTGGAGTAAATAAAGTTAGTAGACTTAAAAATTAGTAGACTATAATTTTTGAGAGGTTTTTTTTTAGGTTTTGAATTTGAAGGTAACATGTCCACTTATGTAAAGTCCCAGAAACAAAAATATGGAAGTTATGACTTGCCTATTTAAAAAGTCTAAAATTCCCAAATACACAATTCATTTTCTCAGGTCCAGGGAAACAGAAATCAAAATCAAAACCAAATCCCTTTGGTAATACTGAAGGGTTTGAAAAAAATCAATTGAAAGTTAATATTTGAAACTTAATCTATACGTTTGAAAAAATCATTCATTCATTTACTAACTGAATTTTTAGTAATAAAAAATTTAATCATATTTTAATATCACAAAGCTAGCAAACTATCAAAGACAAAAACATCATAAGGCACAAACAAAACTGTAAAGTTGTGGTGCACTGATGTCTCCTTAGCTGACATCTACACTCTGGCTTTCTTATGAATATGTAATAAATTTAAATTAAAAGAAGATAAGAAATGTGAAGGCCACAAAGAATTATTACAGAGATGATTCTGAGCTGTAAGATTTCAAATATTTAGCTCCTAATTCATAAAAAAGAATAAATAAAACAAGAATTTCTACTTTTTTTCCTTAGTAAATAACATTTCTATTAGACTCCAGGATTAAGATATTAGTCAAACGGAATTAATAATGAGTGGAAAATATCTGGTAGGGTGCTCTTTCAGCAATGAAACATAATTTAATATGAATTATAATATAGAAATTATCTTTTTAAATAATAAAAAGCCATAAAACATGGGTATTATGCCAAATTATTTGCAACAAAACATACTAATATTACATCTGATTCAGCTTCATTCTATATCTACTAGACTGAACAGTGGCCTCAAACAATACATCAAAATCATAACCTGATTACAGGTTCCCCTGTGAATACATTATTTGGAAACAGGATCTTCAGATGTATAAGATCAATCATGCTGGATTTAGGGTGAATCCTACATCTAAACATGACCTTCCATGTAACAGAACAGAAAGAGAGGGGAGAGAGAGAGAGACACAGGGAGGAAGCCTTAAAGATAGATTTAGAGATTGAGTTGGCAAATGCACAGCCAATGATTTGGAAGGATTGCTGGGTCACCTGAAGCTATGAGAGAGACACGCAGGATTTTCCTTTTTTTTCTACTTTAAACCCTCCAAAAGAAATCAACCCACTGAAGCACGCATTTGAAATTCCTAATCTCTCAAATGCCAAGAGAATCGATTTCTGTCCCTTTAAACCACCCACTTTGTGGTGACTTGTTTTTGAAGCCCTGCGGCACTAATGGAATAGCATGAAAAAGGGGTTTGGAATTTATTATAAATACCAATGACTTAAAAACCAGTTTTAAGTCAAAGCTAAGGAAACCTGAATAAAGTATAGACTTTAGTCAATAACAACACATCAATATTGATTCATTAACTGTGACAAATGTATCATAGTAATGCAGCTTAATAAAGAAAATGGAGGTGAAGTACATGGGAACGCCTTGTCTTATCTGTATAATTCCACTATATGGCTAATTATGTTCTAAAATAAAAAGCTTAATGAAGACTAAAGAATATCATTTCCATCGGATAAGAGATCAAATCTAGCATTCAGATGACTCCAGATTTATTTTTATTAGTGTCTCAGAGCATCTCAAGGACATGGAGGCTTCCAGCATCCCATTCTGCCAGGAAACAGCTTTCATTTGATCATGCTTTCTGTATCTCTTCTTTGAAATGAAGACTGTCTATTTCCAGGCCTCTTATCATGTCTCAGAACTCCATCTACACCACCACTGGTGAAGAGATGGGAGATGTTATGCTTGGGTTAGACCAATCATGATTTACCTTTTAGCTGTAAATAAGTATATCCCTCTACAACGCTTACGGAGAGGGGTAGATACAAAAATAAAATTGGATCTCTGCCAACAGGCAGAGAAAAGGCCTGTGACGTATTCAATCTGCCATACCTGCTACCATCTTGCAAAAAAAAAGAAGAAGAAGAAGAAGAAGAAGAAGAAGAAGAAGAAGAAGAAGAAGAAGAAGAGGAGGAGGAGGAGGAGGAGGAGGAGGAGGAGGAGGAGGAGCAGCAGCAGCCAATGCTAAAGATCCAGGCTTCAACTTCTGATATTTTCAGTTAGAGCAAGTTACTTCTGATTTGTCAGAAGAGATTTCCTAATAAATATTACTGTCCAAAGTTTATATAACCAAAGGTCTTTATATAGATGGTATTATGCCAAATAAAAATGGTAAATGGCTTACAACATAGTTTAGAAAATACAGACTAATAATCATTCTATATTAAAAGTCAAGTCCATGGTTGTAAATTATTTCAGTGGAGTACAGTATTTGATTCAAGGCAATAAAAGTACTGATAAAATTTAGCCTGCAGTCCACTCGCAGACTACAGTAGTCTTGTAATAAGAAAAATAGTCAAGAAAACTGCCAGTTTGCTTTTTCAGGATGTTCTAAGGACTTCAGACACATGTATGTAACAAAATGAACATGTAACCAGAGAGAAATGTGCATGAGCTTCAACTTGACCCCATTCAATTCAGGCGATCCCGGACCTTTCCTCTTACTATCTGTGATCCTTTATATCTTCAACTGTCAGGCAGAGACCATGTCCACTTCACCCCTGTGTGGTATGTCATAGTTACATACAGGGAATGCACAATCTAGGCTGTGTTTCTTCATTTTCATTTATGAAAACTGCCTAGGGCTTCAAGCACATATGAGCCAATTGTTATGCTTCATCTGCCATGTAAAGTTAGGTCAGAACCATGTGAACAGAGTGTGGCACTTCTATGTGACCCAAAACAGTCTGCAGCCTGTGGGTATGTAAGAGAGTAAGAGCCTTTAATGGGATCAAAGTTAATAATGTTCAACAGAAATACCTGGAGCATGAAGTCAGCAGAATATTGAATCACTGACTTTGGTAATCTTACCCTTGAAGTAACTAAGTGCATCCAGTAGCCTTCTGTCCATTTTGGCTGTAAATACTTCCGAATGTGAAACGGTCAATTTTATGTGTCAACTGGCTGGACGATGGTGTCTACTTACCTAGTCAAAATTACTCAGCGAACGTGTGTTTTGGATTAGATTAATAGTTAAGGCAGTGGCATTTGAATAAAGTAGATTATCCTCCATAATATGGGTGGTGCTAACCCAATGTATTAAAGGTAGAAAAATTTTGTCTCTCCCATAGTATGGAGGAATTCAGTTAGGGGACTGCCTTTAAACTTTAACTGCAATTCTTCCGTGTGTGTGTGTGTATGTGCATATAAGCATAGGACCACACCCACATATAGCTAACACATTCTTGGCTCCATGTCCCTAGACAATGCTGATTAGCATGGTGTGTGATTTTGGGGGCTGCCCTATACATTTTATGGTGTAGTCAAAAAGTATATACGGAGAAGACAAAAGACGACTTCAGTTTAAGGTCTGCCATTTTTAAATTCTTGGTAAGTTTCTTTGCCTCTTAACTGCCTTACTCTGCTGAGCATCTATTTTCTCTGTGTAATATATGAGAGGAACCCTGTCTCCTTCACAGGGTCGCTATGCACATCCGTGTACGTGGAAAGCATTTCTAATCACAAAGTCTAATACTGGTAATTATTCCTACTGCTGCCAGTGTCATTATTCACAGAGTCTGCTAGAAAAAGACCAATTGTCTTATGGAGATAAGACTTTACCCCGGAAGAGCACAGCTTATGTCAAAAAAAAATCTACATTTATCTTTTGGGAAATTCTTGGGGAAAAAAATTTAATCATGTCAGCCATTGCTGAATATAATCATGAGCCTGCTCTTGTGCTGACCACATAGTGACTTACCATTCATCAGGCCTTCGTGGAGATTAACAGCCAGAGGTCTTGCTATGTATTTGCCAAGTGATTACCATCACTGGGTACTTTAGTTTGCTTACACCAGATCAACACCTGCTGCTTATTATTTTACCACTGGCAATATTCCTTTAAGTTTGCCCTTAGTGTCACTGGAAAATGAAGCACAGTAGCCTGTCACCATACAGCAATGGGCTGGGGAAAGCTCATACTTCATTAGAAGGCTACACTTTATGTAACAGTGACTGAGCACATCTCTCTAACATGCATCAGTCGATGGGAAAACATTCAGTACCAACCCATTCATTTTATCCATTAACACATCATTTTATGTCACTCATAAAAATTCCATTAGGAGAGGAGAGTCCTTTTCAGAAATCCTGCATGATTATTAACTTCAGAGAAGCCAGTTAATTCTTCCTTGTCTTCTTTCACTCTTTTTCTAGAACTATGGCTTAACATTTTTGCTGCAAGTTCAAATATCTTCAAGTGAACCTTTACATCTGCCTACTGTGATATTGAAGTTTCATTCCACAAACTCACAATAAACTTCCCTCCACTAGCCATGTCTGGTGGCACAGACCTACAAATCTGAGACGACAGTAAATTCCCACGTTTGAACCCAGCCTGGGTAATTAAGCACCTTGGCTAGACCCTGTCAAGTAAACAATAAAAAAAAAAAAAGTGGGTAGGGAATGTAGCTCAAGGTGAAGGTCTTAAGTTTGATTTCCAGTATCACAAAAGAAAAAAAAAAACCCTTAAAAATTCCCTCTGGCTGGGGACATAGCTCAGAGGCTAAAGCACTTGTCTACCAAGCACCAGGCCTTGGTTTTGATTCCTCAGCACCATGTGAGCTGGGCATGGTGGTACACGCCTGTATTCCCAATACTTAGGAGGCTGAGGCAGGAGTATTGGTGTGAGTTCAAAGCCAGCTTGAGCTACATAGTGAGTTCAGGATCAGCCTGTACTACAGAGTGAGACCCTGTCTCAAAAAAAGCCACACAAAACAAAGACAAAACAAAAACATCCCTCCACTGATAAAATGCAATATAATGGCAAATGTATCATCATATAACAAAAGATTAAAACAAAAATAATGATATTTATGTACAAAGCAGCTCAAATTAAGAGATACAATAGCCAAAACAAGAAGTTTTTATTTTTGAAGATTTTTGACACATTTTGACATTGACTTGAAGTCAATCAACTCAGTGAAAGGGTTGTGTCGGCTCACTGAATCCTGAAAGTATGTGTGCCGATGAGAGCCCTTAAGAAAGGGGTGGTAGTGCTGGGTGTTGCTGCGTGAGGCTAACTCTCTGAATTAATATCATCGTAGTCTACTCTGCAGTGAAGGCTCAGTAGGCATTACGTGAAATAAACAAGCTGGGCTCGGAGGCTGCTCCTCAGAGAGCCCAGCTCTGCACTTTCTCTACGCTCATTCTGAAACCTCGTCACTTTGGGATCTCAAATCAATAAACTTTTTCAGTCAACAGCAATTTATTGAGCATTTGTTGTGGGTCAGGCATTTTCCCATGCGCTAGACAAACTGTATTTGATGCTGGGATTCAAATTCAATCTAGAAGACAAATTACTCAAATTATAGCTAGTGAGATTGCTCCAGTTCAAAGGCAAACTTCTCATTTATAGAATTTGGTAGAAAGAGGCAAAGGTTAGAAGAAGTGGGAAAGATGGTAAATAACAGTGGATGCTATTTACTGGTTTCCTATGTTGCCGTACTCAACGTATTATTTACATATATTACCTCTAATTCATGCAACAATTCTTTTGGGAAAGATCTTCATTCTGTAGATAAAGAACTTGAGACTTAGCAAAATTAAGTAAGCCACCCAGTGCAAGCTAACAAGTAGGAAAGTGAGACTGATGTCTGGGATCATCCGATGTCTATCACCCACACCTCCCCCGTGCCACCTCTCAGGTAATGTAGACACCGAAGCTCTTTTAAAACTTGGAAAATGAATCCCAAAGGAAATATCTTAAAAATCACACATAGTCTTTGTCGCGGTTTAAATCCAAAATGTCCCCCCAAAGTCTCATGCCTTTGGAACATTATTAGCTTACAGAGGCATTCTGTTCATCAGCAGGTTTACCATGGATGAATTCTCGTGCTTTTGAAAGGCGTGATCTGGTTGGAGGGCGGGCTGCTGGGGCATGACCTAGAAGGGTATATTCTTCTTCCTGGCCCCTCCCTTTTCCATTGCTTCCTGACCACCATTCTGTGAACAGCTTTCTCTCATTTTAGGCTTTCCGCTATGACCCTCTATCATTGATATTTCTGTCTTGAAGCTGGCTGACCATGCATGATCTGAGGTCTCTGGTAAGTGTGAGCTAAAAGAAACCTCTGCACCTTTAAGTTATAGATATTGGATGTTGTTTTCCAGCAGAAAGAAGGTAACTGAGACTGCCTTTCGATTTAATTTTATCATTCAACTAAATACTATTCTAACAAAAGGGAAATGATGTTAGAATATAAAGATTTCAAAAATAGATATTTATTGGCTTTCAGTTTTTACTTTTATAAGATATTCAATGACAATTTGAATTAATTCCTGAAGCTAATCATTCTCTGCCTGTTCAGCAAGTGTTTAACATGGGACCACTCACAAGGCATGTGACGTCATTTGCTCTGTTGCAAACTGTGCACCTCTTACACCACAGAAAGAGGGGAAAGGGAAGTGTGCTGCTCCTATGACAACCACACACTTAGGCCACAATGAATCCAAAGTTATTTGCAAGTAAACACATGGAAATTCATCTGATAACATTTGCTATTCCTTTTTTTCTCTATCTCTCACACAAAATAGGTACAGGGAGATGTCTAAAAGTAACTTTTATTTCTGAACAAGAATATAAGTGGTCTATTTTTTTTTAGCTAAACTTAGTGACAAATTTTCCACAGATCCAAATGATTGACTTCCTGCTCTCTTGAGATGAAAGAAAAACATTTGCTCCAATGAAAGTGAAATATATTTATAGCCAGCATTTAGTTTTAACACAGGTTCTGTTCTCTGAAATTCTCCGAATGGACACCACTGGTTACGTTAGCTGGCTGGTCTCCCATTATCTAACACATCTTATTCTATAAATTGCCTGTATCCTGGGTTTCTCATAATGGAAAAAAACATATTTAACCTTCTGAGTCTAGATCCCTTCACTTAGGAGATTGTTCTGACAATTGATCCTTAGATTCACATAGAACCAAAAGAGACCCACGATAGTCAGAGCAATCCTAAGTGACAGGACAAAAGTGGTGGCATTATGATTCCAGGCATCAAGTCTTATTACAAAGCAGCAGTGACACAAACCGTGTGGTACTGGGATAAAAACAAACAGGTTGGCCAATGGAACAGAACTGGGGATGCGGAGGCAACCTCAGGTACTGTCAGCTACCTGACCTTTGAAAAAGGGGCCAAAAGCATCCATCAGAAAAAGGATTGCCTCTTATTAAAACGGTGCTAGGAGAATTGGTTATCCACAAGTGGAAGAATGAATCTAGGTACTCCCTATCACCATGTACAAAAACCAAATCAAAGTGGATCAAATACATAGATACCAAAGCTGAAACACTGAGCCTTCTGGAGGACAAAATAAGTAAAATCTTGAAGATGGAAGCATGATCAAGGGCTTTTTTAATAGGACACCTGGCGCAAGAAAAATAGCCTCTAGAATCAGCAAATGGGATTATAACAAATTAAGAGGTTTGTGCATGTGTGGCAAAGGTAACTGTTAACAGGGTGAAGAGAGAACTGACAGAATACAGAAAATGTTACCACATTTACCTTGGACAAGAAGCTGATAAGAACCTCAAATGGCCAGAAAATACATGGAAAAATGTTCAACATCCTTAGATTAGAGAAATATAAATCAAAACGTCACTAAGATGCCATCTTACCCCAGTGAGAATGGTTTATACTAAGGATGAGAACAGCAACAGCTGCTGGTTTGGTTGTGGGGAAAAGGATTTCTTTTACATTGCTGGTGGCATTGTGAACTAGAACAAGTACTGTGGAAAAAGATTTTTTTTTTACATTGTGTTTTTTTTTTTCCTTACATTGTGGTTGGAGTATAAGCTCGTACAACCCTTATGGAAATCAATATGAAGATTTTGCAAAAAGACTAAAAATAGAAATTTCATTTGACCCAGCTATACCTCTTCCAGGTATCATCTTAAAAGAGTTAAATATATCCTGTTACAGTGCCATATGCATACCCATGTTTAAAGCACTGCAATTTATAACAGCTAAATTTTTGATATAAGCCCATCGACATATGTGAAACCCCCAAAGATAAATAACTGAAAGAGAAAAATAGAGGAGAGGTAGTGGAAAATTGAGAGATTGACTGTGGAGATGAAAAAGAGACGAAGGGAATAGGGTCAGAGGAGAGTACAGAGGGAAATGAGAAGTAAAAATGACCGAGGTGTGACACATTTGTGAACTGTGCCCCCGAGGTAAGCAGAATAATCCTGTATTCCAAACCTAGACTTAAAAAGAGAGGCTCTGGAGCCCAATTTCCAGGGCTTTGCTTGCTTTTGCCACGGAAAGCACATATCCTCCCTGGCTTTTTAACTTTTTACCCATACATGTACTAAGGCAAGCGTGGCTGTGAAGAACAAAGCCAACCATCTTAGCAGTTAGCATCAGGCTTGGCACCAGTTGAGTGCCCTTATGAAGAACTTGCCGGAGAGCAGGCAACAAGAAGTCTTGTGCTGAGGGGACCCAGACAGCCTCCCACCTATACATACAGGCTCACAAGTATCATTGTCCATTTGAGTGTGATTGAGGATAATTATATAGAATATTCACGTAAAAAGTAATTAGAGCCCCACATCAAATCACACAGGCTGCTCTCCACACGAACATTCAACAGCTTTGAGAGTGGGCAATTACTTAGTGCATATTAAACATAGATTTTTAAAAATTCACTTAATGTAAAAGCTGAGGAAGCTAAAGAAAAATGTTCTGGATACTTAAATGGCACAATTGTTAAGTATTTTTTAAAGGAGGTAGACAATGGACTATCGATACAGATGCCCTATTTGCCATAATGTATTGCGGAAGTGCCAACTGGCAGAGCTCATGGCTGGAATGAATAATCTGTTACAACCTTTCGCCACACCAGGTGCTCTGAGAGGTCAGTATGGGCTGAAATTGACTATATGCAGGGTCGTATTCTGGATCAAAAGCCTCCTGTTTGGGAATTGATTTCATCATAGGGGTTAATCCACAGACTTCCTGTGTTGTTAAGAGGTGGGGGTCTAGTTGGAAGGGGCGAGTCACTGGGACTTGCCCTGGAAAGGTGTATATCAGTACTGTCCTTCTCGGATTCTGTATTTCTTATGTGATGCTCTGAACAGTGTTTCTCTACCCAGGCCTCCACCAGACCTGTCCACCACTGCCAACCACTTATGAATGGGTGGAGACCTCCTGAAACTGTTAACTAAAATAAACCTTTCCTCTCTTAACTGTGTCAGGTATTGTATCCGGGCAACAAGACAGTGACTCAGATGTGCGGTGATGCCCACTGTGCAGTCAGAGAGGGAAAACTGAAGTTGGGAAAATGACGTTGCACAGTGAGTAGTTACCGTAGAGTGAATCCTATGGTAAAATATGAGTTGCCAGTAGCTGCTGATCGAGTTGTGGAGTTTTGTTCCCGTAACTATTATTTTTATTGGGATATGAGTTTGATACATAATAATTACATTCACCCTGGGGAATCGGTGTACACCTATCACATCTTTATTATGTTATTTATCCTTCCCCTCTCGATCTCCCCCATCTTCAGACTTCCTAAAACCCAGACTTCCTGGATTTAAAACCCACCGCTACCAGTTAGCCTCAGTAGCCCATGGGCAAATTTTTAACCTGGGGCCCCGTTTTCTTTTTTAGTAAGTGGACACAACAGCCTTTGTTGGCCAGGCTGCAATAGGATAAATCCCTATGAAACGTTTAAGGTAGCACTTGTCACATGGTGAGTACCTGGAAGAAGTGAGCATGATTATTTTTATAAAACTCTCCTTGGAGTTATCAGAGTTATGAGCTTTTTACCTTGTTAAGCAGTTCAGGTAAGCACATCTTCCAAGTTAGGGAAAATTCAGCCAAGCAAATGGGTAAGTAGTTAAGTCACTGAGAGAAACAGTGTGTTAAAGGGATACGATGCATAAGTTGACCAGATCTAGGTCATAGAAAAGATACCTGCTGGTACCAGGGACTACGACCTGGAGAAATACGAGGGGAGCAGACAGGAGCAGTAAAGATGTAACTGAAACCGTTCAGCCCAGACATTGTGAGACTAGACAAGGGCGCGGACATGATGGGGAAGGCCAGGGGAACACAGGGGCCTACAGGAACAGAATATGGGCAGAACTCAGCAACGGACAGGAGATAGGTATGAAGAGCCTGAGCTCTGAGAAGCAAGTGTTAATCAAAACTCTAGAAATGTTTCAGAGCAATCCGGAGTTGCAATGGGATTGTGAACACAGCCAGCTAGGGGCAACTTTCTTGAAGAGAGTCTGAGAACACTCACGGCATTATTTCTCTTCGCAAATAATTGCCAGTAAAACTGGTCAGAATGCATGCTGGCAATTAATATAATCCTTTTAAAAAATAAAAAGGCGGTTACACATAAAAAGCCAAAATGCTGCTGAGAATGCATTATACCACAGCTGCGCTCATAATGAATCGTTTAAATGAGGCTGGTCAATAAGAGGATGAGGAGTTATGAACTCATGGATGCAATCTGGACTTGATGCAAGTGAAAATATTTGCATGCTTTGGACGTCTGTTAGTTGGGATAGCTACACAGCACACCAACCTCATAGAACGTCACATGGACAAAAGTGCCCACATTTTAATAACTCCTACCTACTAGTTGAGTTTACTCAGCTGTATACTTAAATTAATTTAGCCATCACAATCCTGAACATGAAGGAGTGTTATTTTCTTTTCATAAGAAAAAGTGAAGCTGAAGATGATTAAGAAGACTTCCTAAAGTCACCCATCCAAGGCAAAGGGAGATACTGCAAGGATACAAGTTACGTTAAGGGACTTAGGGTCAGCCATGTATGTCCACAGCTGTAAGAAGTGCCCAACTTTGTTTCCATACATGGGAAATGACAGAACACCGATTCCAACTCAGTCAGGTTCCTTGGACTACAAGGCAACTGAACACATAGCTAAATAAACACATATTATTTAAATGAACACATATTTAAACGTGCAAACATAGAAATCATGGCCAGCCTCTGGCTTTAACCATAATTATGCACATTTAAAAAGTGAAGAAGAGAAGGATACACAAAAAAATGAAAACTGCTGAGTTTTTAAAATTCTCTGCGGGTATTGTTGCAATATGGTTTTATGAGGAAAAGGCATTTTATGAGAAAAAGGTATCAAAATTAAGAAAACCATTTTCACAGGATATTTCACACACTCAAATCTGTAGCTGACATCTCAAAATGTCACTACATAATAAAAACTCAATCAAAGAATATTTATTAATGTCTACTGTTTGCTGAAGACAAACATGAGGTATTCTTTTAATCACTTGTGAGCTGATTCCAGAAGCACAGCAAAATATAGCATCTGTTCAGTGTTCAAATATAGTTTTTCGTTTTTACAAAAACTACTTGTTTCTACTGTGAGTTTTCCATGAACTCACTTCTTTCATTAATTTATTTAAGATATAATTGTTTCTCAATGAATTGAATACAACAAAGTAACAGATTTTCCATATAACCTATATTATCAAATATTCATTTTTAAGTTTCGATACTTGCTCTGTCTTCCATACTACCCAAAATCAAAAAATTCTTTAAAATAGCTAATTTCTCAAAGAACATATACAGAACTAAACAAGATATTGATTAGAAATATCAGCTGGTTGGTGAATTGCCCCTCCAGGACCAGCTACATTTGAACTCTTACAACTAAGGAGAAATAAACTTGTATTGCACACCTTTAAGAAACATTGCATAAAAAGAAACAGCTAAAGTCTTTGTGCCACAACAGAAGGTGGAACTAAGTGTCGGGATTTCCAGAGTTCGATCTTAACTCAGCCTCCTAAGACTTTGAAAAAGTCATTTATCTTCCTTCATAAATTCGCACTTGCCTTGGTTATAAAATTGGAAACCTAAAATTTCCTTTGTCCAAGAGAAACTATGAAGCACCAGGTACTTACTGAGGTACAGGTGATACATGAAAATATTAGCTTTTATTATGAATTTAAAAGTATGATGTTCAGCAATTCTATTCCTAAGATAAATTCTTAAATATCCAGTGTTGCCTCAATGCCAACCTGTGCTTTGGCCAAAATCTTTGTAGACAGAAAACTGCCATAAATTTAGCCCTGCACTCAGAGCAGTTTTTTCCCTGTATCTGGATGGGAAATTTACAGTGGTATTTGGCCAGCATTTAGTACTTACAACGTAATAACTTAAAACTCAAAGTTATGAAAATATTCAATTACTTCCAAAAAAGCTTTTTGGAGGAAAAAAACCTATTTGCTCACACTTTTTCTTTTTTATTTTTAAAAATAAACTAATCTCTTTAGATTATAATGCAATATTTGAATTTCTCATCTTTGATCTTTTCAAGTGACGTTCCTATGTTTCTTGTATAGGCAGATTTTATGTAATGATTTCATGTCAGGCAGAATTTTCACTAAACTGAAACCTCTGCTCCTGTTTTCAGACCCGAGGAGACACAGTCTGTGCGTGCTGGTACTGATGGTGTGGGATGAAGTGTGCAGGGACAGATGACAGGTAATAAAGGTAATACAACCCAAGAGCAGCTGGCGCAGGGTAGAGTGACCACCTCTATCCCCCCCTAGATTATCAGGTAAGGAGTGAAGAGATTAAGTCCTCCCCAGAACAAATACAGTGACCTTCACAGAGGGAACATAATTCAGTCAATACACTCTGAAGAAGTATTTCAATGCTAGAATGAAAAGAAAATAACAGGAGGAAATAAAAAATGTGAGAATAAAGAGAAGTTTTTGTATCACTGAGTTCAGATGATAGACGCTTAAAAATACTGCATAAGCAGGTGAGATAAGCTTACTAGCGTCTTATTAGAAAGAATGAAAAATGTCCATTTCTTGCTTCATTGGATTTTTATTTTAATTGAATGAAGAAATAGAAAGGTAAGCTCTTCCCCAATCATCAATCCTGAACCACAAATTTGACATCCGGGGAATTTCCAGGTAATATAGAAAAGTAAAAAATATTTATCTTGGTCATATGGGTTATGAAAAACTGGAATGAGGAAGTTGTCAAAATAACAAAGATCAGATTTATAAATGCCCACAGAGTAAATCTATCATGGAAGCTATTGTTTTTATTACACCTTTTCCATGGGGAGATTATTTAGGGATCGCATGGCCTTGCTTCAAAGCAGGCATGATTTATGATTGCTGGGCAGGGATATTTTTTTCCTCTTGACATCTATAAGGAAAACCACTCTCTGTCAAATTGCTTCTTATCTGGCCCCTTTTATAAGGTGCCAAGATAAGATATTTTCTGAAAACTTAAGACACTGACATGAACTAATAAGACTGAAACATACATAAAAGTAGCAACTCTTCAACAGTAACCAAGATTTCCAACTTTTCTTAGCATCTCAGCATTGACGATCACTGCTCTGTTTCTACCTGATTGGGAGACATCTTCGGAAGTTGTCACGGGATAAAGCAAATGGACCCCATCATGGGCTCGGCACATTCTTTTCCTTTGCTGAGTTACTCAGGATCCACAAGTAATCATTCTATTTTATTATTTTCATGAGTTTTAGATTTTGTTTTTCCCATTTTAATTAATCACTATTTTTATCACTTACTGAAAAATGAATTTGAGTTTATGCATAACCCATTTTCCTTATGTTTGCACAAAATAATTATGGTTCCTAGCTACTACATTCAAAAGAAAGATTAGCACTAAATATTGATAATAATTGTTGGTGACACGCTATTGTGTCTTATACTTTAAGATGCACACATTCAAAGTTATTCTCCCTTAAACCTTACATCTCTGAGATTAATAGAATTCAGTGAGACTTTTTCTATAAATACTGTATCCTGTATGTATCTTTTATGTCAATAGTTCATATTTGTTAGTAAGCCTGAATGAATGAATTTTAAAAAGATCTAATGATTTAACAATAAAATATAAGCAGAGACAAGTAGCCCATGACTGAAAATAATGAACAACAGTTGAATATACTAGGTTAGAAACTTAGAACACAATATCTACTATTTCCAAAGGCCCCAAAGATATGAAAGGCTGTCTTCCATGTGCTACTACAGTCTATTTTATATTAGGGTATTTCCTGTTATGAAGTAATTTCTAAAAGAATTTTGATCTCCACAGTTGCTGACAATTGGGGGGGGGGATAATATGGCTTCCTTAGCACAGAAGATACTTTTCCAAAGATTGTAAGTGTTCCATTATAACAGATAGTTGATAAAACAATCATTGTGAGCTGCTGCCCATACTGTTAATATTATTAAGACTTCTGATTCTAGGTACTAACTCTTAAGCCCTTTGGAGGAATCACAACAACATGAAAGAGAAGAAATCTAACTTCCTCCAGCTCCTTTGTCAAAAGCTAGTCAGTTATTTTATTTACAGTCTCACATTTAATATGATAAGACAGGTATTATTATCCCTAGTTTATGATGAAAAGACTTAGCATAGAACCTGTCTTCTATTTATAATCTAGAAAGGGACATAAAACACATCAAACAAAATCAAATTTATTATCAATTTTTTGGTGGAAGTTTTGGAGAATTTATACATTTCACGTGATCAAAGCAATTCTATTATAGCCAGGTAACACTTACAGGAATCTCATGGATAATATTCCCTTCCCTACGTGCTTGTCCTGTACCTTTTGTGTCCCTTACAAATATGCAGCCAATGGCCTTCATTATAGGAGAGGATGGAGGAGGTAGTCAAGAGCAGAGGAATCACTGTTCAGTATTGAATTTCAACATAAAGAATTTAAAGTCCTTATCTGCCCCGGTAGTTGGAAAGCTGAACACTTGCTGCTTCAGGGGAGGTTTTTTCTTGGAATTTTAAAAGCTGGACACGAAGTATCAAGCCAGAGGAAATGGACAATTGATCATGACTATCAGCCACAGAGTTTAAAAGAGTGTTTGATTTAAATATCTGACTTCTCTCTTCAGGAGAAGGAGGTATGTCACGTTGGGAAGAGGGAATGATTCACTGCGGGGGGCTGGGGGGGCAGAGAATGGATAGCAGTCGGGGCCTAGGCCTGGGCCCAAGACTGGTATAAAACTAAGCAATCTGACAGTAGGTGTGACAAAACCATCCAATTAGCTCGAGAAGTGTGCTTTACTCAAGTCTTGTTCTTCCCTTTTCAAATTATAGCTTGGGAGCATGGACTCCTCTTGGAATGCTCTGGTTCTCTGATTGACAACTAAGCAACCGTGTCCACGTTAGGAGACTGAGGGAGGTGCCTAGAGATATGTGTCCATGGATCCCGGCCCCTGTGGGCTCCCCATGCCCCAAGGAGATGGGAATGTGCCCAAGATGAAAGTGCCTGACGTAGGCACACAGTAATTAAAAGGAAGAATAGCACCAAAAATATTAATAATAATTGTGGGTTGTATCTTATACTTTAAGATATGCTTTCACATTTATTCTCCTTCAAACCTTACATCTCTGTGAGATTAACAGAACTCAGTGAGATCTGAAAGGATGGAGGTTTGGGACAAAGAGAAGAGAAAGTACTGATATCCTCATGAGTTGTGGTCTTGGCATTGTGTAGAGAAATCTTAGTAAGAGCCGGGTGTAGTGAAGGCATATGAGCCCACTGGTCAGACAACTCAAGAGAAGCCAGAAATTGGGAAAATACGATGGCATGAGGGATCGATATCTCATCCATGACGGGTCTCACACACACGCATAACAGCACTAGCACTGTTATCACCATGGAGAAGGAAAGAGAGGACATAGTGTTATTTACTTTTTCATTTCTGGGTGACAATATCCAACACACACAACTCAAGGGAGGAAAGATTTATTTTAGGTCTCTGTCCATTCATGGGTGGCCAACAATGGTAGAAGGGTCTGGCAGAGATGTCCCAGGAGGAAGGATCAGGGCTGGGAGAAGACAGGACAGGAGCCAGTCTTTTCAGGCCACACCTTTGGTGACTTCGGACTCCCTCAGTGATCTGCCCCACATCCTAACAGCCCATAAAATCCAAAGATAATCCACAACATCCAAATACATGAGATTTTGGGGGGCATCCCAGATCCAAACTATAACAAAAAATGGCATTTAAATAAAAAACAACTTGATAAATTCACCAAGGAAATAGGAATTTAACAAGTCCAGAAGAAGAAGCCTATCAGCTACACATTTTAAAAAGCTTTACGTTGACACACCAGAGTTTGTGACTATGACTAAACTTTTTAATCTTTGACAATATTAAGTTAAAAACAAGTCTTTAAATATTTACTAAACAAATTTCTGTTTATTTATCTCATTTGATTCTCACGATCCAATAGTGATGTGGAATAATTATTTTCTTTATTCAGACAAAATAGAAATCAGGACTTCAAAAACTAGGCTGTTTCAAATTTCTTTACTATTTCTAGAGAAAACTAGAACCCAATTCTAGGTTTGACCATCTCAAAGCTCACACTGACTCCACTGTTCTGCACTGGCCTACTTTATTTGATTTAGAAAACAATATGTAGTGTTTTCATTCATTTGAATCTAACAAGAAGGTACAGTCAATCTAGACTACAGGTATGATCACATTATGCCTGATGGAATAACAGAACACATACACACATAAAAGTATGACAACTAACATTGTAAATACAATTGACAACTAACTTGTATGCATGTATTAACTTCATTTTGGCTCATTTTGTTATTCATTTGTTTTCCTAGAGTGCTGAGTATACAAAAAAGAATCAAATACTCTAATACCATAATGTTTGTCCTACTAGAAAAGACAGAGATATAAACAATTGAAATATAACACAACTGGCCTCGTGATGTGGTTATACCCAAATTAATTCCAATGCAGAGAGGCAAAAAAGCACTGGATTTTCCCGAGATGGGAGAAGGAGGAAGGTACAGAGAGGCCTCATGGAAAGAGTAAGTAGTTTACCGGTACTTCTAGCAGAGCACACTTACGCAGACCAGGTATATTTTTAGAGCATCTAAAAACTCAGTACAGCCCAGTGGTCAAATGCATATTTAAGCAGAAGTTAACATGTATATCTGTAACTCATGTCAAAGGGTTTGGAAACTGGGAGTTGGTGATGGTTGAATCAAAAGCATTCCAAGAGGATCTGCTCAAAGCTTCAAAGTCCAAAGCTGCACCCAGGAGGGACTGAAGGAAAAGCAGGGAGAAAGTGAGGCACTGATGTAAGGTAGAGATGAGAAGTTGCTCACTAGGGGAGCCAACAGGGAACAATGAGAGGAAAGGAATTTGAAAACCACTCTGCAACCGGCAATCATAAAAGCCACCAGAAAACCTGTACAGGAGTAGTGGAGGGACAAAGCAGGCAATCTGAAGGTTGGGAAAATGAATTATATATGCCATGAAGAAGAGTGACCTAAGAAGGAAAACCCTCAGGGATATCATACCATGCTTTGCCACTGACATCCTCAGGAGCACCTCAAGGGGAGTACAGGTTCTCGGGCATCTAGATATCTAGACGTGTGGATAAGCATATCTCTCCAGCTCAGCATTATGAAGGCAAGAGAGTCACGCTTTCCACAAATTAGATCGGAAGGGCATAACTGCTCAGGAATTGCTGCAATCGCTTGAATTTCATTTTGTTCCTCAGCATTCAGAAAACAGAAAACCCATGTTTAAAAGAAAATGGAATTTCTTGGGGCTTAGATTTTGTTGCTTAATTGATCGCATTAGTTACTTATCTTGTTGCTGTGACAAAATACCCAACATCCCCAAGTTAAATTAATTTAGCTCACAGTTTCAGAAGATCTCTCTCCTGCACAGTCCAGGGCGGCCAGCAGTGTTGAGGACACATGGCAGAGGCAGGAGAGCTGCTCACTCCACTGCAGACAGGCCGAGCGAACGAGGAGCGAGCAGAGGAGCAATCCCAGGAAGAAGCCGCAGCAACCTTTCTTCTTCCTTTATGTACTTTACGCCGCCCATGGCCCCTCCCTTACTTCGTGGTCCACAAGTCAATAACAAACACCTGAAATCTCTGCACGAGGCAATCCCCAATGTCAACAAGTTAACAATCTTTCCAGGTCAAACTTATACACACCTGCCTCTTCCAGCTAATCACACACAGTTCCAAATACAGGAGGCTTTTGAGAGCCACTCAGGAGACAAACCACAGCATTGACATCATAAGAAAATATTTGGCAGCATTAAGTATCAGTTAGGTTTGGTGCACGGATCTATAACCACAGCACCGTGGGAGGCTGAGCCAAGAGAATCACAAGATTGAGGCCAGTCTGGGAAGTTTAGTGACTTATCAAGCACCTGTGTCAAAATTTAAATAAAAATAATTAAAAATGCGCTGGGAATGTAGTTCAGTGCAAAGTCCCTGGGTTGAATCTTTAAGTACTACAGAAAAGTATTAAGGCCTTAAATAACACAAAATGCCAAGATTAAAGTCTATTAAAGACTATTTTTCCTCCAATATTTATCAAGAATTTCCTTTTTACTACATTGATATCAACTAAGCTAAAAAGATGTCTTCATTTTTCAATGAGAAGAATAAAAACAATAGTCATCGAGGGCTATAGGAATTATCTCAAGTACACGGTGCGTGCTCTCTCACTGATGTCCTCCCCAGAACACCTCCAAGAAGAGGCTTACAGTGCATTGTGCATATCCCACCTTTAGGAGACCAGCTTGTCCACAGCCTGAGAGCTGGGAAAGGCAAAGCCCCCACCTCTCCCAGTCCCAGATGAAGCTAGAGCTTAGGTTCTCGCTTCTGCCCCCAAATTCTAGTCTCTGTCCATATTTTGCCTTTGCAGTCAGTTGGATACATATTTCCCTGTGATCTGAGGCAAATTCACTAGTGCATTTATGGGTGGGACACAGGAATCCGGGATAGCAGGAAGCACGAGGCATTATTCTTCAACTACTTGCACCAGGGTTCCTGGGCTCATTATTTGTTGCCCTGCATATATTATCCTTTGTGGTTTCCAAACAGCCCCAGGCAGGAGCCAATGGCCATGATTACAGTCAGTCCTAGTTTAAAGAGAGGATTAGAAAGGGGGAAAGTTTAGCTTGAAATCTTCCAGCTCACAGCTGGGTGTAGTGATCCTTATTATGGGAGGCTGAGGCTGGAGGATGGCAAATGAAAGTCAAAATTTGAAGGTCACAACCTAGCAACTTAAGATTCTGCCTAAGAAATTGGGGGTGGGGGGAGTGAGGGATTGAGAGAGCGAGAGAGAGAGGAGAGAGAGAGAGAGAGACTCTGGATTCAACCCCCAGTACTGCAAAACCAAACCAAACTAAAGCCATCCAGTTCCCGGGTAAACAGAACCCATAGGATCCCAGTCGGTGGGTGTCCCATTTACCACGGCACAACGTCTCTTTGCAGACGTCAGTTCAGTTTTCTATACATTTGTTTAAAGACAGTGCAGGTAACACTTTGAGGAAGTTGCAGGTGGGATTGGAAGGCTGTGAGCATCAGCTTAGGAAATTGAGACTCCATGAGTGGGACAAAATATTAGATATTTCTGAAAAAAATGTGGAAGAAAAACTATTCACAAAGAAGAACTGAACAGCAGATGGCTGTAGACTAAAGTTAGGCCAAGTGAGTAACACTTAAGTTCTTGCATACAAGGAAGGAGGGAGAGGAAGTCAAAACCCTGTAAACTGACTACTCTTTAAGTGAACGTTATTCAAAGAAAGTTGAATCATCCTCTAACACAACCGTACATAGCTAGTAAAGCTGGCCCCATGTCAGGCCAACTCTTAGTATCTCCACTATCAAACTGCAATAGATTTAAAATGACACCAAACCTCCCTTCTTCACAGATTTGAGACTCTGCAGCTTTTTTCTCATCAAAGCAATTTTTGTAAATAAAGATTTGTAGTAGTTGAAACTCATCTGTAGTAGAAAGGGAGACCGCATAAATTATCTTCTAAGGTATTTAAGATAAACAATGGAAAGTTTTGCTAAAGAAACGTGTAGGAGGATATATTTCTTCATAGTAGTTTGTGTGGCCCTTTCTGAACTCCCGGTGGCTGGCTATGTCATTCTGACAAGGTCAGCGGCCCCCATTTAACTGGCTGCAAGTGTTTTATCACACCGTGCTTCCAAGAAATGTCCACGGGGGCAGCCCACAACTTATTCTCGACAGCTCTAGGTTCCTTCAAAGTTTCCCATTTCGTGTGTTTCTACTGCAAAGGAGTATTAGCAACAGTGATTACTTCCATAGATGATGGGACATTTTTCTTAATGGTGATTCACCTTGAAAAAAGATCACAATGTGCTCCAGACTCCTGTGTGTTGTTCTAAAGCTTTAAGTTCCATCAAGCTTGATATACACAAATGGTAAGGAAATCCTATGAAAAGCGAGGGGAATAGTCTACATCATGAAATCTTCCCATTTCATACACCTCTCCTGTAATTCTCCTGCTTTTCCACAAAGAAAAATCTACTTCTTAAGTCTATAAATGGCATTTTATATCCTTTCTTCCCTTGAATTCACACAAAGAACATTACTGAATATATATTTTTATTCTTTTCCTAAAAGATATATTTGTTTACAGAGTCAATGAGGATTAGGATTACATTTGATAAAAAAAACCATATCATACTTTAGATGAACTTATACTAAGTCTGGAATAAACACTAACTCCTTTTCTCTTATCCTATACCATTTATGTCTATAACTAATATAAGCTGCTCTGTAAATAGTTGAGATTTTTAAAGCAATTCAAAAGATGCAAAGACTTAGTGGTTCACCTGTATGGAAGTTGTATGCAATGAGCACATGATGAACCCCTTGAGCAGTGTTATGTTACCTGTACGGTGCTACAGAGACCCCGAGAGATGAGGGTCCCCCAGGTGTGACGATTCAATTCAAACAGGAAAATGAAATAGAAGTTAACAAGAAGAAGAGAGCAGTCAGCCAGGACAGTGTGTGTACGGAAGCAAGACCTTTTCAGGAAGACCGATGTGTTTGGGCAGGTATGCGGCAAAGCTGGCATGCACATACATCAGCTGTGTCCAACCTGCAGCCCATTTCTTATATTCTTATTTGTTTTAAGTAAAGAAGAACTATCATGAGCCACATATAATAAAATGTATAATATACTTAATATACATATAAAATTATAAGAACTTCCACTTTAAAAGCATATTGAAAACAAAAAAGTTTTTAAAAATGGTAAGTTGTCAAGCCTAGGTAGATAATGAGTAACCTGGGAGCACTGAAAGAAAAAGAATGATGAATTTTGATCTTTATGTACAAAAAAAATCAAACTAGTAAGTCATTTTAATTGGGGAGGAGTCAGGCGAAGCAGAGTACATGACCAAAGTACCATCAGGGTAATTGTGTACTAGATGGGCTCTTATAATTAAATTATTTAATTACCACCGCATTCACATTAGTTGATTATCATTATGTTCACTGTACACATGAGTAAAGATGATGAGGAAACTTCAAATCACAGTTCTAAGGTAACCTAACTAGAAAGTAACAGGAAAAAAAAAAAACCCAGGTCTTTGACCCAGCTGCGATTCAAATGTGAATATTCCTAAAGCACAGACGCCAGCAGAAAAGAATTCTGACCACTATCTTTAAAATTTTAAAGACCAGGATAGCAGATGGCAGAGCATAATACAGATGAGACAACAAAAAATAGTAAGGATTTCGTGTCTCTGCAATGGAAGAACCCGCAAGTAACCTCACAGGCACCTGCGTTATGAGATAAGAGAGAAAGGAATTCTAAGGAAAGAGTCATTTCACCCATCTTTGCCTCTGGAGCTAATGTTTTGCTAATCAACATAAAGGTCACTTTCAAAAAATTATAAATAGTCTCTACAGGGTATTTGGAATGAGAAAAGAAATAGAATCCCATCCTGGACAAGTCCAAAAACCCAAGCCATCCAAAGAACCATATTCATCCCAAAGAGCCAGTCCTCCCATTTACCGCAGACAAACCCCAGCTCCCCCGGGGACTGGGTTTCCTCTGCCCTTCTGCGCAGTCAGCAGGACTCAGAAGATGCACTTGGAAGGCAGCACTGGCTGCCCTTGTGCCTTTCTGCCCCGGGCAGGCAATGCACACACATGATGTGATAAAGTCTTTGTGCAGGCAACATCACCTTTTGTCATTCAAGGAGAAAAAGAGCTGTAGCAATGCAATCCTGTTTGCACTCCTAAAATGATTCAAATAACTCTGTCCTACCCTGAGTTTGTCAGTAATCAAATAACAAAATATCAGATAAGGCATATATATTTTTTACATAGATTTCTCAACTGGAGGTAAGGTATTTTTCTCTTTAAATAGAAAGCAAGAAATTACAAAATAATTAGACATTGGCATGCCAACTCTCCAACATAAAACATAATGGTTTTAAACACAACAGTCTAACTTACCTCTGTTGTATGTATTGAAGTTCTTTGGGATATTTCATTTCATCAAAGCATTCTATAATCAAAAAGTATTTGAAAACCACTGTTCTAAAGGTTATAGGTTAGGGATCCAACTGGTTTCAGAAGAACAGTATGGAATTGGAAATATGAATGTTCTAATCTATGTACTTATGAAGAATTTAATTAATTAAAAACACTTCCAACTTTTATGATTCTATTAACAAAGCAAAATAAAAATGTTCTCCTTTGAAGATAGGGCTCATAAAATAAAAAAATAGCTCTATTTCAAAGTTTTAGATGCAGTAGGCCTGAACAAAATGCAATATATAAATTTTTGATAGGCATCTCACCAATCCCAAAGCACATTCATTCTTAAAATCTTCTTAAGTCACTCCAAAACTTCTCCAGATTTTGATAAGAAATAAAATCATATTTCATCATTTTCAATGCTTAAAAACATACAAACTTGTTTCCCCAAGTTCAAATGAATTTCTATCATTTAAAACTTTAAGATGGATGTTATTTTTTCTAAGTGTCCTGCCGCCGAGGGAAACAGCAGAGCAAAGCAAAGGTAATTTATTTGAGACATTTTTAAAATGTACTTTGACTCGATCAAAGATGAAAACAACAAAATATTTTCATAAGCACAACTGCATTATACAGATCTGCATGCTGGCCAGAGTCCAAAGGCCAGGGAAGCAGGCCAGGAGCTCAACAGTTGGTGGCATCGGTGATGCTATCGTGGTTGGTCCTAATCCATTTAGTCATTTAAAAAAAGATCAAAATTTTGTCATTTTCAATAAAGAAAAAAATGAGCAAATCGTGAATAGCATCGCGATGAATTTTAAAAAGCCAGACTTAGACAAATATCGCACATTGTCCCTAATATATGGAATCTAAGCGATGTCAAGAAAGCACAAAAGAGACTAGTTTGAGATAAGAAGAAGAGAAAATATAGGAAAGGAAGAGTGGAAGAGTGAGTCGCAGGGCCCATGAAGATGAGCAAGACATTGGCCATATTGATAACTTCCCAAATAGACATGTGAACAAAGAGGAGAGCGGGAAGATAGGCAGAGGGTGAGGTGGGGGAATAATCAAAAGGCTGTCAGGTGCATCTACACACCTGCCAGAACGCGATGCACTAGTCTATAACCACTACACACTAACAAAAAAAGTGGGGAAAAGATGTGAGTAAAAGGTCTTTCCATGTATAAAAGCTAAAACCACTACCCAGGGGATAGATGGAGATTTTTTTCAGAGTTCCTAATGGCATTGCTGAGGCTTTGTACCAGCATGGAAACTTAACCATTCTGTCCCTTGCAAAGTCATGCCTGGTCATGTGACCTTCCATGGCCAAAGTCTATGAATAGATGTAAAATATGCTCTGTGGGAGCAGAAAATATTCTTCACACCTGAAGAAACCAAGTATAATAAGAGCAGGAATAAGCTGTTCTTTTGAAACTATAAAGCGTAATAGAAAACGGTAGAAGAAATTAGTATTCAAAAAGGATGAGTGGAAATTCATGCTTTCTTTCCATGCCAGAAAAATAATTAAAAGAAAACCAAGATAGCAATAGAAGTGAGTCATTTTTTGCATACCCAATTTTTAATTTGAAAAGTTTTAATTTTCTTAAAATGTGGCTTAATTATTTTCTACACAAGAGTATCCAATTCATTTCCAGTAATTTTTAAATAGAGATATGTATTTATTTTTATTAATTGATGCTGTGATTCCCCTTCCTTCAATATGTCAGCCGGTTATTTGATTTCACTCATATAAGTGGCAATGTTCTAGGTATACTTAAATAAATTATCTGACTTTCCGTGATTCTCCAGTCTACAAACTGGACCATCATGCATCTAGTTTCTCAAGTCAGAAATCTTAGAATAAACCGTGACGCCACACTTTTTCTCAATAACTCTCTCTCAGAATCAACTCAACAACAAACCCAGTAACTTACAAAAGGACTATATCATAGTCCCATCTTCTCTGTCCATCTCTACCACCAAAATTCTGACTCAGTTTTTAGTAATAAGAGCATATAGATCACCCTGGTCTCCTTGATGTACGTACAGACCAGAAGAGCCATTATGAGGGTTTATAAGACAAGCAGCAGAATTCTGAGACCTCTGGGATATCAAATGTATTGTGCACAAAACTCAAGCTGAGCAAGTCAAAGTCCTTACAACTGGAAACATTTTTGCAAATGTAATGATCTTCATTTATTTTTAAAATAATTCCTTTAAAACTGTAATAAAAAATAACACATTTTTGCATTAAGAACAAAATCAGATCAAAATTTTGTCATCTACAATAAAGAAAACAAAAAAGAACAAAGCATGGATTGCATCGTGTTGAGTGCAGTAAGCCAGACTTAGACAAATATCGCATATTCTCTCTGATCTATAGAATCTAAGTGATGACAGGAAAGCAGAAGAGACTTCTATGAAATAAGAAGAAGGGAAAAAAGGACAGAAGAGGAGTGCAAGGGTGAGACACTGGGCATCACAGCGTAAGCTGGACATCGGATTCCAGTGTCCCTGGAATTTCATTTTGTCTCTCAAATTGAGAGGAAAGAAACGTGACATTTGTCTCTACAGAGAATCCCGAAGTCTCCACATCACACCCTTTCTTGCTAGGTCTAGATATTGAATGCTTGTGTGCAGTGGGGCCCTGCTTTAGAATAGATTTTCAGGGACTATATCAATAGAGGCTTTACCCTGACACAGGCTGTGTTATCAGGGAGAGATCAAACAGTGCACGGAGTCATTAATGCATCTATTCAGATGAGAGAGTCTTCACTTTTTGCTCTTACTGTGCTGGTCAAAGGGAGTCACATGATCATGCGTATGTGCCACGAAGGGTGGGAAGTAAATGCTATAATATACTCGGAAACAAACAAAAATAAATAAAGGAACTACACTAACAGTTGTAAAAGCCATTTAGGAGTTATTCAGAAGCATGAATAAAATTATTCGTCTGGTTATCCATCCATTCATTCATCTGGTCATTCATTCATTCACAAAACATGCATAATTTTCTGCACTGTACCATGTGCAAGTTTTCTAAGAATTAAAAAAAAATCAAATGAGTCATGATGTAAAGTGTTGATTTGAGGTTAGTTGGTTCAAAAAAATGTTTAAATAACCATGCCAGAAATAATTGGGCCACATATTAAAGGATCCTAAAAAAAATAGACTTGAAGTGATTGTTGGATGATCACACAAATCTCACACACTTTGAAGGTTTTAATCATTTGAAAAGAAAGTATATGGAGAATGCAATCCTCAAGGAATTCTTAAGTTCCATTAACCTGCCACATATACAAAATCTTTTTCATCCAACTAATTACAAAGAAATTACCAGATTGTAGCAGTGATCATTGCTTGGCTTGATGATGAACTTCTCACTTGACTTACATATAGAAGGGAGAGTGCAAACCCTTTTAAATGGCCTTGTAGCAATTTTGCTGGCTTCCTTTTCAATGTACCTGCTGGCAGCCATTGTATTATTTTTTTATAATGTTCCCTTATGGTACGATAATCCTCATATCCCAACACCATGTCCTAGCTTCTATATTGAAAGTGCACTATCTTATCAATTCTCAAATAGTAATGCTAAAACCATTGCTAATAGTTAAAATAAGTATTCATAATTTCTGAGCCCAAATACAACTTTTGTTGGATTCCCACTGTTTTTGATATGTTATTATATAAAATCCTATCAGAATAAGGAAGATTTAGTTCATGTTCTTCCCTACTAGTTATGAACAGTTTTGTACATGCAAAGAGGATTTGGGACTGTCTGAGTCACAAGTGGAGGAAAAAAGTGACAGTTATATCCCTAACACTGACTGTAAAGACACCATGAGCACTCGAATGTCCCCACTGAGCTCATGTTAAAATGTAAATACCCATTGTATGCCCACTCCATCTACCTGGATGCTGAGACTTTAATCCAGGACCTCAAGCTATGCCCTTATCCCTTCCTCATGAGATATGAAGAGATGGGATAAGGCAGGTGGTGATTAGAGGGCTGGAGTGTGGCACAGTGGTAAGAATTCACCTAACATGCCCAAGATTCTTGGTTCAGTTCTATCCCCTCGGTGATTAAATCAGGACGATAGAGCCTACTTCTAGAATAGGTGGTTGACAAGGTATATCAGGAGTGAGTCAGTTATAAAAACTAGTTGGCTCTGCCTCTTGATGAACAATTCTTCTTATAAGATGCTTTGTTAAGTCCCCACCATCGAAGAAGCCCTCACCAAGTGTTGCCACTCCAAAACCATGAACTGAATAAACCTTTATTTTTTATAAAATAACTAGTCTCTGGAATTCAATTATAACAACAGAAAGTGACTAAGACGCATTTTTTTTTTAAGCTGACACCATTACACCATATCGGTGTGGCTAAATTTACCCTAATCAATGAACAACAGAGAGCACAAATCTCTTGCCAATAGCCCCAGTAGGCAAGGACCCTTGCTCTGGGTCAGGAAGTAGATTCAGGATGAGAAGCATACAGTGCAAGTTCCTGGAAGAGGTTGACACACAGGTACTTAACAATTTCTTTGTGTTGCACCAGGGGTAGACTCCAAGGTCCTCACGCTGAGCTATGTTTCCAGTCCCTTTTATTTTTTGATTTTAACACAGGGTCTCAGTAAGTCACTAAGTTACCCAGGCTGGACACAACTTTGCAGTCCTCCTCCCTCAGCATCCCACAGTGCTGGGATTGCATGCCCCTGCCACTGGGGCTAGAATAATAATTTTTAAAAGCAACTGTTAACCACTGTTTATGCCAACCTTGCTCTAACTTTTAATCCAGCACATTTTATTTAGGTACGTTGAAGGCTTTTACAGTGGTCTTCTTGCATTCTCTATTTTGTAAATGAGTATGCACTTACATAAATAAGTTTACACCCTATCTGTGTGGAATGTGGCTCTATTACTCTATGTATTAACTTTAGAAGCTCATTTAAATTATAACTTTTGTATAGAAAATAAGCATGCTTGTACATTCAAGTCACTTCTTCTTGTTCCAAACTAAAAGGGTGCATCTCCTTTCCACCCAGCGCCCTTTGGGTTCTACTTTGATGTACACCGTGTGTGAGTTTCAGTGGCATGCTTTTTTGTCAGCAAAAAGCAAAACTTAGAGAAAGCTAACAAGCCAACAAGCCTAAAATACCCTTTTTCCTCATAATGTGTGTCTAGATATTATCTCAATAGACTAAATGAAATTACTAAATATTCTGACAGATAAAACACTTCATTTTGGGGGTGACTCAAAACCAGAGCTGGTGGAAGCTGACATCTTGTCTACTGCTAGCACAGAGCTTGAGGACATTTCGATTTTATCATGTGAAATGGTGTGTGGGATTATATTCACAGATGCAGAAATATGTTCTGTTCTATCACGCCCACGGGTCCCAGAGCGGTACACCCAAAGCCCGCGTGAGTAAGAGCCAGTCTACAAATAAGATGCACAGCAGACTCACTGATAGGCGAAACGCTAACTCAGTCATCATGACGTTTCTTCCATTTTAAGCAGTATTTGCACCTCCAAGTTATAATTTGCCTTTTAAAGAGGAATTTTTCAACTGGATTGTGTTGGCTTATCATGCTTAAGCAACACTTTTGTTTGTAAATATTTCTACATTTCATTGTCTATAATGTAAAATATACATTTTAGAAGATTTACATCACAGTTTTGAAAATGCTGTATAATTAATGCTAATACATTTTGTCAGTAGGTTGAAAAAATTCTTCCCTAAATTTACCAGCAACCAAAGCTACTAGATAATGCAGAGTGATAATGTTTACACTAGAAAAAAACCATTGAGTGAGAAACACTTATTTCAAATTTGTCTTGTCACGGAAGAACTAAGTTATAATAGATATCAAACACACATTTAAGAGAGGGAATGTGTTATTTCAAAAGATCCTTCAAAATGGAACTTGTGAGTTTCAGTGACCTGCATTTTGTTTATAGAAAGCAAGCTTTAGCTATGTCAGGGCAGGGAAAGTTAGCAAGCAAGCAAGTGTAAAAATCTTAGCAGTAGGATGAAAAAATTCACAGAAATAGATCTGTTTTAAAAATTATAACTGTCTCATTTTGTATGCCTGATTAGAAGGCTTTCCTAAACAATATGTAATAGTGAGACCTAACAACACTTTAAATTATTCTTGGTTTTTAGTAGGAAAACTCATTGACTCGACTTTAACAATACTAGCAGATTTAAAATAGAATTCATCTATTTAAAATGAACTGAATATTCCTCCACCATCCAATTTAAGTTGGAATTATCATAAGAAGGTCAACAATTTAAAAGAATATTTTAAGTCTCAAAAGAGAGGAAATGGCATCCGACTTTAGAATACCTCAATATTAGTAAAAATTAATTCCATATGTCTTAAATAAAGGCATCTTTTTAAAAATAGAAAACTTAACGAATGTTAAGTTTATGATATCACAGTTCACCTAGACAGTTAAAAAGCACAACTGTCCAAAAAACTTAAGACAAATAAAAACTCAGGGAAAATTTCAGGCCAAAAATCAAATGCAAAAGAAGTTATGTTTTGGACGGTGTAACCATGACTGGCTGCACTAATGAGAACTCCTGGACCAAAGTTCCTCTGTGTCCGTTGCCTTGCTCCTTCACAAGGGATGTAGTTTTACGGGTCAAGCTTGGGAGCTCATTACTCGGTGCCACCACAGCTTCCTCTAGAAGTAGCCTTGCAACCTTAGGCAAGAAAGCCAACTTCGCTAGGCCTGAGTTGTCTCTCAAAAAATGGGGCTCTCACAAGCCCTATCCAGCGGTGAAATGTTATAATCTCATAAAATGGGAAGCTCAGAACTATGTGTGTCTGTGTTTTGCAGTAGAACAACGACAACCGAGGGTGGATCTGTGCGGTATACTCACGGTATACTCACGGTTCAAAAACGCGGTATTACCCTAAGGATTTTGCTAATATTTAACATTCGCCCAAATTTTAACGAGGTATTGGATTTAATTACAATCACTTTTCTAATTGTTTTAACAAATTAATTACACTTGCAGAGATGAAAATTCTTCATGTCCTGAATGACGTGGCCTCACAATAACACAGGACAGTAAATAATTCCATGCGAGTGCTCAAGGTATGCGGCTCAGGGTACGTTTCCACTGTTCATGCTCCACAAGGAGCCTACTATCAGTGGAAACTGACAACGGTGTGTGCACAGTATTGAAGTGGTTTCCTACATCAGAATTCTGATCATTTGTACCTTTTCATTATTTCAGTTATATCATCTATACCAACTAAATCTTTAGAAAATTCAGCCGATATGTTTTAATTGTAGACCAACTCACATCTTCATGACACTAAGGCATTATCTGCATAAGCTTCATTTCCTCCTTTAACTTCTGTTATCACATAAAATAGCACAGCCAGGCATCTATAAACTATTGTGCCACCACAGCAAAGTGTCTTTATTTCTTTGAATACAATAATAGCCTAAACATCCTAAATTTTTCCTCTCAGTCAATTAAGTCAAACAACACATTTTCAACTGTTTGGCCCCCATTCTTTCTGTTGGCTCTCTTTCACTCTTTTTCAAGGGACCACTCTCTTCTCATTCTCCCTACAAAAATCGTATGAAGAAGCGATGGTACCTGCACTATCGGTATGTTCAATTTTTCAGATCAGTTACCTATTTCCTATAACAGAAATGGATTGCTTCTGCCTGTGCTTATATTATTTTTACCTCTTTAATCCCACAAAATGTAGTTACTTCCTTCATTTGAGCACACAAACACATTTACGCATGTACTCTGACATTCCATTGTTATCAATTAAAGGTATTTGTTATGATACAACTTTGGGCATAGTAATGATACCTCCCAGTTTTATAAAATATATTCTTTGAGCCTTATTGAACTTGATGTACAGCAAAAAATACCCTGGCACATCAGAAGAAATGGATCTTTAAGAAGTCAATAACTCACTACATAGTGAATTCAGGACAAGTGAATAGAGACAGCAAGACTCTGTCCCCCCAAAACAAAACAAACAATAACAACAAATGATCCTAGCACAGTTGTGTATCTCTATCAGTGGTACATGTTTATAATCCCAGAACTTTGGGAAGCTGAGGCAGGAGAATTGAAAGTCTGATCCCTGCTTGGGCAACTGAGCAACTTAGTAAGACCCTATCTCAAATAAATAGTAAAAATGGCTGGAGATGTAATTCAAAGTAAAAGCCATGTGTTCAATCCCCAGAACCATACACACACACACACACACACACACACACACACACACACAATAAATAAATTATTTAAACAATGTGAACGCGTTGCTACCCCATTGATAAAATATTTAAACAGATTGTGTCAATGATAAGTTTTCATCCCCCAACCCTGGTATCTACTATTCATTTCAAATATTAAACTGAACTAGTATCTTGTGTAGAGATTTTTGAGTAATTTATCAAAGCAGTGAGCAATGCAATCATTATGAATCCACTGCATAGGAAGTCCTACATTTACTATTATTTAGTATTTTTGCACATGTCCTTGAGCGACAAACCATTTTTCTGTTAGGATGAATAATTTAAGTAGCATATCTGACACTTCTCCAGAAGCTTGTTCATCAACTACAGTGCATCGTTGTAGCAGAAGACAGCTATTGGCGAAAATCTTGGTTTACTGAAAAGCTCTTTACTGTATTTTTGTATGATACATCTTAATGCGTTATTAAATGTTTCTTGCATGAATTAATTATTCCAGGAAGACAAGCAATAGTGTATTTTATATTACACAACAGTCACAAGAAAATAGCATGGTACATTATTTCCAAAAATGTAGAGACCATTTTGAAAAAACTAAACCTCAGCCATAACAATCACTGATTCATCAACAAACTCTTTCGTGTTTACATATTTCAGTTATTTAACAAACCAGTTTAAACCTTTGCATGAGAGCCCAGGGCAGGGCAAAGGCCCAGGTGCAGGTTCAGGGTTAAATCTTGGCCCACTGATTTCTTACTAGGTGGCATGGACACGCCTCTTATGGTATCTGAGCCTAAATTTTCTAATATTTGAAATGGTCAGAATGATATAGGGTGTGTCAAAAGTCTGTTGGGTTTCCCTACATACTAGGACTTTGTGGACGGACACCCTATACATTGAATTTAGTGCTCACGTAATTTTTCCCATAAGACTAGTTTTCCTTCAAATATTATGATAAAATAAACCGGAACTAACTGATTTCATATAATATTATTACATGAAACTTTATTACATTTTATACTTTTAATATTTATATGTATGGCTGGCATTATTTTTTAGAATGTCCCTTTGGGATCCCAGTAATTCTAACAGCATTAATCTGAAAGGAAGTACCGGGTCCAGGAATGTTTAGTAACTGGCAAATATCATTAGGAGTAGACTTATGATCCTAAGTACTTTTAAGTAAAGCAAAAAAAAAAAAAAAAAAAAAAAAAAAAAAAAAGTGGTGCTTGTGGATTTCTGAGTATTCTCAACTCCAAGGAAAAAACAAATATATTTGATTATATAAGTGGTATTCTTGTTCAATACTGTGAGCCATCACTATACATCACCACACACATAAACACACATTTTACCTCTGAAAATTTTGGTTTATACCAAAATTTTTATATAAATCCTTCCAAAATGTCCAAGCTGTCTGTACTGTGAGACTTGGTCTTGTGTTTGATATGTTTTACAATTGTAATTAGCAGTTATTACTATCTTTATTTTATAGCTTTAAAAGAAGCTGATTTGATATTGTTGCTAATTACACACTACTTGTAGAAGAACTTAGGGGTTTCTTACACCTCTCACATTATCTCAGGGTAATCCCCTAGAACTATTTCTAGAAAAACGTGAATACTTCTCATAATTTAAACTTCATTCACGAAACACAGTTGAAATTTCATAAAGAAGGAAGATAGTTGATGTGTGACCACAGTCTTCCAAAACATTGTTGATTTATAGTGCCTTTTTTACTTCAGAATCTTCGTGGACACCTCACAATTCAATATATTAAAACATATGCAAAATATTTCCAAGTCAAAAGAACCACCTGAACTTGGGAGACACAGTATGGCTCCCATTATAGAGCAACCTGGAAAAGGGCCATGTATGGAAAGTAAGGAAAAAGGTCAGTGCTCCTCAGAGTTTAAGGAGAGGAAAGGATGAGGGATTTTTAGGAAAGTAAAACTATTCTGTGTGACACTAACATGATGAATAAATGTTATCCTATCCTACATTTGTCAAAATTGACCAAATGAACAACACACAGTGAGCTCTAATGTACAGGGTAGACATCAGTTGACAAAAACGTGTCAATGTAGGTTCAGTGGTTCCAGTGAGCATACCCCACTGATAATCTTTAAGAGCCTGGTTTGTGCTTCCTGTAGTAGAATATAGCTGATACACTACAGATTTAAATCACTTTTTAAATAATAATTTCCCATTACAGTACTGAAACAGTGGAATCCTTTATTGAAAGCCTGTAGATAAAATTATATAAATGAAAACTTCAAAAGATCCTAAAATTCATCTGTAGTATGTCTTTCCATGTAGACAGCAATTAACAGTGAGAAGGCCTGTCACCCCCTAAATGTCCTGTGTCATAGACTTTAGTTAATGGTTCTCCAAACTCCCATTAGAAGTTCAAAGGCCTGGCCATACTCAGCCCAAGAAAAAATGTAGATGAAATTTTACATTCTATAAAACTGTCATCATGACTGAAGACACTCTAAATAATGCCACGTGTTGCTGGCATGGCTCTTCTAATTGTTGTGTTCAATGAATGCCATGTATTTCCGAATTTAAAAAAAAATTCTGAAAAATTATGTCAAGAAATTATACTGGAAACCTACAAATAATTCAGATGGTGATTTTTGGCTGCTCATCATGTAATTATTAATTTGGGGATGGAATGAAGGTCTAGAACCAGGGAGTGTGTGACCCATCCTTATGCTAAGGCCACTGTTTATAGGAAGTGAGACCATAGGTGGATTTTGGACACATCAATTCAAATCTAACATTTCCAAGTTTTCAACCTATCTCAAAATGAAAATTTCAGGTCATAATTAGAATATCAAGTTTTTATAAAGCAAATCTCACCACATATTATGCATGAAATAAGAAATCCCCCTGAAAAGGAACCAGACAGGTAACATAGGTAGTAATGTTCATAAATAACAAAAAGTCATCATGCTAATCAATATTTTGAATGTTAAGAAAGTGAGTAAACATACCAAATCACTTGAAGCTTACATTATATAGTTTACGGAAGAACTGAAAAACTAAAATGCACACCCAAGGAAGGGGAAGGCTACTTTAACTAAGAAACTTTGAATGCCAGCCCAAAGCTGGGCTGAAATTCTGAATAAAACATGGCTACTGTAATTGGAACAGGATCATTGTGTCGTTATGAAGTTGTTTCTAATTCTGAAGCTGCACATGTGCTGGCACAAGGGAAGGAGAATGCCAGGGGTTGCCATGGTGAGCACACGTCTTTTCTTGGACAGTCATTAAAAAAATTGTACAAAGAACCCTCACCTCACAATATGGCATGGAGATCCAGTCTGTTTCCTTTACCCCTACATATTAGCATGATGCAAGGCAGCAAAAGACAGAAATAGCCCACGTTAAAAATAAAAAGAAAAAACTTAAGCCTATTAAGATGACTTGTAAAACATGGAGCGGAAATGAAATAAGCAATCTCCAAGCCAAGTCACTAGCTCTATGCTGGGTGCAGAACAAGTCCTACCCCCAGGGGAGGAGTGAGAGATCAGAGTTCAGGGTATCCCACAAGCCCAAAAACGGGCATCGCTAAATACACAACCCACGCAACTGTAATCAGTCCTATGAGTCTCTGGGGAAAACAGAATGCTCCTGGTGGTCCTACTCTTCCTTTCCCTGGTGTGACAGTGGTTTCCAAGACGCTGGGATCCAAGCAGTCTTTGGCCCAAAAATGTCCTCGGAGTGCTGGAGCTCAGCCTCAGAATGCTGGAGCTGAGGCTGACAGGGGCTGGGAGGTGGCAGAAGCCGTTGCCAATGGCAGCAGGGTCTGAGGCGCTGGAAAACCCACGTGTGCAGGGGTTGGAGAACTTTTCCAAGGCGCCTCTAGGAGGGAATGCTTCCTTTAAATATGGGGTGGGGGTAGCGGGGGCCAGGGGTGGGGCTGGCAGGTGAGCAGTGTAAAAATGTCACAGGAGGTTTCAGGGGCAACTGTCTACCTGACCTCCCTTACCCTCTCTTCTCGCCTCCCGTCAACTGTATTTTTGTGATTCTCCCCTTTTTAGAAGGATTTCAGCTCCTGGGATGCGGAGAGCACCTCACAGACTCAGCCTAGAACAAAGAAACCCGAGTTCCTAACGCTGTATCTCTCTCCGGTTGGAGGGATCACGTGTTCCGCTTTCGCTGGAACGCACTCTGCTCGCCCACGCTGTAAAAATCTCTATTGTGCTTAGAAATTTTGCCCAGGTTAAAACACGCTTTCCTCCCGTCAGGGGAGCCACGTTTCAACACGGACTGGCCCTCAGATTTACCTGCTGACCCAGTTACCACTGCAGGTGAATTCGGCGCATTGAAAGTGTATTCGAAAAAGTGATGGAGAACGAGCAGGTGGAGGACCCCGCGTGTCACCGATTCCCGCCCACCCCTCCCGCCTTTGGCGATTCCTTTTGAAGAATAACTTCTAAAGGAACGTGGGAGTCGCAGATGGTCCCCTTCCAGAAGCGATTCCCAGGAGTTTTGTGAAAGTGACCCTTCCCTTCTCGGCCTCACGCTGCGCCCTCCGGCTGAAGCGGGTGGCTTTGTGGTTTGGCGGGGAGGGGACGGTGAGGAGAGGGCGGAGGCGGGTCTGTTATTCAGCCCTGATGGTCGACAAGTAGTGCCGCGAAGCAACGTGTGCAGTCATGTCTTCGTGATGAAACCACGCTATTCTTAAAGGCAATCAGTGCGGCCCCATCCCCGCGCCAGCCCTCAAAAAAGCCACGAAGACTACAGCCGCTGGTCGTCAGTCTGAGGGTTCCGTGAGCAGGGGGTGCCGCGATCACCCGCGTGCAGAGGGTTTCCCTCCCTCTCCCACACGGGCTGACACCCGTCCTGCATCTTCGATCAGCGGGACGGGAGGACGCACAGGGCCCGGGCTGGACCGGGGACAGTCCGCGTGTGCCGGCGTCTCCGTGGAGCACAAAGGAAAGACGCGGGCCGGAGTTGCCCAGGTCAGAGAGAGCGGCATCGTCCTCCGCGACTCCTAGAAAAAGCTTTCACCCCACTGCACCCCACTTCGTTCGGTCCTCCAGTTTCTCCTGCTGCTTCGTTCCCGTCCCCCCCCCCAAAAAAAAAAAACCCACCCTTTTCTTTCAATCCCCCGCGACAGAAAGATCTCCTAACTGCATTTTTTTTTCAAAGACATAGATACCAAGACAGCACTACAATACCGCCCAAGATAAAGGGACAGGTGCCACTTGCCACAAGTGTGTGTGTGTGTGTGTGTGTGTGTGTGTGTGTGTGTGTGTGTAACACGCGCTCCTTGCTTCACACACCTCCGGGGAAAGCCACGACCCGAGCTACCCAAGATAATAAAGAGCCGCCAAGCCTCAGCTCCTCTGGACCCGGACCCAGGACCGGAGCCCCGCGCTCGCCTCTTCCTCTCCTTTTCGCAGTACGGAGCCCTTTAGGATCCCACGCCAGCCCAAGCCACTCGGGGTCCCCGCGCGCTCGCCCACCCGCCGCCCCCTCTCCCAACGCCCTGCCACCTACCGCCGCGCCGCCGCCGCCGCCAGCCGCCCCGCCGGCAGCTCCAGGCGAGCGCCGGGCCCGCCGCCCCCGTCGCCGCCCCCGGCTGGCCGCGCGGACCCCGCTCCGAACGTGGCCGCGGGCGCCGGGCGCGGGCGGCGAGGCCCCCCACCCCCCGCGACAGCCCCCTACTCACATCGCCGGCCGGAGACGCTGCCCATGAGGGTCCGAGGGCGGGCACCGCGCCGCTGCTCGCGCTTAGTCCGTAAAGTGGGCGAGGAGGGTCCGCAGTGGGCTGGGCGCGGGCGTGGGGAGCGAGGAGAGGGCGCTCCGGGCCGCTGCCGCTCAGACCATGGCGCGCTTCGGGGCGGCTGGGAGGCTCCCGCGGCGGACGTCCGCCCTGCGCCCCCGCCGGCGCCCCCCGCGCACGGTCCCGGCGGCGGGCGGGAAAGGCGGGCGGGCGCCTCCGGGGCCGCCGGGCGCGGGCTCCGGGGACGCGGCGCGGCGCGGCGGCCCGAGCGGCAGGCTGCGGGGCCGGGCTGCGGGCACGCGGCTCGCCGGCGCGGGCTCCCCGGGCGCAGCGGCTCGGCGCACAGGTGCCGCCGATCGGCGGGCGAGGCGGCGCCGCTCTGGGCTCCCGCCCGAGTCCCCGCTCTCCCCGCCCCTCGCGCTCTCCGCCGCTTTGCCCACCCCCTTCTCCGACGACACCAGCTGCGGCGGCTTCCGAGTGGGACAAATGTCAAGGAGATCTCCAGCGCCGGGAGCGAGCGACGGCGCTTCCCGGCCGCCCCGACCTCGCCGCGGCCCCCTCCGCGAGGAAGGGGGAGAAGCCCGGCCCCGCCGACGATCCCGCGGCTCGCCCGTCTCCGCGCTGCGCCGCCGCGGCTTGCTTTCGGCCCCCGGCTCCTCCGGGAGCCCCGCCTGGCACGCGGCAGCGGGCAGGGGGCGCGCCCGGCTCCCGCGCCGGCTCCGTGACGCGGCGCTCGCGGCTCCGCGGCCGGCTGCGCGGCTATCTCGGCAAAGGGGCGGCCCGGAGCGCCGGCTCGGGGTTCCCTCCCCCGCCCGCCCGCCCCGCCGCAGGTTGCTGCTGCCTGGCGCGGAGGAAAGTCCCTGCTGGCGGGTCCAGTGGCTTCATAGCACTCTCCGCGGCGACCCCCGTGCCAGCTCGCCAGTCTGAGTCGGGGCACGGGGTAGGTGCTCTGGGAGTGCGCAAAAAGACAAGGGGTTTCCCAAGTTCCCTTCTTCTACTCGCCGCCCCGCCTCCTCCTGCTTAGAGCACAGGAACACAGGCGCACACGCACACACACGCGCACACACTTGCTCCCAGAAAGGCACATTTTCTTTGCACGCCTCTCTCTCCAACTCTCATAAGCAGCAATCTGTTAAACATATTGATGAAGCTAGTACTATATTTAGACTTGTATTCTCTAGACCTGTCTGATAAATTTCTTCCTCTAAAATGGACGTTTTAAATTCTGGAGTCGTTCTTTTAGGAGGGGGTCTTATTCTTCCTCCTCAGCAGCTGCAGCCATCCCTTCCTTCCATTCCCTAATTCCTGGTAGAACCAGACCCGGTGGCATCCAGGGCCTCTCTGAGGGGTGTGGAAACTGCATACTTCACCAAAAAGAAACAGCACTTGCCTGGATTCCTGGATGGGGAGACTCAAGTCTTGGAGGCCACAGGCCCTGGGATTGTTCTAGGAAGAGAGTTGGCAGGCTGAAACCTCATCTTCAGAGAACCCAAGGGAAGGAGGATTCTTGCCCACTGACCTGGGCCAGGGGGCCCTGCTAGCATCCAAGGGTTCCTGTTCCTGGTTAGCATCATTTGCAGATGGCTGGAAAAAGAGTGGGTGGTGGTGGTGGTGGTGGTGGTGGTGGTGGGTGGGTGTGTGTGTGTGTGTGTGTGTGTGTGTGGGTGGGTGTGTGTGTTTGAAAGCTTTTTTTTTTAAGTCTTAGAAAATACCAGCCAGGAAATAGGTTCTTGGAATGACCCCCCACTCCACCCCTCCCACAAACACACATACACAAAAAAAAAAAAAAGAAGAAGAAGAAGAAAGAAAAAGAAAAGTTAAACAGAACCTCAGGACCTTTTTTAAAAAATGAACTTTGTTGAGTTCTATTTTCCCCAGTACAGTTTTGATCTTCTGTACATTTTGTTTCATCTCAATGGCTCACCAGGGGTATATAAAAAAATAGTAGATACTGATTGAAAATCTATCAAAAATAATGGGACATGATTATATGATTACAAGAAAACTTTATAGGTTTCCAACTCTGTGGAACACAACCTACACACAACTTTCACTTATTTTATTTAGTCCACTTTCTGAATTTGTCTGGTGGATCCACTCTTAAGAGAAGGGACTTAGGGCCCCTTGCTGAGAGGTACTCAGTTGTCATGTACTTACAGGCAAAATTTCCTGTTGTATCTCTGGGATTCATTTCCTTGTACCAAAATATTTGGCGAGCGTTCTGCCATCTATTCATAAAATCACAGTCAGTTATGAGTAACTAGAGGCCCCTATAAACAGTTAATCTACCGTCCAGCAAAGTGACCTCTTGTTAAGTAGGCTTGTTTTCCTCAGTAAAAGCAAACTTCTTCCTCCCCAGTGGGGAGGAAAATACTTCTAGGACTCCCAAATTAAAAATTAATCATGCTGCTACATATTCAAGTGTGCATCCTCCATTCTGCTATCTTCTAATCTTGATTTTGGGTCATAAAGATTCAAAGAGAGGGCCTGGAGGAATGGCACAGTGGTTAAAGAGCTTGCCTAGCTAGCAGCAGAAGGCCCTGGCTTTAATTCCCCAGCACTACATAAATCTAGGCCTGGCGGCACAGGCCTGTAATTCCAGCTCTGGGGGGAGGCTTAGGCCGGAGGATTATCAAATCCAGGGCCAGCCTGTCCTCCATAGTGAGTTCAGGACCATCCTTAACTACAAAGCAAGATCTTGTCTCAAAAAATAAAATAAAATAAGAATTAAAAAAGATGAAAAGAGATAAGAGATTTTCAATAGGAAGCATGAGTTTAGCATTGAAAACAACGTAAGAGAACATTCTCTTCAAGACAAGGCTTTGGTCACAATGGTGCAAATTTTTTCCCTCTAAGATATATGAATCTTGAAGAAAATTTAGCCACCTTGGCTATTTAAACAATGAGGCACAGTGAAGAGCTTTCAATGACGTTGTGGAATTATGGAACTATTGAAATGCAAATGGAGATGTTGTCTTTAAACTCAAAGTTGCCCTGTCATCAGCCCTCTGAAAACGCAGATGACTGTCTGAAAAGAGGAGAAAGATGAATGCTGAGTAGCCTTGGGCTGCTGCTCCTGGGAGCCTCCACCCAAGCCAACCAAATCTTTGCAAAATCAGATCAAGATAGTTAAATGTAACTTTAAGAAATGAGATCAAAATAGTCAGATTCATCTGGAATAGATCTTTAGCCACTTAGAGATTTTAAAACTATAAGACTTCATAAGTTGTGAATCAAGTTCTTTGACTCACACTAATAAAACCTTCGAAATGATAATTCGTTCTAGGGTAAGCAGGACTAACTTTATTTAAAAATAAAAGATGGCGATATTAAATATTCAGATTGCAAATCTTTTCCTTTGTCCTTTTCTTCTTTCCTCCCTTCCTCCTTTCCTCCCTCCCTCCCTCTTTCTCTTTCTTTCTTTTTTTCTTCTTTTCAATGAACTAGGAATGAAGCCCAGCATCTTCACACAGCTATATATTCTCCCAGCCCATTTTTAGTTTTGCTTTTGTGACAAGGCTGGCCAATCACTAAGTTGTCCAGACTGGGCTTGGATTTGCAATCCTCCTGCCTCAGCCTTCCAGAATGCCAGGATTACAAGTCTGTGTTTGAAATGCCACTCATGTCTCAACAGATAACCTCTAGGGCAATTCTTGATTATAATAAAACTACTTTTAGAGGGAATCATAGTTTTAAGAATTGTGAATACCTTGACAGAATTGACTTAATTAGGTGTTGAAAATTGTAAGTAAATAGAAAACTTTATTAAATTTTGTTGTATGGAAATGTTGAACTGAAAAATTTAGAGCTAGTAAAGCTGGATAGGACAGTATCAAGAGTTAATACCATAGCTAACATAGGCTAGAGTGTTATTTTTTAGGGTTAGCTTTTTAAATTCAAGGGATACATTTTGAAAAGGAAATGATGGTAAGTCATTAAGATTTTTCTTCAGATGAATTACAACAAATACAATGAAAGTAACCCTCGGCCATGCTCCCCCGATAGCCCCTCATCTATGCCCCTGTAGGTGACCCCTCATAATCCTCCTGTGAGTAACCCCAATAACTTCTTTGGTTCACCAAGTTGAACTTGGGTGTAATGGCGACTTTAATGTGTATTCATCCTATTTGGGACTAGTAGATATCAGTGTTAATGTTTCCCAAGGAAAGTTGTTCATGTGGCTTTTAGCTACACCCTTGTACGTACTCAAGTGTGATAGGGATAACTTCCTGGGGAGATATGAACACCAATGCCTATTCATCCCAGAAAGAGTACAGCAACAGGCCAAAGTAAGGATAGTACAAAACCCCAACGTGGTGAACCAATGAGCTTATTGGGGTCACTTGCAGAACTATGACTGAGGGGTGACTGAAGGGGCCCAGCCAAATTACCTGAACAAGGAAGTGTTATGGGTGTGCTTGAAGTCTCTTCTCCATCTTTCCATCTTCTTTTAGCCCTGTAATCAGATGCTTAAATTTTATTTGAGCAATCATAAATTTTGTGTGCTTTTGCTGCTAACAATAAGTTTGCATTAATTTATGTACTTCACCCTTACCTAAATGACACAACAGAACACATACCGTTTTGTGATTGCTTTTGCATTTTTACCCACATCAGTATTCTGTTTGAAAGGACAGTTTGCCTTGACGGGTGTTCTTACCACTCACTAATGTTTAACATGGAAGGATAGTTGATTGTAGGAACTTACCATATTCTCCTTCTGATTACTGATTTTATTATTATTTATTTACTTATTTTTTTGCTGTCTTAATACTATTGTGAACATGTTTTGTTTTTTCACATAGGTGTTTTATAGATTTTCGAGTTTATTAACCAATGAGAAGTGGATTTCTCAGTTGCAAAGTATAATGCCTTCAATATTAAGCTGTTTTTCAGCAGTTTCCATTCATGTAGTGTTCATCATTTTTTCTTGATTGATTTTACAGACATGGGGGGATAGATGAAAATTTATCAGAGAGGGAGTGGGGAGAAGCTGACCTGATACTAAGTTGTAGTTACACCTAAGATGCTCTGTTGCTGCGCAGTAGGACCGCTAGAGGTAACAATGTGTCAAAAAAAGGATTCTTCCATGTTTTACCATAAAGAAATAATATATATTTTAGTGGGATAGATGTATTTATCTTGACTTGAAAAGTATACCATGTATACATCTAAGGAAACACCTGATATCCCAATATATAAAACTTTTGCTTTTATTTAACAATTAAAAAGAAATTTAATTTTTAAAGATATATTCTTTGATTCATATTCTGGAAATGTTAGCTTTTTAAAAAATCTTCATATTGTCTGGTCTAGGGTTTATTATGTGATGCTTTTATTATTATGTTTATATATTCTTATATGTGTGGATGATGACCATTAGTGGGTTTATTTTTGTGCACATTTTTAATATAAATTGCTTAGCTACATGTTTTGGTCACTTCTCACTGGGTTTCCTCTGAGTGTCTCGTGTGGGTGGGGGTGCTTCCATGTGTATCTTCGATTCTTGTCTCGGGTCCACCATTTCTCACCTACTAGGGTTCTACTTATGAACAAAGACTTTACTGTTTTCAATTTTAACAGTACTCTCCCTTGTGAGCTTTATATCTAGTGTAAGGAAATCTTTACTATCTTAAGTTATATATTTCTCCATCATACTTAAAAGATTCTTAATTTTATACTGTTTATCTTTTAGACTTTAAATCATCTGAACTTGATTGTCAGTAGGACGCAAGGTAGGGGATTGTTTTTCCATTCTCCTTGTATGATAAGTTATTACCTTTCTGTCTAATCCATTATATATCACACCCTTGGACTGTTTGGGGATGTAATTATTTGTCTTGCTATTCTGTTCAAAATGAAAACTGCAATCGATGCTCTGACCTCAGAGCATGTACTGACACATAATCAGCTTCCAGAACCTGCATCTTGCTCTTCTTCAAACTATCCTGGACTTTTCTTAATTTTTTTTTCCTTTGTGCTGTTAATTCTTAGGCATAATGCAGATCCAGGATAACTCATTCAGTGCTTTTTTTTTTTTTCCCACACCACAGATCTTTTAAAAACAGGTTGTAAACTCTCAAGACCTTTTTCTCCGTAGTGCTGTACCAAATTGGCAATCCCTTCTCTCATGAACTCCACACTAAATTCATCATCCTGCTACTCCAGCAGGGGTCTTATCTCAGACGAAAATCGGACAAGAAGGAACAGCCAAGAAGAATAAAGTATCTTTAAAAAAAACACAATGTATATAAGTTTATCGGCATGTTATAGTGTGACATTTTCCTGACAATTTCTTGACCATCCTAGGCAGTTTTGTAGCTCTATAAAATTTTTACGTATGTTTCTTCATTAAATATAATGATTTAATTAATGTAATATTGTATAAAGAAGTGGTCCCCAACCTTTTTCACACCACGGACCAATTTAGTTGAAGACCAGGGATTGGGAGGTATTTGTCCCCCAGTAGGTAGCTGGAGGCAAGTCTTTGAAATGTCAGTAGCAGCAGAGCTGAGCTGGGAGGGAAGCTCCATCTTCTGTGGGTACGCAGTGGCACTGGAACCTGGCAGGAACCTGCTGACCCAGGGTGGAGTTTCCCCGCAGCTCATCTGTTCCAGGCCCCTCCACTGCCACTGACTGGAAACAGTCCCCGGCCTCAGGGCTGAGGACGCCTGATGTGAAACAGCCTGAAGGTTTTCTGATTTTGAACTTGGATTGTGGGCTGGAGGAACAGCACAGCAGTAAGAGCACTTGTCCAGAAAGGACAAGGCCCTGGGTTCAGTTCTCCAGTCCTGCACAAATCTGGTGTGGTGGTACATGCCTATAATGCCAGAAATGGGGAGGCTGAGGCAGGAGGATTATCTTGAGTTTAAGGTCAGCCTGGGCTCCACAATGAGTTCAGGTTCAGCCTGGCCTGTAGAGCAAGATCCTGTCTCAAAAACTAAGTAACTAACTAAATTTGCATTATGATGTTAGAATTTAATACAGATCATTATTATTAATTTGAAGAGTTAAGAAACTTTGAAAGTACAAGTAAATAATCGACTTTTTTTGAGTTAGGGTCTTGCTCTGTAGTCCAGGCTAGTCCTGAACTCACTATGGAGCTGAGGCTGGCCTTGGACTCACGGCAGTCCTCCTGCCTCAGGCTTTTGAGTGCTGGGATTACAGACGTGCGCCACCAGGCCCGGCTTCTCTGGTGCTGGCGAATCGAATTCAGGTACTCAGCACTTAACATAGCACTTACTAAACAAGTACTTTAACCCCTGAGCCATTCCGTCAGCCCCAGTCGATGTTCTTTTGTAATGAAGAATTTTTAAAATGGTGGCTATAAATTACTAAAAACTTCTTGTGGCTGCAACTAAACACAAATACTAGCTGCACAGTGACCAGCAATCAGATCACGAACACGCAATTCAGAGATGGTGTAACACACGCTGTCCTTTAGACACACGAACCTTCAACCCAAGAATTGGCAAGTCAACACGAAAGTCTTTCAGCTGTACAGCAGTCCGTATAGACACACCAATTATCTATTTTAAAGTCAGGACAAAAAAACTGATCCTTTTTGTTTCATTTTGATTTGCGTCTGCCATTCCCCGACACGTAACTGAAAACTTAGCTGCAGTTCAATTCTTCTAATAGTTGTACTTTTTCAAATCACTGTGAGATTTCACATCACCGCCTGTTAACATCACTGTGGCATCTTGGTGCCTTATTAAGGAATACATTGCGGTGTTGCGTTGGACTGCTTATATATGTATATTCTTTCTCATGTTAAGGTCTTGGAATCTCCATGGAAAATTCCCACATTTACTTTGACTCAGCAAAGAGTGTCTTTCCATGTAATGATGGGGAAATACACATAACCAGAAATTGTTGTGTAAAACCACATCTACATCTGAATGGAAAAAGTGAAGGTAGGTGAAATCCTGATTTGACCTTGAGAAATTATACTAAGGTGTAATAACCTCGGCAGTCCTGCTTTCAGCTTTTTTTCTATCTTTTCCAGAATCTACTGTCTTGACAGTCTATTTGCTAGAGAGAAAATAGTCAAATAATAAGACGTTCAATAGATGAATTTATATGTATTTTAATAAAAACAGGGTGTAGGTAGTTTTGGTATAATGATGTCAGTAACAGCTTTTTGGTTACATCATTATTTTGCCTATTTAAAGGATCAAAACTATGGGACTATTTCAGTATGTTCTAATTGGTGATGTTCAGCATAAAATCTAATCCTAGCTCAAGACGGAGATTTACTAATATTGTCTAATAAGAACACAGTTTTGCTATTGTTGATATGCAGTTTTATTTCTTTTAAATAATTTCAATTTTATCATCAAAAAAGCAGTGCTCGGGTAGTAAGAAGCAGACATATTACTGTCACAGAGGGGATAGTCAAGTTTAGCTATGTTTTATTCCATAATATTCACCTGCTGTAATCAACAACACAAAACCCCCAAATTCCAAAAATTTAGGTCAGATGAAAAATTCCCTTTTCAGTCTTACTCTTGAACAATAAATTATCTTTTATGCAGTTCACAATTGATAGGTATTTTAAATAAATAATATTTTGAATAAATTTTGCGAAGATTTTGGTCTTTGATGGTGAAGTTTCACTATCTGTGCTCCACCTAATTACCATTTCTCTTCCCGTTTCACCATTCCAGTTACTGATGAAATACTGGACTTCTTTTTTCCTTGAATTCTGTGTGTTTAGCTTTGAATTTTTCTTTTATTGCATTTCCCATTGTTTCCCTTTTTTACTTAATACCCTTTGTGCACATGAGGATTTGCAATCGATCTGGAATGAGGCCTGTTTGCATGCTGTCTTTGACTGTCCCCCACTTTGCCTTCTCGTTTTAGCTTCTATATCGACCAGCTTCTCTTCTGATTTTTCTCTCTTTGTCTCTGTGTGTTACATTTCTGAAGTTACTGTCATCATCACCTTCCAGCTAAATAATGTTTGTCTCAACTATCTGGTGAGATGTTTAACTCACCTTTAAGGATGGAATGCTGCTAATTGCATTCAGAAATTTAAGAAGTTCTGCTTAGTCGTTCACTAGTATTTGCTGATCTTCTCTGAAAGAATTGTTTCCTGCTAATGTTTTTGATTCCTTTATTGATACATGTTTTGTAACAATTCAATACCTGAAGGCCATACCTGAGTTCAGGTGCTGATCTATTGTTTCCTTGGTTTTTGATCACGGTGGTGTATTTTCTTGGATTATGAACTTGTTTCAGTTGCAATTTACTTATGGGAAATATATGAATCCTTGGTTGTCTCTTCCCAGTAAGAATTTGTGTGTGTTTCATCTAAGTGTTCCAGGGGAATAACTACCTAAATCATTTTCCTTTTTAGCCGTTTATTTTTAAACACCCCAAATAAACTTCAAAGCAAGACCATGATTATAAATTCTTGGAAAAATGAGTTTGTTCCACAGAAAGTCAAGGTTGATGCAAGAGATACTTTTTTTCCTAAACTATATTGCAAGTTTTTTTCTAAATGAATCATTTAGTGGAAATGTAACCCTTCAAGTGTTTCACATTTGCGTAGAGTTTTCTTGTTTGTTTGTGTTTATACTGGAGGTCAAGGACAGGCCCATCACATTGAGCTACAACCTCAACCCATTTTTATTTTGATTTTTGAAATAGGGTCTCTGACTTGATGTATCTTCTTGCCTCAGCCTTCCAGACTTCTAGGATTATGGGACGGTGCCCCTCTGTCCAGCTAGAGATTTTATTTAAATCCTGTCTTTCTTAGGATATAGGTCTAGTTTCCTGTGCAACTAGTTATAAACAAATTCTAGGCTAATGAAATTGGCAACATCCTTCGGGAAAATTCTATTAATTCATACTTTTCACTATGTGTTTTTCTGTTTTCATTTAATGTTTGCCTTCTATGACTATCTTTATCTTTTGGAAGTTTAATGTTTATGAAAAAGTAAGAAAAGAGACAGTGTGTGGTTTTCCCCATTTTATTGATATGTATATGTGCAATAATAATGTTTATTTTGTATTTGAGTATTTTGTGCACACACACATATATAGCATCAAAATTACAACCCCCTCCCTTCTTCCTTTTGACCCTCCTCCCACACCTTCCCCCTCCTCCTTAGTTCCTACAATCTCTCCACTTAATTCTATGGAATAATCGTAAATATCGAATGGTTTCTCTAATATGAGAAACCCAATACATTGTTTTGATACACTATTTCTAGATGTTTTATCCTAGCAGTGTTGTTTTTATGGCTTGTAGCCTGACATATTTTGAAAGTAGACTAATGGATCTGTATTTATTACAGTATTTGGAGGTGGGTATTTTAGTGTCAAAATAATCCTATTAGGTTAAATAGCATTTCTCTCTATTTCTCTTCATTATAGAATGATAATCTAGAAACGGCGGCAGCAGACAAGAGTTTTGACACGTCGCCATGTGTTACAAAGGATACATGATAACTTTACCAATGGGTAGTGTCTAAGTGAAAGAAAAACTTATTTGGGGAATTTGTTTCATGACCTTTGTATGTTTTCAGGGTCAATTTTATGGCTTGGATCTAAGAACTGCAGAAATTATATAAAGGAAAATATGAATGTTCTGTAGATTTCCTTCCCTTGAAATAATCGCAGCTCTTAGGACGGTATACTTTTCTGAATTTTTCTCAGTGTATAGTAGCATGTGGCTATGTAGTTAATTTTATCTTCCAGAAATGTATTTTTACTACATACGCTTCCTTTGAACTTACTTCTTGCTGAGCAGCATGTTGTGAAATATGTCTCTATTTTAGTGCTAACGTAGGGATATCCCATTCTTTTAATAGGCTTCAAAGATTTCCATTGAAAGTACGCACAATAATTTAAGTAATCACTTTCTTATTAATGGATATTAAGTGGATTCTAAGTTTTCATTATTTTAATGAATTGTGCAGTGAATATTCCTTTGCATGTCTTTGCATTCTTGATATTATTGGCAAGGCTGGTGATGCTGCTCAGTGATAGAGCTCTCTCATCATGGCAAGGAGAGAAAGAAAGAAAGAAAGAAAGAAAGAAAGAAAGAAAGAAAGAAAGAAAACAAGGAAGAGAGAAAGAAACTAAAGAACCCAGACAAAAGTGAAAAAAATTATTGGCAGTGTAAAGACTACATTTACAAAATTTTGATAAGTAGTAACTTTCCTTCTCAGAATATTGAGCTTGCATGTTTTCTTGCCGCTCAAACATTAGAATTCCTGTTTTCCTGCTATTATCGGCCTGGGGTATCAATCATCATATACATCTTTCCATTCCAATAGAGGAACACATTGTGTTTGTTTAATCTTTACATCTATAATAATGAAAGCTTGAAGTGCTCAGAAATTTATCGTCTTTGTAAACAGAAAAGATTCTGCTGACGTATTTTCTGTGACCAAAACCAGAAAAGCAGTGGAATATCAATATAGATATCAAAATTGTCCCTAAAGAAAGTCAGTTTTGACTCAAGTCCCAAGAGCCTTTAGTGATGACGGAGATGCTATTGAGGTTTTTTCGATTCGTTATAGATCCCACTATCACAACACACAACTCCTTCTCATTTCTCCCAAGAAAAGGTCACAGATCTGAGGATCTTTGATACCCTCCGGGATTTAAACCACATCGGTCAACTAGCCGTCATCCAGACAAAATAGCAGAGTGCTTTAGAGTTTAGACAAAAATTTGGCATTACATAGATACAGGCAAAGTGCTTCTGATAACCTTAATCTCTGTCACACGCTGAAAACTCACATTGTGTAATCTTCAACTCAGTATCATTTTTCTTAGTTTCATTGCCTGGAAATGCCATAAACCAGCATCTTTGAGCCTGGATTACTTAGGTATTTGCTCCTGCATATGACAACAAAACTAAATACAGTTCACCATCAGACACTTTGTTGTAAGCCTGATACTTGCCTTGAAAGAAAATGGATGATATTTGTTTCTGCACAATAGTTTCTCTAAGTATTAGAAACGTTTTAAAATAATAAGAATCTGGTAGTTTTGAGAATGAATAGATAATATGAAAATCATTACAAAGGCAATTTATTTGCAGCATTAAACTAGTGGAAGTGAATTTATTTTCATTATTTAAATAGATAGTGTATCAGGAGACACATTCTCTTTTTAAAATGTAACTGGGTATTTTATGATGGTGAATTGATATCTAAGAAGACCAGGAGGATTTTGCCAATTGTATTTAAACTTTCACTATTACATATCTCTAAAGGTATCCAGATATAATCTTATTTCTCTAAAGTAGATACCTGCTTAATTTAAGATTTCTTTGCCTATAGTAACATTGAATTTGAAGAGATCATTTTATTTCCCTGACATAAATCAAAACTTCATAAAAGTGGCAGAGTTATAACATTAAACATAGCTTAATTTTAAATTTAATTGCCTGCTTATGTCATGTTATCCACAACGAATGTCTAATTATCTTTTTTTTTCTAATTATCTTTTTAAGTCTAGTCTGTACCACAATTATTTTAGCAAATTCTTTCTTTTCTTTTTTCTTTTTTCTTTTTGAGGTAGAGTCTTTCTACAGTCTAGGCTGATCCTGCACTCACTGTATAGCCCAGGTTGGCCTTCAACACACGAAGTAAATACTTCTTTCTATTGACTCTTTACCATTGGTTCTTCCTATGCTCGTTAATTGGTGTACTTGTTTTGTTTTGTTTTGTTTCAGTACCTTCAGTCAAACTCAGGGCCTTAGCTATATCACTGAGCTATAGCTCCAGGCCTTTTTTTTTTTTTTTTTGTCTTTATTTTGTGACAGTCTCATGAAGTCATCAAGTTACATTTTGGGCTCAAACTTACAACCTTCCTGCCTCAGCCTTTCAGATCATTGGGATCGCAGGCTTGTTCCACTAAACCCAGTATAGCATTTCTTTGATACAGTTACCTGGTTTTTATTAAAAAAGGATTATAAAGCTTAATGATTTCTGTTTTCCAAACTTTACTAAATCTATGGTTAATTGTATGAAGCTATGATCAACCCATTTCATGAGTAACTACTAGGTACAACAAATCTGGGTGCAGTGAACAACATAAATGACAACACATGACTCCCGACTTAGCGTGAGTGGCTTGGTATTGGAATCTCCAAGAGAACAGGATGCTGGTCAAAATTCCAGACCCATGGTGAAATTTATTTAACATTCTCAGTTGATACAAATATATGATTTTTGAGAAGAATATGGTACTGAGAAGTTACTTGCATTCAGAAGATGGGCTTGATTTTAAATCTGTGTTTTTCCAGAAAAAATTACTTCCCCCTGCAGCCAGCCAGCTATTCTCTGATGATGTTGACACCCGAACCCAAAGCTCTTTTTCTTCAAACTCACATATTTGTTTCTCAGGCAAAATGAATCAGAATGCAACCCAGACAAGCTCTTCAATGTGGGCGGAACGTGTTCACGTGACTGTGCTGCTCCTGTTCCTCCTCCAAGTCCTCCTTCCCTCACAGCACGGCAGAGTACTTGCACCTGATTGCTTCTCTTCATCTTAATACACTACTGCCCACTCATTCCTGATTTTCTATGTCCAAGACTTTTCACAATGAAGATGAAGTAAAATATGTCACTGGCCTCACATGATTTGCAGTCCAGTGAGTCCAGGCGGATGATGTTTGAAAATCTCCTGACAAAAATGGCTGACAGGATTCTGTCCTTCCAGTAACATAAAACCCGAAGTCGTATCCCTTACCAGAAGCTTCAGAGGTAAGGAAATTTCCATTTTGCTAATTTTCTTTCAAAGGTTATGTATTCCATAGAATTAAACCCAACAATGTGCTTCAGAGTGTGTACCATAGTGCAAAGGACTATGGGTAAATACATAGCTACATATGGTGCAGAACAATGGAGTATATTCAAATCAATAATTATTTTCTAAGATGGGATCATTTGTGCTAACTGGAATTGCTTTCTATTAAAAACTTTTCTGAGGACTAGAATGAGGAAGAGTGCGCAAGTAAGAATAAGAGGACATACTGGATTCATTATTCTGCAAAATATAGTGATAAGGGGTGATGCTGATGATCAAGAGGTTCAAAAAAATAAAAAGGAATGCCTAGGACACGGGGCAGTATTTGGTGTAGAATTATAGGAGACATCCTAGGAAAGGGGTTAAAGAGGAAAAGAAAACCATATAGAGAGATTATAGAATAGATAATGGGAATCAGGTTCAAAAATGTTATTCTATTCTATCATTCCATTGAATCTTTGAAAAAGGTACTAAATTGACAAAATGCTGGAATCTTTAGACTTTCCTGAAGACAAAAAAATCTTCAAAGACTATGTGTCAGCTCTGAGATAAGAGTGAGAAATATCAGCCTAAGAGAAAGATCAAATTATGAAAAAGTAGTAATATATCGCAGCAAAAGATGACCAATCCTGAACAAACCTATCAACAAAAAGTATGTTACGGCCTTCAATCCAGCGACACCCCTCCTGGGAATATATCCAAAGGAGGCCAAAACAACACATAACAGAGACATATGTATACCTATACTCATAGCAGCACAACTAACATTAGCTAAAATATGAAAGTCACCAAAATACCCATCAACAGACCAATGGATACATAAACTGTGGTATTTATACACTATGGACTACTATGCATCTATAAAGTCCAACAGCGTGGAGGCTTTTATAGGCAAATGGAAGAAACTTGAGAACATCATGCTTAGTGAAGTCAGTCAGAAGCAGAAGGTGAAACATCGAATGGTCTCTTTGATATGAGAGACCCAGATCACAACTATCTCATGGAACTTAAAATGAAAAACAAAGTGAAACAGGGGGGCAGGGTGGGGAGGCCAGGAGGGGTGGGTCGGGGGAGGGACAAAAGGAGAGTGGGAAAGTCCTTTTCACCTTGACAAGATACGTATGTGCACAAAATCCTCAACTTCATTGTAAACCTTAAATTTTGCACGTATACATATCAATAAAATGGGGAAAAGTATGTTATGGGTTCAATAATGAGGTAGTCTAAGATCAAAATGATCCTTAAGTCTCCATGTTGTATGAACATTGAGCAAAATGATACCTCCCTGTCTCCCCATATACTTCACACATAGTAAAAGCTCTATGAATGATAGTTTTTATGGCTAGGCCTCATATTTAAAAGATAATACATTTGAAGGGTAAGTCATCACTTTTGTATCAGAAATATTGCAAACAGAAATCATGACTGCCTTCCCCCACGGGAGTATCAGCTTTTTATGGCAGAGAAAATCTCCATCACGTTTACGATGACATCTCCACAGTGTTTCCACACGGTCGTCATTAAATTGTATTCTTTGTTGACTTATTGAATGACTATATTTCATTTGAGGAACTTTTCCAGAATACTAACAGCCACAGACACAATTTAGAAAAGTATATATGTGCAAAGAGTTGATCATCAGGTATTTTGGTGTGATGCATAAAATTTACAAATCTGAATTCTGCTTCAGTTGCTCTAAGGAGAGAGCTAGAGTTAAGGTCATTTGTCTGTAATGAAAAGCCACTCAAGGCCACCTCAGCATTGCAGGCAGCACTATGTCCAGTGTCATGTTGTAAGTGCAGAATGGTGAGGAAGAAATTTATTAAAAAATAGAAGCAACAGATATAAGGATCAGAAGAATGAGAAATTGGAAGGAAGCACCATTAAAGTCAACTATGAGGGCATGTGTATTAATTGTTGATCATAAAATTATTAGTAGTAATTGTAATAGCTGATATGTACATTGAATGGCTAATTCCTCCTGTGTAGACAATGTGCACATCTGTTGTGTGACCTCTGACCTCCTTCTGCACTCGCCCTTCTTTCCCTTGTGTCAGCCACACTGACTTACTCACAGTCTGTCTAGTGTTCTCAACACACTTCTGTTCAGGGAATGTTCTAGTTTCTTTTCCCGCCCTGTGGAATGCTCCTTCACCTGACATCTACACAGCTCACCTTCGTACTTGGAGAGAGTTAATAAAAAGTCACTTTCTCCATGAGGTATTTTGCAGGCAACCACGTACAACGTCAGCTATGTGTACAAATTTTGTATTACTTTCTTCTTTTGAATATGTTCTAAGGACTTGACTGCAAATCTGTTTTTTATATATTGTTTATTGTTGGATTTTCCTACCTTAAAGTCAAATTCATGTCAGATGTTCGTCATTTTCTTAACTAATACATGTCTGTTTCCCGAGAGAAATACAGCACATAGTAGGTGATTAATAAGTAGTTATTTTTAAATGTTTTTTGTAGTTTTTTTAAAAAAGATTTTTCACACACACGCGCGCGCACACACACACACACACACACACACCACACACACACACGCATTACATAATGGTTACAATGAGCTTGAGTATTTCGTGCACACATATATCACAGCAACATTACAATCCCTTTCCCTAGCCATTTTTGGCCTTCCCACACCCTCCCCATTTACCCTAACTCCCACTATCACATCACTTTAGTTCTATAGGATGAACCATATCAGAGAAACCATGTGATATTTAACCAATTTAATCTTCTGCATCTGACTCACTTCACCTTTTAAACCACCACTCTTTAGCTCAGCTTCCCGCCCCTAGAATGGGCTGCAGTGGCCATATCTTGATGCCTCTTCTGGGATTGCAGCAGGGCCCTTTATAGGGGTGGTATGCAAAGAGTTTTTCTTTTCTTTTTTTCCTTCCTTCCTTCCTTTCTTCCTTCCTTCCTTCCTTCCTTCCTTTCCTTCTTTCTTTCTTTCCTTTATCTTACTTTGTTGAGATGCTTTAACCTGGTCTTGCCCACCAGCAAGTTACAGAATTAAAGAATGCATTAACAGATGGTTATTAGGACATTTACAGTTCACACAGTACACTCATATCTGTTTGTTTTTTGTTTTGCCAAACAGCTTTTCAAATGGGCTGGGATTTCTTTTAGCAAAAGAAATAGCTGAAAATATCTTAGAAGATAACACTTGAGATGCCTGAAACCTGAGTAGGATACTTGGAGACTATCAAAAATAGTACATTTCAAGTTACATTTATTCTAAAAGAATTCTTATGGATCCTACTATTTTAAGTAGAAAAATATAGCCTACATAACTGTGTTTATTTTTACAGCTCACATATTTTTCCTGAATCTGTGATTTAAATTCCCCAATGCAAGGTCAATGAGCACTCATAAATGTTCCTGATTTTTATGTCCATAACTCTTTCTTCTTTCAAACTTTTCTTTCAGCCTCTCTATTGCCTGTCTGAATTCTTAGTGGGAAAATATTACAGAGCCTTGATTTATAGCAATTTCATTGTGATCAAACTTGTTTAAAATACTTGGGGAAGAATAATGGAAGTAACATGAAACAGTCATTAGCTACACTTGGTGCTCTTACTACCATTCCTTAAAATAACAATTAAAATTTCCAATGTAGTCAAACAGAATTCAGTGCCCTGTGAGGTCATTGCAATAAACGACCTTTTCTCTCCGTTGAATGGCATGTAGCATGTGCTTATAATCTTTGCTTAATGGATATTTGCTATACTGATATAAACTAACCAGTGATTAATGGGGAACAAAGTTTAAAAAGTTATAAATTTATTATCTTATGCTTTCAATGTGAATGGACTGCTTTGAATAATATTGAAGAAACTGTTCCTTATCCTGGGAAGAAAATGATAGTAACAGGTTCTGACTGTGCCTCAATGCAGATTCTAGGCTAGTGGAAAAACAGGCATCAAGCCATAATTCACGTGTCCTTTTGTTATGAAGTGCTTGCTGAATTCTGACAAAAATATTTTAAAAGAAAAACATGTGCCTGATTATAAAACTATCATTATAATTTTAAAAACTAGAAGTTGACTCCTAAGTATCAAAGAAGATGTCCACTATTAGAACCAAGTTCAACTCAGAGTACAATGTTCCTCCTTTTCTCTGATATGTTTTAACCAAGATATTTAATACCGTGATGGAAGCTAGATACAACACATTAGAAAGCAGAGAGTGGAAAAAAATAGAATGGACCTCATTCCCTATCAGAAGAAGGCAGATAGGTCTGGTTCTATTTGTCTTCTCATGTAGGCGCTTTAAGGGGACACCGCCATCTCCCTAAAGTACCTGTCATTGTACTTTTCATATCATACATGCTTAGAAAGTGCTAAAAGCCAGTAATAGGAATAAATTATTTCACAAATATAAGTAGAGAATGGATTAAAAATGCTGGAACAGATATGACTGCCAAAGTCAAATGATCATAATTGAGAATCAAAAGTAGAATTGGAGAGGGGACAGATGAAAAATGGTAAGGAAAAAAGGTCAGCATGTCAGGATGACTCGGTGCTACCTCGTCGGTGCTTGCTTGGGTTTGCCAGAAGACAGGAAGAGTAGCCTGCTGGGATTTCTTTTTTCCTGGAGGAATGTGTTTCTTTCTGATATAAAGAAAGAGAAGCATATAAAAGGCTTGTGCCCTTCCTTACTTCTGTATAGAAATGAACGGTATAAATTGAGGAAGTCATGTGGAACTGTGGCAGACATGTTTAGATCATAAAAAAATCCACTGAATTTCTGACAACTCAACCAAGAACTCTGACATTCCTCACTCGGTGAGCAAATCCTCGGACAACTTACTTCCATTCATTTTGTTGTTATAGGCGGACAAAAAGTTACGTAAGCCACTTTCATTTATGCGTTTCCTTATATGAAGTGAAACGCATTCTACTGATTCAAGAGAAGTTTTTGTGAATCTGGTTTAAAAGAAATTAAGTGTATGATTTGTCATATTTTATTCTAATGATACCTTATTCTGATCACACAGTGAATATTGCATATAGAACTCCACAGCCTGCACATTAAATGAAAGAGTAACATTCGTGGTTAGTCATTAGTGCAGTAGCTGGTTTCATATAATATTACTCTTGAATACAGTCCTGAAAAAGTGCTGAAAAATAAGGAAGCATTTGTGAAAGCGCTAGCTACTCTAGCTAAACTGCTAGTCTGTTAGTGCAGCATCATAAAATCTTATTGCTGTGAAATATGGAAGCCAAGGTGGTAGAAGTCCCTATCTGGGACAGGGACCAATCATCCAAACAGATGGGGAGGTGCTGTACACAAAGAGTTTGACATTAACTGCAGTTTCCCTGAAAACTATCCCCTACATCACAAAGCAATAGATGAAGGTCAAAAAGCTACAAAATTCTGCCTTGTGAGAAATTTGATGATAAAATAAAGAGCTTTCTTACGGTATTTGGGATGTTTTTGCCTATTGCAAGTAGAAATGTGACTCAATTTAATTTAATGGTAAGGAATGTCATTGGCTTTCATTACATGAACTCTGGCTGGAGAGAAGATTTAAGCATTTGCTTGCCTAATATCTCTACAGTTGTTATCATTAATCCTGATACATCAACTTCATTGGATTAAGAAATGCCTGGCAGATTCATAAAGTACATCTCTGTATGTCTGGGTGGGTTACGGAAGTGTGACCTTGAATACAGCCCATGGTCCCTAGCCCATTCCTCTCCACCACTTCTTCTTTGCTCTGCTCCCTGTCTGCCATGAACTGAGCAGCTTGGCTGTGCCACACCTGGCCGCCATGACATTCCTGCCCCAGAGTCAGCCAACCATGCCCTGAGCTTCTTAATCTGTGAGCCAAATTTAACTTCTCTTCCATTTCTTTGTTGTCTCAGCCACAAGAAGACTCATACAACCATTTTGTCAAAACCCAGGTTATTTCTATATTTCTGCTCCTTGGCCTCTAGGTTATTGGGTAGCATGGTAGCAGTTACAATGTATTTTCTCTTCTACATTTACAGACACACAATATGCTAGAAAACCATCAGTGACTCTTTCCAACATCAGGAGTAATTTTCTAGAATTTTCTACCACACATTTTTTCCTGGTTCCTATTTGCTGGAACTCAAGCACTTGAAGCAATGAGCAGAATATGTGTGCTCTTCTCTAACTGTTAGTAAATATATTTTAATGTCTTACCCCCAAATGGAATGAGGTAGCATCTTCACGGATGGGGTTAGTAACTGTATGAAGGACCCTAGGGAGCCCACTCACTTTCCCTCTAATTAGAAATGATGAAAAGACCAAAGTGTGCAGCTTAGAGGAGAGTCTTCCCCAGAACCTGACCACACTGGCACCTTGATCACCAACTTCCAGGCTCCTGAACTGTGATGGACATTTCTAGTTATAAGCCACTCAGTCTGTTAGACTTGGTTGTAGGAGCCCATACTGTAAGACAGTTGCCCATCCTTGGGAAGATTCTAGACAAAGAGGAACAGCACCCAATGAGGCTCTCACAGAGAGATAAAACACTGGCTACTTTTACCTGAACAACAGAGTTGCATGGATGTGACAATTACATACTACCAAAAGTGAGGTCCTAGTCAGAGGACAGGAGTAAACAGATTGAGGACAACCAAGGAAAAAAGTAAGCTACATTTCCTTCATTGGCTCACCAAGGGCCTACCACATTAACAAGATTGGTAAAAGTTTTTTAAATTCATTAAATATTCTAATTATAATACTACTTATGCCAATAAAAGATATTATGGCAGACACTGTTACTGATCCAACATGTCTCTTAGATATCTGCTCTGTTCATCTTACAAAACCAAGGCTTTTTGCTGTTTGTGTTACAGTCTGCACAGCTTTGCTCCGTGTGTTCGTTCTAAGACCTATCTTGAAGAATCAGCCTGGCATGGGAGCTATCAGAGTATTTTGTGGAAGAAGGGAGAATAAATGTTAGAACTTCATGATGCCCATCAAAAAACTTCTGCTCGCAACTGACATACGATGCTTCAACTCATATGCCACCGGATACAGGAGATTTTGTGGTTAACCATCGTAATGTCACAGAGGCAGAGAAGCCACCTCTTCTCACAATCAGCTATTGACTGGAGACTCTTCACTCTACCACTCCTCAAGGCAGCCACATCCTCCCTCCTGTGTTCGTCCTCCTGGACCCAAGTGATAGACTAAAGATTTAAACTTTGATCATTATAACTCCAGGTATCTCTCTAATCAGTGGTCTAATTGACTATGCAGAAGACATTTTTGAAGCATATTTTTAAAATAAACATTTAAATTAGTTTACCAACTTAGGAATCAGTGACATTTTAAAAAATAATTCTATGTCAGTTATTTGCAGCTTAAAATAAATATTGCCACAGAAGCTATTAGCAAATATTTTGGTCTTGGGGCCTCTTTGCAGATTAAAAAATTGCTGAGGCCCATAAAAAGGTTTTAAATATAGATTATATCTATGTATATTTACCATAGTGGGAATTTAAGGTAATTTAAAAAAACTATCTATTTACTAATTTCCAAAAAGCATTAACAAGTCAATTACATTTTTACATATTGCTTGCTGCAATGGGTGAATATTTGCCCCCCTTTCTAATTCATATGTAAAAATATATTTTGAATTTAAAAATTAAATCAAAAGTATTGTTTTATATTACAAGACATGTCTTATTTACGGTAGGTGATTATATTATGTCTACTGCATCAGTGCCATCCACTGACTTGTTAAAGTATAAAAGTCATATATCTGTGTCTCTATATAGGAAAAGGAGTAGTTTATGATAATTTTGTGTATTCTTTGATAAAATATAAAAAACTGCAAAATAGTAGATTTATAAAAGTTCCTGCAATGTAAAAATAAACCTTGTCAGTGAAGTTTCTCTACTCTCGAATCCATTGGTTTCTTGTGCATTTTGAATGGATTTTCTGCTCACATGTTTTGGTACCATGATGCATGGCCATTTGCAAACACTGGCTCCCTAACTTAGACACATTATCTACCTGTTGACACATTCCATCATGCAATAAAAAGTTTCATCTTCAAGCACATAGCCAGAGCTGGCATCAGGAAAGCCTTTGAATGCTGGGAAGATGTCAAGCTTACAACAGCAGGCATTCACTTTCTGAAGTTCTGTTTCTCTGGAGAAACCTGAATAATTCAGAAACTATGAAAGTAAACTACCATGAAAAATTTGTGGAGCAGAGATTAGCCCAATACATTCCTCAAAACACTTTTTCAATTTCATGCTAGTGGGTGTTAGAGGGACGATGTCCTGTTATCATTTGTACAATAATAGCATTAATCGATTTATAAGAGCTTTTGCTGTGGTTTGGATCTGGAATGTTTTCCCAAAGCCTCACACATCTGAAACTGAATTGTGGTGGTTAATTGGGTCAGGCGTATTAATCTATTGACTTATGTGATGTTAGGAGGCAGGGCGAGGTTGGGAGGGGTAGACGCGGAGAGTGTAGCCCGGAATGGAAGTGTATATGGCCTTCCATCAGCTTCGTCCCAGTCCAGCTGTGAGGTTGTGTCTGTGTTGAGCATGTGCAGACTGACTCCCGCGTCGTTTCCTAAATGAATTGCACTTACATTGTACTACGTATTACATGTAATCTAAACACCTTTTAAAGTATAGAACAAGATGTTCTCTGGTTCTGTACAAATGTGATGCCGTTTTTTTAAATAAGAGACTTCATCATCTGTGTACTTAGGTATCTCTTGGGGGAAGAAAAGGGAGTGTGGCCTGAGACTAATTTAGACTAATTTCCCAAAGATACTGAGAAATAGCTATATAGTTTTTTTATAGTTATCCTATTGTGACCCTTGGAGAGATCATGTCAATTTGAAGGAATCAGGAACCACACCTGTATTTGTGAACCATGCCTAGATTGGGAATTGAGAACCAGCCTGGATTAGAGTGTGAGTGATTTGTGGGCCAGCGAATGAGGAAAGAGCACCCAACCGGATGTGAGAGGTCCAACTGGAACTCCAACGGTATAAAAAAAGGAAGAAGAAAGATTATTACAGATTCTTCCTCTGGGAAAGCTCTCGCCTTCCCAGTTGTCTACAGACGCCAACTTGCTACATGTCACACATCTTTATCACATATTCTTGACTTGCGCTTGTCTGCCCATTGCCAGTTTTTGCCATTGTTCTTTGAACAGCCAAGATCCACAGCAGACTCTCACCGTCTGTCTCACAGTCCCAGACAGGAGTTCTACTTTGTGGCTGAGCAGCCATCAGACACTCCGGCTCTCGCCGGTGCAGGCAGCCATCTTGGACTATCTCTACCCTCAGATTTGTAAGCCTTCCTAATAGATCCTTTTTGATATAATTTCTGTAAATTCTGCCTTTTAAAAGAATCCAAACTAATACACCTCTTTTATATATGAATTGTGTCTTTCTGGTCCTCAGAGGCATTTGAGTGAGTGACATTTACACACTAACCACATAAATCTCACCTGAAGTTTCATTGTGACACCCCTAATTTCCAAGTTTTTCTGTCTGAGGAAACCTGACCAGAAAGAACCAAAGTAACAAATTATTATTTAACTTACATTGTGGTGTGTCATTACTTTCCCTCATCTTTAGGAAAAAATGTTCATTGATTAACCCAAACAAAAAAAAAAAGTGTACCTAGCTCAAGAAATCATATTAATGCTACTAGGATTTCAAAATGAGACCTGGTTTTGTGTGTCATTTCATACCCAAAGCCAAGGCACAAATGAATACTTGCCAAATACCTCTGTGTTTTGAATCTGGTGGCTTTTCAATCTGTGCTGTAGGAACCTCATTCTTTCAGCCTTCGTAATCATTACTAACCCAGAGACAGCTAGGAAGATGAAGAGGCAGAGGAGAGGTTCTACTTTCTCAATGTGGAGGACAGGGACTCTCCTCTCTTTTCAACAAACAGAAAGGGTATTTAGGGGATCACCTTGATAACTTGCACATAGCCCTCACATTTTAAAAGGACATAAGACATGTTATGCAACACATCTGGAAGGCTAAGGGTGAAAACTGGTGTAGGCAATTGCCTCTCCCACAGCTGTGCAAAATGACAAGGCCATCTCATAACCAAGTTGCATTTTCACGTTGTCATTGAGAATGTGAGACTCCCATTTGCCCAATGGCTTTGAGCTATGTTGAAACAGTATATCTTTTGGGTAAGAGATTTATCACTGGATTCAAAAATGGAGGGTATCCTCCTAAGAGAGGGAGACATTGTTAAAACAGCCAACAAATTCTTGTTAGGTGAGCCTTAGGAGAAGCTCCCTGAAAAGCTCTCAGAAGTGGCCTCCCCTGTGAGAAAAAGAAAACAGCGCCCGAAAAATGTAAAAAAACTGGACAAAGAAGAGGCTTTCCATATTTTTTCCCCTTTGCTAGATGTTGCCTTCAGTGCCTTCCTCAGTCTAAAACAAAGTTCTCTATTTTCATAATGCTGCTTAGGTATGAATAATCTTTACAGAGTGTGCTGGATCCTTGGTGGTCGGCAATGCAGAGAAATGTGTTCTTCAGATCTGGGACACTTCCTTTACTAATTCTTTCATAATAGATTCTTTCTTTTTCTCTGTTATATCCAGAACTTCTATTATGCATAGGTATGAATCCCTACACCAACAGTTTCATTGTCTACCTTTTCATTTCCTTTTAAAATTTTTATTTATTATTTTTTTGAGATAGTGCCTCACTCTGTAGCCCAGGCTGGTCCTGAACTCAGGATGGAGTCCAGGCTGGCCAAGTGCTGGGATTACAGCACCACACCTGGCTTATGTGGTGCTGGGAAATTGAACTCAGGTACTTAGTGCTTGACTTAGAACTTGCCTGCACTTTAACCACTGAGCCATTTCTCCAGCCCCAGGTATCTCTGACTTTTTAGTCTCTTCCTAGGTGATATTACCTTACAACACTTTTGAAATTATTTACTATCTTTTGAGTATGTTTATTTTGGTTCTCGTTCTTTTTCCTCAGGCATTCATCCTTCTCTAGTTAATCTATTTTATAACATTTTTTATTGAAGCAATGTTTTCTCTTACTGATTCTTTTAATTATTATTATTTTTTTCAATATAAGCTGTCCAGGGAACTCTAAATTAGGAGTGGTTTCCACTGTGATAATTTCTTGAGTACTTCACTTTAATTTTAAAACCCTTGTTTACAAAAATAAATAAAACTTACCTGATTATTAATGTGTCTACAATGTATTTTCTAAATTACACTACAGGAATGCTTGTTAGTATATATGTACTGTAAGTAATAGAAAATACCAGTCATTTAGGCCACTAAACAAGCTAGAAATTATTTCTCCCATTTGATTTACAGTGCTTATAGATGGCACGTTGTCTATTCTGTTCAAAAAATACTATTGCGTTATAATAGCTCTAGATTGACACTCAAGGTCATTCATGGTCCACAGTTTGAAATCATTGATGAGATAAGGTAATGCACTTCTCTTACAGGTGACCTCCAGAGAGTTATGAGAAGTAATCTCGCTTTTATAGAACATTGCTGTTGGAATACCACTTGAGTTTTGCATTGCTACAATAGACACAGCTTTGGGATTTTTGGCACTTGCACAAAACCTACGTGCTCTCCCCTCAGAGCAGAGAGCAGCATTGACTTGCCATTTGCTGCACTCTGCTGAATGTCTGCGGCAGTCTGAGCCAAGTGCATTGCAGATGCTGCAGCAGAAATCGTGTATTCATGACGTGTAGCACTGCACTCTGGCAGCGGTGTCTAGATGTGTTTCGTCAGCTTGTGGCCTTTGCCTCAAACAGAAATACAAATTGCTTCATAGACTGTGCATATCCATCCCTACGGGAAATGGAAGCAATCCATATAGCTGGCAACGTAAAAATCCATGGAAGTGATGTGGAGAAAAGTAATACAAATTTTATTCGAGGGAACTTGGAATCTGACAGGTAGCATATGAAGTATTTTCTGTTTGGATATAGAATGTCCACTTCATGCAAAGAGTTTGAGCTACAATCTGCTAGCACAGTAATTCAACAAGTGAAATGCTGTTCCACACAGCATCTGAAAAGCTTAATTAAGATGTGGGCTTAGCACCATCCCAAGGTGAATATGATCCTTCACAAGGTTACTGGAACTCGAGTTGGTATGTCAGTAGAGTTTCCAATAGCATTATGTTCGAAAGATTCGCTTATTGGAATTACAATTTTTTTTTTTTTTTTTTTTTTTTTAGGAAATGCAGTACAGATTGCCAATTTTTGTATATTTTCTTTGGCCCTTCCAGAGTAATAGAGATATCGTCCAGAGGACAATTTATAGTAAACATTCTAGTTTCACATCAACATTGGCAGCAAACGGAATGTAAGGAGAAATGACACAAGTGATTTTCACGCCCCATGCCTGCCAGGAATGGGTGATGCTCACCACTTCCTCAGTCTCTTTCTGGTGGCTTCCACGCCATCTCGTGCCATCCAGCCAAAAGCAGCTCCTAGCCATCAATGGAGGCCACGATGAAGACAGGCTGGAAGGTCAAACCCTAAATTCACATTTTTTACATAAATAAGAAATAAATCTCTTTCTTTAAGGTCAGCTCATTTCTCAAGTCTTTGACAAAAGCTTGGCTGATCAACCTTTGAATTGCTGTCCCCTGTTTTTATACCCACTAAGGGTGTAATGAAGACTTTTCTTGTGCTTTGATCTTCCCTCTCTAGAATGCTTTGTGTCTTGTGTGAACTTGCCATAATCATTATACCGTGACTCAGCCTTAATTTTTGTTCTGTCGCTTTCAGAAAGCAGCAATTATCACACCTGCTGTAGCCTCCCTGTCTGTCTAACTCGGGGCCTGTATACGTGTTCTTCCCACTACCTGGAATACAACTCAGATATACTTTAATGTATGAAATATGATCTAAAAAATATCCTAGTGTTTTATGTTTAAAATATTGTAGTAAAACACTTAGCCATTGTCCCTCCTCAAAATGCTTCATCTTATTTTTAATACATTTAACTCATTTTTCTTGTGACTTTTTGAATCAGTCCTGAAAGTCTTTTTTCATGAGTGTCTTTAGTTGTGTTGTCATGGCTACCTAAATGTCCTGAATTGATCAAAAATATTTACTCTTTTGGTTATTTAAACTTTGGAGAAAAGAGAGAAGTCATGTGGTGCCAGATTGTTATGATTTGGATCTGGAATGTCCCCCAAAAGCCTTATGTATTTGGGTGCTGTGAAATAACAGTGGAACCATGTGTCATTAAGAGGTGAGACTTGGTCAAGAAGGGCAGATTACAGGGGTCCAGTGGACTAAGGGTGTGTAGTAGATTACAGGCATGTGACTTATTACTGGGGCAGATCACCAGGGCTTAACCAGAAGTGGTAGAATACTGAGGTTTGACCTAGAACTGGTGGATTACTGAGAAAGGACCTGGAAGAGTATACATTAGTTCCTCCCTCACTTGGCTTCCTGTCAGCCATGTTGTGAACAGCAGCTGGGCCTTGGCCATGTGATTTCACCATTACCAGCTGCCCATGAATGGACCAAGAATTGTAAGATAAATAAATCTTTCCTGGTAAGAAGACAGTGTTGTGTTTTTATGAATCTGCTTTTCTGCTGGGTGGCACCAAGCAGCCCTGACCTTATTTTTTTTTTTTTATCACATTTCATAGAGACACTCACGGAAGAGGACTTCCAGAACTGCTTTTGAAAGAGGTCAAGCGGTGGATGTGTTCAGACCATGGAGAACTGGTGTCAATGTTTCTTTTACTATAATAACATTTGATGCATGTTCAGTGACAACCTCTTGTATATTACATAAGCCATTATGACACATGCCTTTCATGTATGTGTTTGAGTGTGGTCTCCAAGGTCTCAGCCTATTTTGATTAGATGCAATCAGCAAGGACACTAGGCCAGAATATGTGGGAATTACTGAGATTCCAACAGAGAACACAGATAGAAGTCCAGGGAAAAATAACGTCAGGGTGGCCCCTAGATGGGCTGTGCCTGCAGCAGTTGGATGACTGTCCTGTTCTCTGTTCTTACAGGTAGGTGAATTGTGCATACTTGTGATATTTGTCCATAGGTGTAAGGAAATGAAAGTCACGTTGAAGCCTGAAGAAGCAAGCAGTATCCATTTAAGTTAATACCTCTGGCAAGGATGAGCAGTGGTTCTCAAATTCTAAAGACCAGCTAATAAGTTCCCCCTCAGAATTTCTTCACAAACACCAGAGAAGGCAGAAAATGAGAGAGTGTTAGTGCAAATATGAGAAAATAACTAAAATTCATGACTATTTGAAAAAAAGGACCATGTGGGAAAGATATCAAACTAAAAATCAATATATATAACAGAATATTCCTGAGGATGCTGCATGAAATTTAAAAACTAGACACATTGGAAGTAGGACCTTTACAGTATCTAAAACAATCGGCAAGTTAGTAGGAGGATGAGTTCTACTAAAACATTAGTAAAAAATAAGAATTATAAGCGAAGAGACGGACAAAGTATTTCCTAAAATATATTTGAAATGAGATATTTGGAGGCTGTACACAGGTCTTTCTTTTCTTCCTAATGTTCTTCTGCATTGTCCGGGGCCTTTTAACCATCAAACTGTTCATTACAGATTCTAGAACAAAGATATGATTACTGAGCTCAGAAGTGCAAAATAGACATTATGAATTCCAGTATCGGGGCAATATTTTTTTACTATTTCCAAGCTCTTTGATTCATCTCATTTGATTGGCTTACTTCAACAATTTTAAAAAGATGATGCACAGGTAATGGTGTTACTGTGATGATGGGATTATGGTGTGGGAGGGGGGATATGTCCTTTGTCAACAGGGTGAATGGTGACCTGCATTGGCCATTGTTAGATTGATGATCAATGTAACCACATGGGAAGCCTTAATATTATATAAGTAGAGCGATATTTTCTTGTTTTCATTCCTCTTGCCCAAGATTATGTTAGCTCTTCCAATGAGTTTTTCCATACACACATTTTTCAGTGAGGTTATCTGATCTACAAAGCGTGTTACTGGTATTCTGATAGACATTAAACTACACTTAAAATCTTAACCACATTTATTCGGATTAGTCTTAGATTTCTTTTCCCAACGTTCTGCAGTTTCTCTACTCAATCATCTAAGTTTCTACCTAAATACCTAAGTGTTTCCTTTTCTTTGAGATGATTGTAAACGGAATTATGTTTGTATGTTGGCTTTCTCATGTTCCTTGTGAGTATTTCTGAGTGCTGATCTTGCTGAATTCATTTATTTTTATGAATATTTTCTTCCTAATCAAGCCATCAGGAAATTAATTAATGTAATTTCATTTATTCCTTCCTTATCTGTAAAAGTTTTCCTCCTGTGTATTGCCTTATTTCAACGACTACAGCTTGCAGCCCTGTGAGGAATAAGGCTGGTAAGAGCACACACCTCTACTTTACTCGTGATCAGAAAAAGAAAACACTGAAATTTTTGTAACGAAACATGAGGCTAGCTGGAGGATTTCTGCATATGTTCTTCATCAGTGAAGAAGTTTCCTTCTATTCTTAATTTACTGAGAGAATTTTCTACCAAGAATGGGTGCATGAACTTGCTAATTGCTTTTTTTGCACCAGTTGCTATTATGTGTTTTCTCTTCTCTAGTCTGTCTATATGGCTAAATATGTGGACTGATTAATTCTCAAATACTGAGCCAGCCTTGTATATCAGGAACACATACTACTTGGTAGCAGTTTATAATTTGTTTTTACATATTGCTGGGCTTCTTTTGCTCAACTTTTGGGGATTTTTTGCGTCTACGTTGATGGCAAATATTGCTCTATAGGGTTTTGTTGTTGTTGTTGCACTGTGTTTGCCTGGTTTTTGTACTGAGTAGATTTCAGTCTCATAAAATGAGTACAAATATGTGTACTTTTTTGGGGGATGTGGGGAGGAGATTGTGTACTAGTGATGCTATTTTTTTAAAAGTTTAGTAGCTCCCCCCAGTGAAACTATCTGAGTCAGGGTATTTCTTTTTTCAGGAGCTTTAAAAATAAAAGTTGAGCTGAAAGTGTTGCAAGTTTGAGGCTAGGCAACTTAGTGACTTTGACAGATAAATGAGTGGAGACAGAGCTCAGTGAGAAAATCCCAGGTTCAATCCTCAGTACCACGAAAAGAAAATTCTGGTAACAGGACTATATTCAGTTTGTTTACTTCTTGGTTGAATTTGGTTATTCGTGGCTTTTAAGGAATCCATCCATTTCCTCATTATTGCCAAATTTATAAGGCTGGAATTGTTCGCAGTATTTTTATCATTCTAATAATAATTGTCATGTATATAATCATACATACAGTTTCATTGCTAGTATTGATGGATTTGTGCTTTTTAAGAAAATTTTTTGTATGCTTGTAGACCTATGGTATTCATCTTTTCTGACACCAAGGGCTGACTGAAGATCATTCTCCCAAAGACTGTAGTGGGTTGTTGAGGGTTAGCTTTAAAATGCTGAGCAGCAGTAGGAGGGGAGTGGGGGTGAAGTTCTGCCTCCTGTCAATCAACAGTAGCTTTAGAACCTGATGTACTGACAGGAGGTGGAGCTTCGGGACTGCACACGTGTTCTGGAGGGACTGGTCTGCAGCTCCGTGGTTGGTGACCCCCGTCGTAGATGACCAAACCTTGGTTTCTTCAATAACTTCTACTGTTTTTCTCCAGCTCTGACTTTCACTAATCTCCCTTCTCTGTTTTTCTTCTTGTCTTTCTCTGGTTTGCTTTGACCTTATTGTGCCGTTCTTTCACTGACTACTTAAAGTAAAAAACCCAGATTATTGATCTGATAACAATGAGACTCAGATATTGCATAATTGCACGCAAATGAGATAGAAGTTCAACTTCCCGCAGGACCTGCGGGTCCTTCCTCAGGGACAGTGGGTCATTGCCTACTGTATCCAACCAAGCAGGATGGTAAAAGGAACTGTCCACTGGGCTCTACCGGTACCAGGAAGGAGGGTGATGGAGGATGGACTCCTATCACCTTGTTCCTCCCTTAAGCTCTCCTGTCAGTCCACCAGCCTAGCGCTGCCTCACCTCGTTAAGTCCTATTGGGTGGCTCTGGAGATCCAGTGGCCTCGGGATCCTGCTGACACAGTCCCAACTGCGGAATTGCAGTGAAGTACTGGGTGCTTGGATTTAGCTTTCCCCTGTTAGGTGAAAATGAGAACATCGTCTTCTTCCATAATGAGCACAGGCAGCGTTGTCAAACCACAGAGACTGGGGGCAGAGGTACTTCTAACATACGGGAGCTCCCTGGAGCAGGGCAAGTATTTTCAAAAACTTTCTCGGTTCTTAAAGGGCTACTCCTTTTCTGATACTTTCACTGGGCTGAGGGAACTTTTTGTGAAACTCGTTCTGTCTTCCTGTTGGTGGTTCTGGGATGGAAGTAGCTGCTGTGTCCTCTCTGGGATGTAGGAGAGGCAGTAACCTCAAAGACTCACTGCTGGATAATTCTTCGAGTCTCAAGTTTCCTAATTGTCTGCTTTCCTCTTTCCACCTTTGGATACATCCTATGTACACTTCCTGTGTTGGGTTCCAGCTGTTCTAACTGTAAGGAGGAGGCCCGAGAGAAGTAGAATCACTTTATCTCAGTGGCACCAGAAATCTCAAACCTTCATAATGAGTTTTTTTTTCCATCTGACCATCTTATCTCTAAAGTAAGATAGTCTTGATAATTTTGGTAACCCAATGAATCCAATAAAAAGCTCATTCAGCAAGGATTTATATAATAAGTCTCTTGGCAAGTGTAGATATTACATGTGACTCTCTAAGTACACTCAAGGCCTAAGCATAGCTTTTGTGTTTCCTCATACAGTATTTGTGGTATCACATCTCCATCTAGGTTGTGACTTCTTACAAGAAAGAAATTTGTGGTAATAGTTGGCATATCTGTAATACTTGGCACACAATTTGTATTCAGCCAATGCTGAGTGCTGCAGTTAGCCCTTTCAGTAAATAGGGATTTACAGTTGTGTAAATTCTTTATACTTATGGAATCATTTGATATTCCAATTCTTGCCTCATTTGTGCACTAATTCTGGGAATTAGATTATTGTGAGTCTGATTTTATAAAGACACTGTAAATGAGTCTAATCACCCTTTACAAAACTGTTTTCTATTTCTGATAAGTAGAATTAAATCCATAATGTCCTTGTGACATAACAGGAAAATGAACTATGCATTAATGTTGTGTTGCCTTATCTAAAGCTGTGTCAATAGAATATCATCAAATAAAAGTCAAATGTGTATCACATTAACATTTGTAACTGGACTCAGCAACTGAATTTTGGCAAACAGCTGGATGGACTAGAATAACTGAACAGTTCGTGTCCTGAAAATGGAGAATAAGGATAGCATTCACTTATTTTGATAAAACAAACTGAGAGTGAATTGTTGGTTTGAGGGAGTGTCTGCAATGTTTCTGGCTCATAAATGATCAACATGTTTGACCCCAATCTAGATGTGGCCTCAGTGGAATGAATGTTGCTTGATTGTGATGATATCAAAGCAATGAGCTGTGTTTTTACAAATCCTTTACGTGGACAACTTTTTAACTAAAACAAATACGACCCATTAAATAAAAGCTGAGGGTCTACGAGTATTTAAGCAATAACCAAACTAAATTCTGTTTACACTGGGTCAGAGGACCTCACACTGATGTAAATGAAGTCTTTGCATAAAGATTTTTAAAAAGAGCTTCAGACAGATTGAAAATTCTAGTTTTAGTATTTTCAATTTAATTTCTTCAAAATACTGCACTTTGCTCTGGGTGAAATATCAGTAATTAATAATAATAATAATAATTAAAAGATACATGAAAGGAGCTCTTCTAAGGCGCATAGTGTTTGATATAGAATTTTAAGTGATTCATTTTTAAATAAAACTTGTAATTTTCAGTTACTGTGCATAGTTTGCTGTCATTTGAATGAACTTTATAATCCGAAAATTCTTAAACCCAACTTGTTCCTGTGTAATTATTTTCACCTTTTTTCATGGTCTACCAAAGCCGAGTTGCAACCCTCATCCCTTGCCGTTTCTTCTGCTTAATTTGCTCTTACTTTCCAGATACTCAGCTAGCTTGACGCTCATGGAGATTTTTAACATGTCTTCTCAGGGCCACCACATCTTGACTTCTTTCTGTTTCTCGTCACCTCTCACCCAGAACATTGTAATTTTGTCTTATTTTTTCTTGCCACCTCTCCTGCTGATGTACCAAAACAACACACACAACATTTCTTGGAGGAGCGGGTCCACCACTGGAATGCTACCAGTTTTCAACTCACTTGTAAAGTTGCCCATGTAGAAGGAGAACGTGATTATTGAAACAGATTTCTTGACAATTAAAAACAAACCTTAGTAATTCAGTTTAAGTTTTTACACACACACACACACACACACACATACATACACACACACACACACACACACCACACATGGGGTGATTAAAATACCCAATAAATGTCTATTAAAATGTTATTACAATAGAAGTCATATTGTCACTAATTCTTAAAAATATCCTCCCTTGCCTAGTACACACCCACTGTTATTGATATATCCTTAAACGACTCTGATAGTCCTTTCCTGGGTCTTTTAAGATGTCACAAACATACAGTGAGTGCGGTTGCCAGGTACTTTCTAATTGAAAGGCATGTGAAAAAAACATTACAATGTGTCAGCGTTCACCCTGTTCACCAGATCTGGCACTGTGAAGCTTCTGACTCTTGCCCAAATCTAAATTGCAGCGAAAGATAAGAGGTTTTTTTTTTTTTAACTGATTCAGGACATTGGGACAAAGAAGTGCAGCTAAACACACTCAACAGAAGCAAGAGGGCTCCCAGACCTACTTCAGAAGGTGGCAGGCAAGCATGACGCAGTGTGTTTGAAGTGAGAGGATATGTTTTGAGGAAGATAACTACAGTGTGTCTTTTACTTTTTTAAAAATTTAAACACTCATTATTCTCTTTGATTATGCCTCATACATAAGTAACGTGTGCACCGAATTGCCTCCAATGGCCAGATGGACAGTAGAGTGTAGCTGGGCAGCTTAGATGCTGACTTGGTATTCGTATGTCTTCTCCGACATTGAGCCTAAGTTTTTCTTTGAATTTTGCTTGCTGAAACACTTACAATTTTTAAGTTTCTTTTCTGCTTCAAAGAAGAAAACATTACTTTCAGCACAACACAGTTTGGGAAAAGTACTAGCTCCAGAATCTGACAGAAAGCAGCTCAGACTTCAGACCCAATGGGTAGCTCCTCACTATCCACCATCTGTACTGACCTGTCCTGAATGTATCTCTCTTCTCTCTCTTGTCTTAAAGAGAGTATACCAATAAGGAAGCAGCTGGATTTGGAGAACAAAGTCTACTTAATATAAAAAAACCCAGTGGTTTATCTCAAAATGACATGTGGAAACAACAAGAGCCAAAACATACGGGAGAAAAAGTATTGTCCTGTTTGATGCCACATAGGATACAGAGTAACCGGCCAAGTTCCTCTCTAGAAATGGGTTCCAGTTCTTAATGGTCACCCAGAAAGCAAAGTATTTTACCTAGGAATTGGTGGAGAGAAAGACCAAAAGCAAAACAATACAAAAACCGTAGCAATGACCAAAGTGTTTGGATTCAGCTCAGATCATGAGTTCCACATCTGTCATTCCACTTGGGTGTAAGTCACAGAAAGTGCGAGTTTGGTTTTGTCATCTATATCACTGGGGCTGTAGTCACTACAGTTTCACATGTAATCAGTAAGAGCAGCAATTTGCATTTCTGGAATGTGGTTTTCAACTTCCACCTAATACTGTGTTGGACTAAATGAAGTAATGTATGTGAATTAAAGTCTATCACAAGGTAAGTGTAAATTGGTTTTATTTTGTCCCTTACCTACATTTATAATAATTAGTAGCTAAGCAATGACTTAATTAAAATAATAGTTTGTGCTGCAGAATCATATATAAAACATTCCGAAGTAAAGCAGAGGAGGTAACAGAGCACAGCGAATAATTGTTTAAGGAAAGTGAAATATGGAATGACCATAAGAGCGGACACCCATTGTATTCCAGGATTGAAGTGAAAAGGTACTTTTACCTATGCACAGGAAAAAGGTCTAGAAAGTGTTTCAAAAGAAACAAGTTTAATGAATGTTTTCATTGACTTTACACATCCTCGGTTGCAGAATTCTTCATTTTCTAATAGCTGGTAAGTGCCTTACTTCCCCAGCAAGACTGACTTTGAGCTGTAATGACCTATTTTATTTCTACCAGCCATATTCTTCAGAACTCTTTAAATTTGAAAGCATTCAGCTTTAATTGTCCCCCGTGTTGCTTTATTTACTATAGATCCATTATCAGAATAAGCTGGTAGAATGTTCCCTTGCTTCCCTACACTGAATTCTTCATAAGCAATAAACAATGAAAAATGTTTAGTAAAGAAATTAAAGGAAACAAAACTGGATAAGTCCAGTTTTTGACAAATTGATGTATTACTGTGAGGTGATGTACAAAACTATGGGAAGAGAACTTGATTTAGAACTGTTTTATTAATTTGCGACATGGGAGTAGTTTTACCGTGACTGGTCTAAGAACATAAGCCTATTGGACTTAGTCAAATATTAGGTGGGTCTTCATCTACAGACATAAAAAGAAGTCTGAATATATATTTCACACCAAAGTGCCCTGAATATCTAATTCTAAACCAAACGGTGCCACCATGTTACCATGGGACAGGCTGTTTGAATCAGCAAGCTAAATACATGCAGTTGCTGGTACTGACATTCCTAGCCATAGGTGGAAGTTATATCTTGATAAATCTACCATACATTGTAAAAAAGGTTGTCTTAGTTACTTTTTTATTTCTGGGATGGAATGCTCGACATCCACCACTTAAGAAGAGATGTACTTTAGCTCACAGTTTCAGAAGGTCTCCGTCCACTCATAGGCAGCTTGCCATGGTGGGAGGGCAGAGCAGAGGCCCAGCTGTTCACAGCAGGGCAGACAAGAAGCCAAGCGAGGGAGAAAGGCAGAACCAGCATATCCCCTTCCACGGCATTTTCCAGTGTCTGTCCTTTCTGGGTCAAGCCCAGGTGTTCTGTTCTTTCTGGGTCAAGCCCCCAGTGATCTGCCCCTTCCAGGTCACATGCTCAGTCATGTGCCACACACACACACACACAATCCACGATATGCTCCTATCCTAACCCACCACACACCTACTGTGGTCTACTAAGTGACAAAGAAGGACATTTATTTTTTAAGCAACTATTTTTTAAGCAGCTGTAAGTTTAGGTTTCTGGGATATAATATCTTCACCTGTAACCCAAATAAGAAGCAACTTTTGCACATTTTTCCTCATTTCATCTGTCACGAATGTTATCTCCACCTTTCTTATTCTTACTAGGCTGCACAATGATCACAGTCATCTGCTCATGTGTGATTGTGATATATAATTATTCATTTCATCCACCATATGATTTTATTTTTATAAATGTTTTCCCTTCTTTTGTTTGCATGTGGTGCACGGTAGAATTTTTCTGTCTTTGGGTCTGAGGTGCCTCGCTCTTCTGTGACATCCTTGGCTTTCTAAAGTCTTGCTACTTCAAAAGTTCTTTGCAACCATTTCTGGATTCTCCACTTCCCGGAGCTGCAGTGACGAGGTGTTTTGGTTTGTGGTTTGTACATTCTCAGAATATGTGAAGGAATAAGGGAAGTTTCATTTTTCACAATTCATGGAAACTGAAGAGAAATTAGGCTGATTGCATAAAAATACCAGTTCAAAGAAACAATTCCACTCCATTGCTAGTAGGTATAGTGATTGGAACCTGGCTGACTATGCACATTGAAGACTTCTGATTCTGGCCCACAGTCTTCCTATCCTCCATATATCCTTAGTAATGAGCATGTCAGTGGTCTCTAAAAAACTCGGATCTGCTTTTTTTTTTTCTCTCTCCACTTCCAATGTCAGTTTCTTCCTCTCCACTCAGCCATCTGGTTCTTTAAATGTGTATTGGATGTTGTCATCATGAGACATTGAGCCTTCTCTTAGATTTAAATTTCAAACATCTCAATGTATAGCCGTGACTTTCTTTACTTTCAAACTATTTTTTTTAAACCATAGTTTCTTTATTTCTTTTACTTCATTGAGACATAAATCATGGATTACAGTAGCTCTCTGTTAGTCAGTTTTCTGTTATGGTAACAAAAATCTGAGATAATCAGGATATAAAGACCAAAGATCTATATGGGCTCACAGTTTTGGAGGGCTTAGTTCATGATCAAATTTTCCTGTTGTTTTGGTTCTGTGACACTTCAGTCCAAGTGGTGGAAGTACACAAGATAGAGGAAGACTGCTCCCTTCCTGGCAGGGAATGGATAAGCAAGACTCAAATATTATATCACCCAATGACGGTGCTTCCAAGGCAAGCCCCTGCAAAAACCAAACAACCGAGTCATGTAATTTCAAGATATAATGGTGCAACATTCCCATTCCAAAATGGAGGAACAGGAAAACAGAAAAGAGGGGTGGGAACAAAGAACGAAGGTGCTCTACTCAGAAGGCCAAGCATTAAATCTTCAGTCTCCGTGTCCAGCACCTGGGACAGCCTATGGCAAGATAAGGCCTCCTAGGGGTTTCGGTAGCCCTTCCCCAATGGCTTTTCTAGCTGCGACTCACATAGCGCCTCTCTTGGGCTGGCTCTGCATGCTGCCAGCAGCTGTGATGTCTTGGTAGACTTTCCATGTTCTGGGCATTTCTGTTTTCTTGGGGTCTCCGCTGCAGCTTTGATTTGATTCTCACAGCTCCACATACTACACTCTCCGAAGCTCTTTCCAGCCACTCCAATCCCCCAGACTTTACTTTGAATTTGAGGTGGACCCCTTCATGAATACATGATTCTTGCATTTTGCATGTCTGTAAATTTAGCATCATCGGGATAGCAGTCCTGGACACGCAGGCTACAATGTGGCTTTTCTCTCAGAAGACTAAGAACCTTTGAAGCACATTTTACACTTCTGACCCTTCAATGGGTATGGGTAGGGACTTGTTTTCTGAAATCACCTGCAGGAATTTTTCTTATTGTTTTGGAGAAAAGCACTTGACTTTCACTTATTTATTTTTTCCATTCAGTGCCAAGGATTGAACCCAGGACCTTCCCACTGAGCTACGTCCCCAGCCCTTTTCAAATTTTGATGCAATTTCTCTGTAAGTTGCCAAATTGTCCAGTCTGCCCTCATCCTTGCCACCCTCTTGCCTCAGCTTCTCAGTGTGCTGGGATTATGGGTATGTGCCCAAACCCACAGTTTTGACTTCTTTAAAATAGCACCAATATGTTTAGCAACTATCTCCTGCACCTTAAAATCTTGTGATTTTCTTGCCAACCCGTGTTTTTTCCCCCACTTTGCTTCATTGCTCCTGGAAATTTAACTAAGGGAAACCAACAATAACCACACGGCTGCCTGAATCTTGTGCCACCTTTAAATTTCCTGTGTCAGATAAACTAACCTGTCCTCTTTACATTGAGCCTCACAGGAGGTCTCTCGCCAGGGATTAAATACAGCCAAATTCCTTGTTACTGTGCAAAGAGAGTGGCCTTTCATGGTTTCTTGACAAGAGTTCTGCTTCCACCTGAACTTCATGAGCGCAGCTATTGCTGTCTGAGTACCATCAGTATCTGTCTGCTCTCGGTGGAACTGCCTGTTAAGATCCACTGGCACCGCTCTGGGATCTCTGGCTCAACCTCCAAACTGTTCCAAACTCCTCCTGCAAATAAAATATGACAGCTCCTCCCCATCTTTGTGTTATGGTCACAAAATACCAGAGATTGTCAGTTCAAAAAGGTAAAATTTCTCTGTGGCTCACAGCTGCGGAGGTCCTAGCCCATACTCAGGTGGACCTGTGCTCTCAGTTCTGTGGCAAAGCGAGTGACAACGCCATCACCCTCCTCAGGAGCACTAAGAACTTTAGGACTCCTACTAACTTCTGTCTCTTAGAGTTTTCTACCACTTTCCTGTAAGTGGCTTTTAACACATGAATCTTTGAGGGTCAGAGATAGAACGCTACAGTTTGGATCTAGAATGTTCTCTTGCAACGATAATTACACCTTTGCGAACATTCTGATTTTCTCCTATGCACTTGCACCCAAGGAAGTGGGTATTACAAGAGAAAATCACATAGCATGTGTTTCACTCAGTTCTTAATTATGGACTTCAAATAAGTCTCTGATTCTGCACAGCAGCTCTGCTGTATTGTCCTGTAAAATGTACTTCTCACTCTCTGAAATCATGATTTCACACTTCGTCCTGTCTGTACCCATCTGCTCCTGCTTCCTCCTCCTATGGTAGGCAAAGTATTTCCCCTCTCTTCCTTGTTTTATTTTTTGTGCAATTGTATACTTTTCATCTTCATAAAAATACGACTCCTCTTAGCCCACCCGTCTTGCCATCACATCTTCACATGTTTTAAAATCTCTGCACCAGCCAAGCAGGAGGAAGGAAGCTCTGTCAGCGCCCTCCTGTTCAGTGTCTTCATTTTCAATCCCTTTCTACAGTTTATTTCCCATCAGTCTCCAAGCTTGGCAGTCTTTCCCACTTCACCAAACCCTCGCTGGATCCTACACACATAGTTTCCACATCTTTCTTCACGTCTCTTCCATAGCAGCATCTTTTGGAAAAGTCACCCATTGTCTTTATGGCTTCGCACCTCATTCATTCTGTTAACTTGCCTAATCAGTCTGTTTCCACTAGACCACTGAAAATGACGCTTTCTAATTCCCTCAAACATCCATGTGCTTGCTCAATTTTGTGGAAGTTATTTTCTTTGCTTATCTTACTAAAATTTGAGGCATCTTTCTACAATGATGATTACTCTCTCTTTAAACAGACCTTTCGTTAATTTTTTGAGAAAAAGTCTTGCTCTGTAGTTCAGGCTGGTTCTGAGCTCACCATACAGCTCAGGATGGCCTCAAACTCATGGCAATCCTCCTGCCTCAGCCTTATAAGTGATGGGATTAGGTGAGTCCTCATCATGCCCAGCTAACTTTTATGTGGTGCTGGGGGATTAGAACCCGGGGCACTGTACATGCTCGTCAGGCTCTCTAACCACTGGGCTATGCCCCCAGCCCTTTCATTTTCCTACCAGTCTGCTTCTTCTACTACAACCTTTAGCTCCTATTTCTACATGCAACTCTTTCAATGCTGTGTGGCGCTCAGCTATTGATCTTTGCCTCTCTTTTCTTGATAAATAAGTTTAGGATTTTCTATGAACTTGAAATTTGCCTTTACCCTGTAAACTCTTACATTTACATCTATATTATGAACCATAGTCTTAATGCCCTGAATTGTTATAAATAATTGATTTGCATGTACACATGATTCATAAGCACCTCAGAGTCAAAAAATAAAACCCTGAAATAAAACTACTAAGTTTTATTTCAAGAGTGTTTTCTTCTAGTCTTCTCCCATTTCCATTAAATGACAATAAAATTGTAGCAGGTGTCCAATTTATAAACATGACAGTTTTCTCTGAGAATTCCTTCCCTCTAGGCCTCTCATCTAATCCATCCCTGGTTCTGTTGGTTCTGTGCCTTTCAGTATGGTTGCTTCACGCTGTCCTCCCTTCTTCTGCCCTTGAGGAGGGGACCGTCACCTCCAGCCTTGGTGGGGTTGTCTCCCAATTGGTCTTCACAGTTTGATTGCACTCATCAGGTTCTTTTTCTTAACCCTTATCTGATCGCAACCTTTGCTAACCCGACATTCTCTGCCTCTTCCTAGGTCCTTGGAAAGATACCTGCTTCCTTCATCGTGGCAGATGCTGCTTGCTCAAGCGGTTGACCTTTCACTTGTACAAATTCTTACTCCGTCAGTCTCTGTCGCTCTGCCCTACACTTCAGCCACTCTGACCTTCCCTCTGAGAGGCCTCTGTGAATATGCTTCTCTTTCCTGAGCTCACTTCTTGGTGTGCTTTGAAATCTGGCCACTTATTCTTTAAGTTTAAACATCATTTTTGGAAAAATACTTTTGATACTTATTGATTTCCAGAAGTAAATTTAGCAGAGTATTTTTTTTCCCTGATGAATCCCCATCTGCCTTCATGGTATACAAGCTCTATCCTTGGTTTGTAGTATGTAGCACATGGCAGTATTACAGACTGTGCTCTGATTTCAAAGGAACTTACTAGGAGAAATGCCAATGAATAGAAAGCTTTAAGGACAATTTCTCTGATATATGAAACTTCAGCATAGTTATTCAAGGTGAAAATTAATGTGAGCTTTTTCTCCTTCTGATTATTCAGATCACAGTCAAGCTGCAGCTTGTGCTTGGCTGTGTAATAGCAACAAAATCCAGGCCGTGCGATGGTTTGCACAGTGCTATTAGACACTGCACTGGGCTGCTTATCTGCTTGTTATAATTTCTTATTTCAGACTGAATGCTGCTACGAACCCTGGGGGACAGGGTTAAAGCCAATATGAATTAAAATCGGTAGAAAACGATTCATGACAAGGACTACATAATCGAGTGTATATTCTGCACAAAGCAGTATTAAAAATTCAATTTGATTGATAATATGAGTTACTGAATGTTATATTGGAATGGTGCTGCTCTGGTACTAATAATTAAATGTCTGCTTTGCTTTTATAAGAGCTTTATAATTTGTTCGAAATAATTGTCTAGAAGGTGAAACCAGACTCAGCAGGACCGCGATTTTATTTTAATACCTTTCAAAAAAATACAGTTAGCTTTTTAGTAAAAGAGTAGAAACAACATAGGCAGTTATACTTCAAATGCTTATTTTCTTAACTGAAGGACAGTTGTCCAAACAAATCTGGATATGTCTGTATAGTAGATTAAAAATCCTTACAGTGATCAGTTTCGTTTATTAGTGGTTATGAGTAATTGATAACATGTTTAAACATTCCTGGACACTTTGTAGCCCTCTATGTCACTTTTCCTTTGATTTTTCTACCTTTAAGGCTCTCATATATTTGAAAGATAAACTATAAATTTCATTTTTTACTTTCTGTGTTATCTAGTACCTACTAATTCAACATTAAATGGCAGCATTGTATCCCCACAGGCTTTAATAGCTTCCGGCTCCACTCAAGGCATCTATTTTATGAAACTATTTAGAGAAACCCTCTTCCATGATTTGGTTTTCTCTATTTGAAAGACCAATGTTAAATGGCTGATTGTAAATAATACAATGTGGATTTTGACTGGAACATAACAACAGCCGTTATTGCTTTTATTGGTGAGTATTCTCACAAATATGAGGCTTCAATTCTAAAATGTGAGATTATAGACCCCTACCAATATATACTTTGGAAAACAAATTCCATTTACTTTTTTGTTATTTGCTCAGTGAATGGCTACTGAATTTCAAATATTGTGCTCAGTTTAAAGGTCATACAAGAAGTTGAAAAATGGATACAAATTCTTTAGCTTTCTTTCTATCCATTATTAGTATAATATTAGGGACTGCGTATATTGGTAGAATAAATTTAAATGGCATTGATAATGTTTTAATTTCTGGGGACAGAATCTAAAAACTTGCCAGCCACTATGTCATTTTCTGTCTTTTTCCTCCTGTTATGGCTTAGATCCAAAATGTCCCCCTAAAGACTCATGTTCAGAGGGGATGTACTGATAAGTTCAGTATGTCATGTGCCATTAGGAGGCAGGGCCAGGGTGGAAGGGGCACATCATTAGATGGAACTTGAAAGGATGTGTGCTTGTCCCTGGCCCCTCCCTCCCATCCCTGCTCCCAGGCACAAGGTGAGCAGCCTTCCTCTCCATGCCTTTCCACCATGCTATTTCTGCCATGGAACCAGTTAGTCATGGATTAAATCTTCTAAAACCGTGAGCCAAAACAAACCTCTCCTCCTTTAAGTGGTGGGTGTCAGGTATCTTGTCCCTGGGATGATGCGCCTGCTTTGCCTCGTCTTTCTCTTGAGACCCAGTGACAACAGTCTGTGAGGATGTCCAAGAAGCATGATAGAGGAGGATGTGTAGCAGCCAATAGTATTATGGCAAATGTGCCAGCCAGCCACCAGCCTTGAACTGGCCTGCAGTAATCCTGGTGTTGACAGACTTGGGTCCCTTACACTGAAGAAAACTGAATTATATTACCAATGGAATACTGCAGAAATCACAGTGTATGAATGATGCTAAGTATGAAAAGACGTTGGATCGTGCTTTGTCTTAGGTCACTTTGAGAAAACCAACAGCCACATCATGAGGTCACTCAGACATTCCTGTGAACTACCCTATGGGGAGGAGCTGAGGCCTTTGGAAATATCTACCAGCTCACCGTTCCGGTGAGTGAACCATTTCAAAGCAGCTTCTCCAGCCTCAGTTCATCAACCCTTCATATAATCGCAGCCCAAATCAATGTCCTAGTTACAACATCGTGAGACACTAAGCAGGACCACCTAGACAGGTCTCCTTCACCTACCTCACCCACAGAAACTGTAAACAATCAAAACAAATGTTGACTGCAAGTTCATGTGCCATTCAAAGAAACTATTGTGGAAATGGCTTCTCTAAACCTTCCCTGCCACCGTGTGGAACTAAGACAGGTCTCCTCGCAGAGCCCTGTCCAAATGGCAGATTTGTGAAACAAACAAATGATTAGTTTTTTTAAGCAACTAAGCGTTAGAATAATTTGCAGTCTAGCAATCAATAACTGAGACATAAGGTGATCCAGTAATATATATTCCTACTTTCAGCAAGCTTACTGATCGAAGGCAGAAGAATAAATTTAGAAAAGTGATATAATGAAATGATTAATTGTGCTACTGGAGTACACAGCAGAGGCTCCTGAGCTTTTCACAACAGAATAAACTCTGAGCAGGCATCCCAGAGTAAAATTCTCCCCAAGCTTTTGGTAAGAAGAAAATTGTATTGTGGTATTTGGAAACGTGTCATGTTCATATGAACGAGTGTCATTTATGCTGTCATTCCTCTCTGTCCCTGGAAACCCAAGTTTATAGCTTTCCACAAACAGTGTTAAACAAGGACTATATTCACACAAATGCAATCCTGCAGTGTTGGTCATTGTTACATGCATGTGAAAAAGGAAAGCCAATATGTGACAGGAATAAAGACAGTCAGCATCTCTGATGATTAAATGAAAACTTACATGCCAGCCTTAGTTAACCATTGCCTTAGCTATGGAGAAGCTGTTTCACCCACTGTCTTCAAAACAAAATTTTGATGCTGACTGCAGATGAGCATTCAGAATACTTTGTTTTGGAATTTTTTTTCTTACAGCCTTAAGGTTTTCACAGATTCTTATCTCTTTTTCCCCCATAGATCACCCTGAGCTCCCTGGTGGAGAGTGTGAAAAGTACAAAGAAAGCACTCCACATAATTGTCCCTAATAATGACTTAGATTCCAGAGCAGCCTACAGGGATCACCAAAGAAAAGGGCTTCCACCATTTCTCAGTCAAAGTTCTTCAGCAGGGAGCCCGAAACCTGCCCTGGTGAGGCTGTGTGGCTCTGCAATTAGATATTTGTTGTTTACATCATTTTTAGCAAGGTCATAAGAAAAACAAGTATGATGTTCACGGAGGATTTTTCAAGCTCAAGGTCAAACTATGCTTTCTTTATCCAACAAGGGTTCGATGAGTCATGAACTTAGTGGTGAATGGGGGAAATACCTGGAACTCCTCCGGGGGGCGTGATGCTAATTAGACCACATGCACTTGATTGTATCTTTATTTACTTTTTCTTTGTAGGTAGCACCATGAACCTTAATGGGTTTTCCATGAGCAAGGAGTTCACCTTTTAGGACAATCAAGAGGACACATCTCAAATCCAACCTAAATCACTCTCCTAACTATAATCTGTATGACATCTGTGTGATTTACTTACATTATGTCTGTGTTTTTGAGAGCATGTAAACTTTAAGCAGTTTCCCTTCACTTTTGGTTCCTCAGCACTTTGGTGAAGTTGCTAATAAATTCCAAACCTGTCTCATTTCAGCTGATTAGCTTTGATGCTTTTTATTTTTCCTACTAGCAGAATCTCCTCAAAAATTCTGCAGTGAGATTAACCCTTTAGCGGTTCTAACAAAGACAATCTAGTATTAGCTTAAATGATAGGAATTTTATGCAAGAATACAAATATAAAGAGTCTGAATTTTAAATAGAGAACCTATATGAGTGTGGCTGTCATCATAATCTATATTTCATAGGCTAAAATAATTGTAGTGAGAATGAACACATTCCAAGTAGCAGGTAAGGGAGGCTAGAGTATGTGCTTCCTGATTTTAAAGGAAGTGCATCCGTGGGTGAATCTTTGTTATATAACCTCAGCTAACCACAAAAGAGACTCAGGGAAACAGACTTGAGCAGGTACGTGTGACCTGATAAATTGCGGGGGTTCAGTTATGAGGCAGAGGAAAAGGCCATGAAAACGACACAACTTGTGAATACAAAATACAGAATTTTGATATTCTATTTTCAGTTATAGTTTCCGGAAAGGAGTTTGCATGTAGCTGATAAATATTATTGACAAGTTACGGAGAACAGGTGCGTAAGAATAGATTAAAAGACATAATTGTTCAGGGACACAGACTCCCAAAGTTCTCTTAGTATTCTTCTGATAGCAAGGAACAGAAAAGTATCTGGGGATTTTATGAATCTTGGACAGAAGTAGAACTAGAGATTTCAAGTGGAAGATTAGATTACTTTGCAAAGGACAGACCCTATATACGTTGATACTTTCCTTAATAGGCTATATTTATTTCTGTTACTAGCCTCAACAACATGCTGATGTGACTGATTTACATATATGTATATGCATCCAGAAAATGGCTGGACTTCAGATTGTGTCCTGACCTGCTAGCTGTAGCACATTCTGTTAACAACATCCTTTAGATTTTTAAATTACTGGAGTTAGATTCAGATCAAACCAGACTCCTTCCAAGCAATACCACATATGACTGGCCACTCGATAGGGAGTTTCCCCTAAGTTAGATATTTGCTTATGGACTAGTTGTCATTGCCAGCTGTCATTTTGTTTGTCATCCGTGGGGAGGTGGGAACGAAGGGCAAAGTTCAGAAGGTCATGTGGGTCAAGGCGTAGCAGTAATAGTTAAAATACGAGGAGATAGGGGAGCGTAGGTAGGAGTAAACAGCAGTCATTCAGCCTGCAAGGCATTAGCTGACAACATCCAATAATCCTGTCATCCTCATCCTGGTACACTCGCCATTGCCTTTACACTTGGTAGGAAGAACTTCGTGAGACAATTTTAATACACCACAGAAAGCAGCAACACAACAGAGTTTAATACCACTGAAAAGCTGTGTGACTGCTTAGCTGCTAAGTGGTTATAAGATTAAGAAACACCACGGAGTTTTCAGAGGCCATTGCTAAGCCCAAAACACTGCAAAGAAGAAAATTAAAACAGAACAAAAGAGACGGATAGTAAGAAAAGGCAAGGGAGTGAGTTAAAAAGACGTATAAAATACAACAGAAGAGAATGTTTGTGTTGAAAGCTGGATATAGATTGTTACGCCCAGATTGCATAGTCCCCAAAGACCTCCAGGAGACCGAGCACGCATGCCAAAGCAAAGAGCCTTTATTTCTGGCTTAAGCTCCGGCTCTCAGACTTCACCAGCACAGTGGATCTGTGCCGAGAGCCTTGAGCCTTTGCGAAGCAGGGTTTTTATGGGGTAGGGAAGGCGTGGTTACAGCGAGCATGACGCAGGTGTAGCGAGTAACATTTACAAAGCATGAGGAGAATCAGGTGAGTTTACAAGGCCCACGTGGGGGTGTAAACTGACACTCTGGGTCTTTTTTGGTTTCATATAGATTTTAAGGTTGTTCTTTCTTGTTCTATGAAGAATATAATTAGTATTTGATTGGTGTTGCATTGACTGTGTATAGTAGCTTTGGGAGTGTGGCCTTTTTGACAGTATTAGTTCTTCCTATCCAAGAACATTGCATGTCTTTCCATTTTATAAAGTCCTTTTCAATCTCTTTCTTTAGGGGTTTGTAGTTTTCTTTGTGTAGGTCTTTAACCTTTTTGGTGAGGTTTACTCCTAAGTATTTTATTGTTATTGCTTTTGTGAAGGAGATAGTTTTCTTGATTTCTCTTTTGATTTGTTATCAGTTTATAGGAAGGCTATTGATCTGTAGGTACTGATTTTATAACCTGCTACTTAGCCAAATTTATTTATTATTTCTGAGAATCTTTGGGTGGAATTTTTGGGTCTTATATGTAGAGTATCATGTCATGTGCAAAGAGGGCTATCTTTACTTCTTCCCTTCTGAAGCGTATTCCTGTCTTTCCCTGGAATTTCAAGTACTGTGTTAAACAGTAAGGGTGACAGTGGGCATCCTTATCTTGTTCCTGGATTTAGCGTGAATGTTTTCAGTCTTTCTCCATTTAGCGTTATACTGGCTGAGGGGTTGTTATAAATAGCTTGAATCATGTTGAAGTAGAGTCCCTCTATTCCTATTTTCTTCAGAGTCTCTTATAAATGGGTGCTAAATTTTGTCAAATGCTTTTTTCTGCATCTATTGAGATAATCATATGATTTTTTTGCATCTGTTCATGTAGTGCATTACGTTTATTGATCTGTGTATGTTCAATCATCCCTACATGTTTGAGATGAAGCCCACTTGGTCAGGGTGTATAATCTTCTTTATGTTTACTGCATTCTGTTGGCAAGAATTTTATTGAGTATTTTTGCATCTATATTCATTAAGAATATTCGCTCGGCATTTTCTTTTTCTGTTGGGTCTTTGGTTTTAGAATTAGAGTTATTCTTGCTTCAAGGAATGAATTGAGCAATTTTCCTTCCTTTTCAATTTCTTGAAAAAGCTTGGTGAGCACTGGTACTAAATCTTCCCTAAATTTTTTATAGAATTCTGCTGAAAGTCCATCAGGTCCTGGGCTCTTCTTGGTTGGAAGTGTTTTTATTACTTCCTCGATTTCATAGGTGGATAATGGCCTATTTAGATGTTTACTGTTTTTTTTAATTCAGTTTTGGTGGTTGATATATGTTTAGAAACTCATCCATTTCTTTTAGACTTGTAAATTTATGAGAGTACAAATTTTCAAAGTAACTTCTTATTTATTCTCCTTTGGGTTTTGTTGTTGTCTGTTGTAATTTTGTCCCTGATTAGATTGATTTAGATTTTCTCTTTTTTTGTGTGTGAGTTTAGCAAGGGGCTTATCAGTCTTGTTTATCCTTTCAAAAAAACCCACAACTCTTTATTTATTAGTTTATATTTCATTGATTTGTGCTCTGTTCTTTATAATTTCATTTCTTCTGTTAGGTTTGGGGTTGGCTTGTTCTTGTTTTTCTACCGCCTTGAGTTGTGAGGTTAGATTATTTATTTGGGCTTGTTCAGTCCTCTCTATGTGTGCATTTATGGAAATGAATTTTCCTCTTAACAGTGCCTTCATTGTGAACCATAGGTTGCATTGTGATGTGCTGCCATTGTCATTTGTCTCTGTGAGCTTTTTTATTTCTTCTTTGATTTCTTCTGTAACCCAATGTTTATTTAGAAGAGTGCTATTTAGTCTCCAATGGCTTGACTTGTGTCTTTTGATTGTGTTGTACTTGATTTCCAGTTTTGTCCCACTATGATCTAAAAGGTATATGGGATCATATCAGTTATCAGTTTTCTTGTATCTGTTTAAGCTTGTTTTGTAACCTAGAATTTGGTCTCTTTTTGGAGAATGTTTCATGAGCACATGAGAAAAATGCGTATTCTGTTTTTGTTGGATTAAAAATTCTGAATATGTCTGTCAGATCCATCTCTTCCATGATGTAGTTCAGATCTGTTGTGTTCTGTTGATTTTGTGTCTAGCTGACCTGTTTTCTTGGGATAGAGGGCTGTTAAATTCTCCCACTATTACAGTGTTGGGGTTTATGTATTTTTTTGAAGTCCTGTAGCTTTTTTTTATGTAGCTAGGCACACCATTGTTTGGGGCATAAATATTTATGATTTTCAGCTCCTCTTGCTGGATTTTTCCCTTTACAAGAATGAAGGGACATTATTTGTTTTTACTAGTTTTGGCTTAAAATCCACTTGGTCAGAAAAGAATATTGCTACCTATTCTTTTTTTTTTGTCCCCCAGTTGAGTGGAATATAGTACTCTGGCCTTCAATTTTAAGTCTGTGTTCACCTTCATGTTTCTACTGCAGGCAACATATGGTTGGATTGTATTTTTCGATCCAGTTAGCCAATCTATGTCTTCTGATTGGTGAGTCGAGGCCAGTAGCATTTAGGGTTATGTGTGTCTTAAGTCCTGCCATTTTGAAATTTTGTGGATATTCCACTCATTTGTTTACTTATTTTTTAGCTGCTCTCTCTATCAAGGATAAACCTGCCACCATGTTTTTGTTACGATGGTTTGCTGTTTACCTATCTAGCAGACCTTTGAGAATTAAGCAATTACATACTGAAGGGGACTCAATACTTCAAAGAGTTGGTGATAAATAAATAATTTTCTCCTGTAGTAACTCAGCTCTGCTCATGTCACAATCACAGTACAACAAGATGTGTCTGAAAATTTTAAGCTCACTACATATATAGCATCATTCAATCAGTCAGGTCTATAGCAGCAGAGTTGAGTAAACTTACAAATTGTAGGTGACTGGATTATTATAATTCAAATGGCCAATCACTAGATTATTGGTAGTAAGTAACACCTAAGAAAAATAACATTGTTTGTTTGTTGTCTGTTGATAGCACTTGTCATTTTACTGCACACATAGAAATATGTGCGTGATCTTACAGTGCCATGATCTCACGGGGAGAACTGTCTGCTGTTTTTATTTTTCCTCCTCAGTCTAAGTGGAGGAAACCCTGCTCCACTCATTGTTTTCTTCTCTCTGTGATTTTTACTTCCTGAACTTCATGCTATCTGGAAGGAGGTTGTGATGCTTTGCTAAATTTTCCCTGTGAGAAAATGATTTTGAGCTTGTCGCTCAATAAGGCATGATGACTGGGAAATGTCTGAAAGAAGATACAAAAATGTCCTTACAAGAAAGCTGAAAATATAAAGCAATGTTTTCTACTTGTCACTAGAAAAGAGCGTGACAAATTCATTGTTATCCCAACTTCACAGTTGTCAGCTGCTCTACATACAATGGTCACATGGGTGCTACGGTTGTCACCAGCAGTGGAATTCGAGGTGTCTTTAAATAAACACACCAGATATCCCAGCACTACTCAAAAAGAAATGTCCTTTGTTCCTCGAAAGACAAAGGACAACAGAATGTCTGTGATGTGTTCGCTATTTCATTGAATAACTTTGGCGATGAGGCTGTATGTGTTGGTGAGCATTCGGGTAGGTAGATTTGGTTTTTGACTGTTGAGGGATTGTGTCAATTTGAGGGAACTAGGAAGCACCCAGGATAGAGTTTATAGGTGCATGTGAGTGACTTGTGAGTCAGCAAATGAGGCAAGAAACCCCATTCTGGAGGTGGGAGGCCTAACTGGCACCTTAAACTAAATGAAAAGAAAGGAAGAAGGAAAGATTCTTACAGCTTTTCCTGGGAAATCTCTGGCCTCCTCGATTGTCTATGGACGTTGACTTGCTCCTGTCTATATATGACCAATCTTCACCACAGATTAGCTTTGGTCTTTGCCATAGCTCTTTGAACAACCACGATCAGCAGAAGATCTGTACCACCTGTCTTGTAGTCTGGGATGGGTGTTCTACCGCAAGTCCAGGCAGCCACCAGACCTCCCAGCTCTCACATGCGGTCCTCCATTCTGGGCTCTCTCCTTTCTATGACTTGTAAACCCTCCAAATAAATCTTTTTTCTTTATAATTTGTGTCAATTCTGCCTCTCCTAGAACCCTAACCAATGCAGATTCCTTTCAATTCTTCTACTATTTAGCTAGCCAGTTTCCCCATCAATGTGTGTTGTTGGCTGTAAGATGGAGCATATTGAAGAGTGCTTGTTATGATGAGGTGATAATGAGATAAGAATGGTAACTTCTTCAAGGAAGTAACCACAGGCCAGCCATTGTGCAAGACCTCCTTTTTACATCTCTGGAAGGGCAAAATAAAAGTTGCAGCCCAAGATTGATTTGTGATTGAACACAGTTACATGTAGAATACTATGATCACACGGATGTGGGGAGTTAGGGAGGTTTATCTGATGAGGAGGGTATATATTGATCTACATAATCCAGGAGCAATTTCGTGGTATAGTGTATTTTAGCAAAGGAAAATGTCCAGTGGAAAGCCACTAAACTGTAGTGTTATTGGAATTTTCAGTTGACATCAGGAAATGACGCCAAGAAGAAAGGCAAGAGTGACGTCAGAAATGTTCTGTAAGTGACATGAAAGATCCTAGATTTCAGCCAGTATAAAAGAGGTTAATGTATTTATAGAGAAAGTTTTCAGCTACATGAAAACTAAGATGAGAGTCCCATGCAAATGAAATCCCTTCTGTCAAGTGCGGTAATATTGTCACCCAACTTGTGCTCCCCCAGAGTCACGCCCACACAGGTTGCAAGAGTAGGAAGTTATATTGTATAAGAACAGGCCAGCACTATTCCTGTAACCAACGGGGTGCAGGACAATTTTCAAAAGCCAGTAAGATTCATGGCTGCCTCCAGGGATGCTTCTCATCACACAAGGGCAACGCTCGCATGGCCTTTGTGGGATAGAAAGTCACGTTGCGTATGAGGACTTAGCAGAGCATTCTAAGGTTGAAGAAGTGGATGCTCTGTTAGTGTTTGATTTAGAATTGTCGTCTGAGGTGCTTCCTGGTACTTCGGGTGCAAAGCTGTAGTGATTCATTCCTCCTTACCACCGAGATATCTCCATCATGGGAACTTCACATAACTGCTTGAATTTAAACCAATTTAAAAAGTAAGCAAACCCACTAAAGTGTAGAAAGTTATTCTCAAAACACCCAATGTTTTGGATTTCAGAAGTGCTTGAAATGACAAAGTGGGACAAAGGTATTCAGGATTCACTAATGTGCCTCCAACCTGTGTACTCCACACTGACAGGAAAGAAGAATGTTTTAGGAAAGGTGAATGAATTTCTTCCAGCCACTCCCAAAGACAGATCTACCCTGTGTGGGAGAACTGCAGGCAAATCAGTTTTAATTTAAACTCATTAAAATACTTCTAAAAATTAGAACCTAAGGAATTAGTTACAGTTTTCTGTGATTTGAGCTGTTTAGGTTAGCTATATGTTTGTCTGGCATTAGGTTTCAGTCTGAGATGAAGTTTTTTTAAGCTTTTAAATAATTTTCATGTACTTGAAGCGAAGTGTGCATCGTCACATAGCCAGGATTAAGTTCTAGAAATAAAAGACTACTCAATGAAGGGGAAAAAAAAGTGAAAAAAATAACATAGAGTTCTATAATGACTTTCCCACAGAGAGAATATATTTGGTGAAAAATCTTTTCTTATCATCCCTGGATATCTTCCCACTTTTTTGGTGTGAAAATAATGTTTCTATTGGGAAATATTTGTAGATATATGGCCTTCTTAGTTGCTGTTTTTATTGTCTTCCACTTGACAAAGGATGAGTTATGAAGGTAACACGGGCTTCCCCGGGTACTTCCGGAAATGAATGCCTTTCATCAGCTGTGAAACCCCAGAGTGCAGATAACTATCTATAGAAGATGATTAAGAGGGTGTAGATTCATTGGGTAGATGACAAGTGGAACATATTTGTTGTTTTTTCTTCACAACTTGGAAATGAAACAAAATAAATAAAATTTTATTTCAAGAACCAAAGAAAGCATCACCCTGTGTTTTGGGGAGTCAATTAAAAAAGAATGCTTTTCTGTTTATCTCATAAGAGCAAATGGAGCTGAAGTATGCATTCATTTTCATTTTTGGTTTAACGAACATATTTTCTTCTTTTTGCAAATTTTAGCCCACTTAATTCCACGAGACATTAGAATCCTTAATGGTAAGTAGCTTATGGCTTTTTATTAAAAAACTAGGAGCAAATTAAATTGGGACATTTGCAGTTATTGCTTGAATAAACTGTACTTCTAATATAATGCAGCAAACATAATGATTTTATGAGAAAAATCAAGATGTGTATAATACATTTTCTGCTTCTAAGTAATTGTTAATGTATAGAGAACTTTTAAAGGATAGTGTGCATTATCTTATAGCAAATTTATTTTCCTGAATGTCTCATTAATAACAATAAACTGCTTTTGTATGATTTTTAACTTGCCTAGAAATTTTATAAGAAAGGATTATTGCAAAGTGGGGACTCCCCCTGGAAAGGCAACTCAAAACCTCCCTGTCAAAGCCAAGTTGACTACATTATCTTTGCTTACAGAAAGATAGGAGCTTACAGGATGATGGCTGAGAAAAACTGACTGTTTTCCAATCAAAACTCGATCTGACATGCTTTATCTGGAAGCCTTGAATAATGTCCTCATTTTTCAAAACTCTGTCATTATGTGCTTACTCAAGTCGAGAATACAGTTGTGTCCTTTTTGCCAGTTTTTTATAGATAAAAAGAAAGTCTAACAATATAAGTCTATATAATACATGTAACTTGTGAATCTATTGCTTCTCATGGTGGTAGAATAGATCAGAAAGGCACCAACAAAGGAAGACACTGGGCATATGGCAACTGATTGAAGCAGATAATGCACAATTTAGTACCAGGAGGAACAAAAGCTCTTGAAATATTATTCAAAGATTCTTTCTAAAGCCACTGAAAAATAAAAGCACACACAGTAGCTCAATTAACATTTATGGGGATATGTCTGATGTCTTGGGTATTATGTAAAATTCAGAAGTTACAATGGAAAATGTATCACAAACATCTGAGAAAGTGAGTTCAGACATTTCTACAATCATGTAAATTTCCCCAATAGCTATATTGAAATGAAAATTTTAAAATTACTGTTTCCCCAATCTAATACAATTTAACATTGTTAGTTATTATTAAAGGTGCTTCAAATTGAAAGAAGATGTATTATTTATAATTATTAAATAATACAAAATTTAACATTATAAACTTCTTTGGTGCTAAAATGTTTGTAATAAAAGTGGAACAATTATGTGTTGTAAGTGGTATTGTAGATTAGTACAATTCTTCTGAAAAGTTCTCAAAAATGCCTTTAGTGAGCATTGCATTGTTCATAGTCTATGAAACAATAAAAGATCTTTTGCTCTCAGAAATTCATTCTCTAACAGTAACATACAGGAAGTAATCTGCATAAGTGAAACTACCAATACAAAAAAGCATTGAAATGTAGTCATTGTAAAGGCCTTGAAATAAAAGATTATTAAGAAAGTTCTGACACACCAGTTCAAGAACATGTTATGTAATCATAAAAAATTTTATTATAAAAGAAACTTAGCCAATAGCTAGAGATATTCATTATATATATACTTGTGCCTAGGAGGGACTTTTGCATAGCAGAGTAGCACTTTCACCTGCAATGACTTTGAAAGCTTACAAGTAAGTTTCCGTGAACATCTCTAAGTAAATATAGGAAAGGTTTATTTTTGTGGGAATTGATGGCAATCAAACCTAGGGCCTTGCGCATGCTAAGAAAGTGAAAGGGAGTTCAGTTACATCCCAGCCTTTTAAATTTTATTTTGAGACAAGGTCTTGCTAAGTGGCCCAAGCCAACACTGAACTTGCCATCCTCCTGTCTCAGCCTGCCAAGAAGTTGGGATTACAGATGTGTTTCACCATATCTGGCTATACTAGGAAATTTCTATGCCACTAATATGTGAGAGACCAGAAGAAAAGAAAAGGAAAATTCAGAAGCTGCACCCAACTTTCCACATGATGTTCTTCTCCCTTAAAGCATGTGCTCATGTGCTCATAAGGGTCAAGAGACCAAGAAACTGGTCAGAGTAGATGCTAGCGGAACACTCAGTAGTTCCAAGGGGATGTCCTCGCTTAGGAAAATAAAATAAGAGTCTGGACCTAGGAAACAGCCTGGATTTGAATTATTAAGATCTCAGTGAGAGAGGAATGTGAAAACCAAGACCCACCAAACATATGCCATTTCAGCACAAACGGCAAGCTGATAATTAAGTCAAAAGTGACTGTAAAGCAAAGTAGAACTTTGGCGGTCTTCTGAGGCTGTGAAAAGAGATGGCATGTGGAAGCCACTAAAAGGAGGCCTCTAAAATACAGCTCAGTTTAGCAGCTGAGAGTTTTGGAGCATTTCCCGTCCTCTAGGAACATGGGAGAGAACAGGTAATTGGAGCCAAACTGAAAACTAGCCTTAAGTCAGTTGAGTCTATCATTAAGTTGAGTTGGTCTGCTTTCTGCCACCTCCTAGAGGTTAGTATAAACACCTCTAGAGGGAGACAACATCATCCCCAACTTGTAATGAAGATATTTTCAACATAGAATCAGGATCAAGAGAAACAACACAGAGTAAAGACAAAACGTATTATTCAAAGACTGTGACAGGATCCAGAGTCACAAACATGGCCTTTATACAATGTCCAGGAAGTTTGAAAAAAGCCAGGAAGCAAACACTAAGAACTGGGAGAATGATACTCCTTCGTAAGAGAAAGACACAGCAAAGGCCAGGCCTCACGAGACCCAGATGTTAGAATTAGCCCTGGAAGGTTTTACAGTAGCTATCCTAATCATGCCAGCTATGATAAAGAAATGCTATTAACATCAATTTCTCACTAGGAACTACAAGTGCAAGAGGATAAGAAAACGCCATTTTCAAAATGTTACAAGAGTTCTGAGGATAGAAAGATATGTTAGAAAAGAAAGGTATTTGAGATCAATGACTTCAATTTCCACCTTAAGAAGGTAAAATAGAAGAACAAATTAAAATCATAGTGAGTAAAAAGGAAGGAAATAATAAACAGAAGGCAGAGATTAGAGAAAGAAAAAAACAAAGGAGAGAAAACTGAAACTAGATGAACAACATTGAAGAAACACGGTATCACCGATACAGTGGATTAAGGAGGCCACTGTTACACAGTTCACAGATAGTCAACAGTGACATTATGATTAAGAATGTCAACAAACTTCATAACTTAGGTAAAATGTCTGAGAAATATTTGAGTAGATGAATATTTTTACAATGAACCAAAGTTGACACAAGAAAAATTTGACTAACCCCAAATCTACTGCTGATACTGGATTTTTATCCAAAATGTTCTAATCGGAATGTATATTTCCATGTTCTCACTGGGTATTTTTTCAAATATTGAAGAAAGAAATATCATCAACTCAACTATTCCAGGAAAAAGTAAAGAAGTTCATTAACTTAGGGCATAAAATCAGCACAAGATCTTCCAAGGAAAGTAACAAAAAAATTATAGTCCCAAATCCTCATTAATATAAATAAAAATACTATCAAAATACTAGCAGATCAGATGCAATAACACAAAGAAAAGCTACTAAAGTCTTTTCTGGAAGTATAAGATTCATTTAAGATTTGAAATCAAGACTCATAAACTGCTAATTTAACATTATAGTAAAGAAAAGCACACATACACATGCACGCACATATCCACGACTGTAGAAAAACATTGACAAAATTCAATTCTCATTAATATTGAAGAAAATGAGGAAGAAGTATCATCACCACCAGCAGCAGCAGCACCCCAATTCTCTATTATTCAATTACAAAATACTGATCACTTTCTTGGGCAGAGAACAAGGTAAATATTCTGTGCATTCTGTTCAAAATTGCCCTTGAGAGCTGAGCCACACGGAAGAAGTAACAGATCAGAAATAAGTGATTGTAATTGTGTTTCTGCAGATAACTTAGGTGGGCCACAAAAACGGACAGTACTGTGATATCTACTGATACGAAAGAAATACAGAACGAAATTCGAATTTAACAAAATTATGCAAAAGAAGTTTATGTAGAACAAATCAACTTTATATTTACAGGCCAGCAGCAATTAGAAAAAAATTAGAAAACAATTTTATTAGTCAAGATGAACAGCAACAAAGTAGTAAATTTAACAACTGTTCCATAAGACTTCTACTCTGAAGACTAGAAATGCTCTAGGAAAACTTTCAAGAAAATTCAAATCAGTTGCTCACTGATTAGATATCGAAAATGTTTGGAAATGCAAGTGATTCAAAAGTATGTGAAAAGGTACAAAGTACTTGCACTACTTAATTTTAAAAGTAAAAATCTACAAAAAATCAAGATAAGAGAGTCCTGGTGTGAGTGTTTATAAAATGTTCAGCAGAATAGAGGTCTAAGAGTAAATCTTTACTTTCAGCCAAAGGGTCAAACCTAACAAAGAAAGTTACTGCCATGAATGGTGTTAGATTAACTAGATACTTACATCAGAAGAAACCCTCAACTGCTAAATTATGCCATATTCTAAATATGAATGAATTTAACATTAGTCACAGATACAAATTGATGTGAGATGTGCCACAGATAGATCTAAATATAAAATACAACCATATAAGCATTTGACAAAATGTAACATCCCTTCATCATAAAAACTCCCCAAAAATTAAATATAGAAGGATAGACCTCAAAATGACAAAGCCTACAGACAAATCCACGGCTTTTAGCCTACCCAATGGAAAAACGTTGAAAATGTTCCCCCTACATTCTGAAACAAGGCAAGGATATTCATTTTCTATTTCTCTTTAACATAGATACTGCAAATCCTAGCCAGAGACGCTAGTCCAGAGAAAGAAAAAACAAAGACATCCAAATTAGAAAGAAATTGAATTCCTGTGTTTGCAGATGATATGAAATTATATATAATCTACCTGCCCACCTACCTACCTATCTGTCTACCTCCTAAATATTCCTCCAAAAACTTATTAAAAGAAATAAGTTAATTTAGCAGAGCTACAGGGTACAAAATCAACAGAAAAATCACACTATCTCTATATGCCATTAGCGAACTATCTGAAAAATTAAGCAAGGAATCAATTACATTTTACAATAGCTACAAAATGAGTAATTAGGAATAAATTTAATCAAATAGATGAAAGATCTTTAAAGAGAATATTTTAAAATTAATGAAATAAATTGGGGAACGTGCAGGTAGCTAGAAAATTTTCCATGATCACTGATTAGAAAATTAGTATCATTAAAGTGATCATACTAATCAAATTGATCTAAAGATTCAATGCAATCTCTATCAGAGTATCAATAACATTCTTGACAGAGTGGAAAAATCCTAAAATTCACAAAGTATTACAGAGAGATCAGTCATAAAACTAAACATCATAAGTGAAAAATTGATACATTAGATTTTATTATCACTAAAACTTTCTGCTTATCACAAGATATCAATAAATAATTAGTCAAGACAAAGACTGGAAGAAAACATTTCTAAGATCACATCTGACAAAGAATTGGCATCCCGATGCACAAATGACTCTCATAAATCAATAATAGCAAACAATCCAATTTAAAATTTGGGACAATAATTGAGCAAACATTGCTCAAGTTATAAAATGCCATACAATTTCTATATTTAATATTTAGCTAAGGTGAAGAAATTCACAAAAGAAATACATAGTTATAAACTATCCAACAGCCTACAGCTGGAAATCTCCCATACATCCTCATTAGAAGAATGAATTAACAATTTTAACTATTAAACAAACTAATTATACTTGAAATGATGGTAGAGCAATTAAGAATGTGCCACTCTAAACTGTGTCATTCTGGTATATTGATTTTGAATTAAGGTCATTTAAATAGCAACGAGTAGAAGATCACCTTAGCCTCTCCTCTCCTGCTTAAAAGCAAGAAATAAAATTTCCATGACTAAAAGACAGGAAGTTGAGACCATGGGAAACGTGCACAGTCCGACTACACCTTATCTTGCCAGCAGTCTCTCCACCCACCCAGCCACCTTAACCCAAGAGCCTTTGCCTTGTCGCCTTCCCACAGCATATACTCTCTGTCCAATTCAGTCCTACATGTTAAACTCTAACTTCATCTTTAGGTTTTCTTTTCCTTCTGGAGTCTCCAGTGCCATGAAGGAAAGCGCATTAAATGAATTTGCAGGCTTTTCTTTTGTGGCTCTCTATTTGACTTTTCATGCCCGACTAAGAAACCCGAGGAAGGGACAGGCAACATGAATAACACTCCGCACAGCATGCCAAGCTCATCAATCAGAACTCTCAATATTGTACAAATGTCAATTATCTTCTAATTAGTCTATAGATTTTCTGAAATCTCAATCAAATTTAGAATAAGATTTTATGTTCTGTGGAAATGGCAAGTAATTCTAACATATATGTGGAAATGTAAAAAATGAACAGCCAAGATGACTTTTAGAAGGACAAAATGCATGACAATATACAGCCACTAATGAAGGCTTAGTATAAATCCACCATTATAAATACAGTATTGTATTAGCATGAGGATATTCTAATACATCACTGAGAGATGGTCCGGAAACTGACATATATAATTATAATAATAACAAGAGTGTGGCAAGGAAAAATGACTTTTAAAAATAAATAATGGTAGGTCATTTATATGTAAAATAGTTCAGCTACAGCTCAACTTCAACTATATGCAAAAATTATTTCATAATTTACTGTTTATATAAATGCCAAAAAATAAAACTCGCAGTTCCTTGGTGATAGCATGGAATGTCATCTTCATGTCTTTGGGTTGGGCAAAGATGATTTAAACAGAAAAAACTTATATGTAATGAAGGAAATATCAACCCATTTGGTTCTATAAAATGCCAACATTTCTTTTATGAGGCACTGAAATAGTCTCATGACAGTTTTTGTTATTGTTCCTTCAGTTCACTCTTCGTACAGCAAATACAATGAGTCTTTCAAAATATACAGCGCATGGTATCACGGTATTCTTTTGCGTAAATTTTCCAGTAACTTCTCACTGTCTGCCACTGCATTAAATCTAAAGTCTTTATGTAGTGCAATAGGTTTGTTAAACTGACTCTCACTCTTCCAGTTTAAATATAGTTTTTAATCTACCCAAAGAAATAATAACAGTTACACCTATAATGCTTTATGTGTAGACGTCATTTGTTGTCTCATCTAAGTTTCATAGCATTCCCTTTTATTAAGAATAAATATTTATACGTGTCAAATGTAGACTTGTAATATACATTTCACAATTAACTAGTCATTATAATTATTGCAGTTTTACAGGAGAAAATAAGGGGATTAAACAGGGAAAGTCTTTCGCTCCTAGTCACACAACCAGTCAGTGGTGTAGCTGGGTGGGGCTGATATGCAAATCTTCCTACTGCCAGAGGCTGGGATTCTAACCTCTGCCTGCGTCACAACGAACTATTTTGAGTTTTCTGAGAGTTCCATGAATTTTAATCCAAGCATTATTTATGTCTAGGTGACAAGAGAGAGCCGAATCACATTACTCTCCAGTTTCTGTATCTTGTATACATAAAAATTTATGCTACCCAATATTTTATATTTTAGGTGATAAATCTTAATGCTACGAAGTGAACTGAAAGGTCTTTGCATCTGCATCTTCACAACATGAATGTGGAAATCTTGGATTTTTTTTTCCCTGACAATTAGTTGATATTCTCCTCAAACTTTTCAAAGAAATAGATGCCGCAAGATGCAGTGGCAAGGTTTTATTTTTTGTCTTAAATAGCTAAATGAAGGTGTGAAAATTTTCAAGAAGACAAATACAAAGTCTGAAATTTGTTTTGTTCTTGGGGGAGACATTCATAGGAAGCTTCTTGGGTAGAGACAGAAAAACAATGCATTGTTTGTTAAAATTGAAAGGGTCGAAATGACTTCAAAATATGCATAAATCTAGAACATACATATTACTGCCTTTCAGAAGATTCTTTATGTAGTTTTGACTCACACAGATGCAGCAAGAAATCACTGAGAAGCTTTGCCTGTGGTTGAAACAGTCGACTAAATATGTATGCTCAATGTAGAGATATCCACAAACCTGCGTGAGAAATAGGTAGATACCCAGTTTCTGTTTGTGCTAGAAAACACGCCCGTTGCTCTTGACGAGGTAAAGAAGCCCGTGATTAGTCTCTGCTCAGTGGAAATGAGCAGCATGAAAAAAATATTCCCTAAACAACTTTGATCTGAATTGTGCGCTGCTCGGCCAGCTGAATCCCAAAGCACCTTTGTATGTTTGATAAGCTATTAGACACCTATACATGTATGGTGCTTTCTCTAGCTTCAGAAAAAAATAGTATGGGCATTTTATGTCGATATTTTAAAGTTCATTTTTAAGAAACAAGTGAACCATTATGAACATAGGCAAAGTCGGTTAATCTCCCGGAACGTCACTGTGCTTCTCTGTAACATGGAGTCGTAACAGCAACGCCATAGAGTGTGGTGAGATCAAAAGGATACTGCTTCCGGTTTGTAACTGACGAGCTTTGAATTTCCACCACCTGCAAGCTGCAATTATTCTCTCCAACTATCCCATCTTTAGATTCTCTTTTAACTGTTTTTTTTTCCTACAATGAAAGCCTAAACTATTCGCAATGTTTTTAAAGATTACAGAACTTTAAATTTATTTATCGGTAAGAAGAGATTTCCTATTGTTTTCTCGTCTGTCAAATGGGGATAATGACAACATTCGGCTCCTGGGGTTGTTGTAAGGACTCATCAAGCAAATTATGCAGAAGTCCCTAACAAGAGCCCCAAGCATATGGGGAGCACTCACTAAATACACTGGTGTGATTATTAACATTGCGTAACCAAGGCCCAGAAGCAAGCATTTGGTGGCAACAGGGACCGATGTGGCAAAGTATCTCTTGTTCTCATTACATGTGGTTAGCGGTTCTCTTCAGAGAATATGCTTCAAGGTCTCAGCTGTGAGCACGAACATGATTTGGCCAGGCTGAGAAACAATTTCCTCTTTCCATTAGTTGTGTTCACTCCATGAGTGTGTTCTGTGAAAATCCCCAGACATGGCACTGGATAAGAGACATTGGATGAGCGTCAACCCAGTGAGCTTGAATTTTCTTTTTTTTAAAAAAAAATGGAATTTTCCTATTGGAAGAAGATAATCCATCAACTAAGAGAACCGATAAAGACAAAAGAAATGCGAAGATTATTTGAAATGAACTGCTGTCTCATAGTGCTGCCCATTGTTCAAGTGCTTCAACAAAATTAACCACCTTAGTGATGGTGAATAGAGTTGTTGTGTTTTTTATTACTATTTCTGTTTTACTTAGGGAAAAATGATGACATGTGGTGAAGAATATATCTGAAAGTCCCATGCTAACTTATTTGAATTGATTTGTGCACAACAATTCTGAATCTTGAGCCTTTGCTATAACCAGTACATATTTAACCATACTGAGGATAATTTTTATAGAACTTTTTATTGCTTTTTGCAATATTATTTTTGTTTTTCCTTCTCTTCATTTTGTGACATATATATATATATATATATATATATATATATATATATGTATATATCAATGTTGCCTTCCCTTTTCTGTCCCCTCTCTAGCCCTCTCTCTCCTTCCTCATCTCCCCCTGACTGCCCATCTCACTTGTTTGACTCTATTTTCTGGATTTCTCATATTAACGAAACTATGTGATACTTAATCTTCTGAGTCTGATTCACTTCTCTAAGCATACAGAGTCACAAGTTGTATCCATTTCTCTACAAATGATTTATTTTGATCTATTGCTATTTTTCAATGACAATCTAATAGAACCCATAGAAATTTGCTCACTTGTCAATAAAAATTATAAACTCTGACTTGAACTTTTATTTAAATGAACACACTGAATCCTTCTGCAAGCTTGTGTCTCATCTTTTAATGATAGAAAATCTCTATTTCTGAACTTTTTAAGGTCGATTTTAGTACTGGAATTTGATTGCATGGCCTGTTATATGCAAGAAAAGCACTCTACCACTAGGCCACATCCTTAGCCCTTTTTTAAAAAAATAGTTATTACAAAGTTACCAGAGTATATTTAAACTCATGATCTTCCAGCCTCAACTATCTGTATAGCTTTGATTCACCGATTTGTAAACTGGGGACTGGGGACTTCACACTGAGCTAGATGCCTAGCCCAATTTTTAGTTTCAACTTGTGATCCTCCTTCCTCAGGTGGATCTATCACTTTCGTGTCCTTTAACTAGCAGATTTCTTTGCACGGGTTGAATCTTTGTAGAATGAACCTCAGATGACCAAGCTTTTTCAGGGAAATCTCAGGCATGACCATCTGCTGAGGGTGCCATCAAGACTCTTTTTCCTAGAAATATTCCAATGCTTATGCAATACAAAATACACAGTTCTTAAGTCCAATAAAACTGTTACTGTTGACTGAAAACTAAAAAAAGTTATGTTCACTGGTAAGTAGAAAACAACTTCTGAGATTTTGAATAGCATTTGAAATGAGTTTGTAATTTTTTTCATGTTTTTGAAATTTAGAAAACAATTTCTGCTCAAAAATGAATTTTCAAAACATTGAAGGATTCTCTAATTGCAATGTTATGATTTTTATGAGTGAAATATTTGTTGCAATGCAAGACTCCTGATGCTGGTGCCCTGTGCTTTGTATTGAATTTTAGTAAGCAGACTAGATTTACTTAACAAAGATTTATTTAATGAAGTGTGTTTAGTATCCACTGTGTCACCATCCAGTCTTTTTCCTCTTTCATCAAAGCTCAACATTTTATAGATCCTAACATTGGCAATCAATATCCTAACACCTGGCCGCGTTACTTCAAACCATCAGAGGCTTGACTTCAGATTTTTTTTTTTTTTTTTTGTAAAAGCTGTTCAAATTCTACCTAGTTTCCAGTTCTATCACATGGAAAGGAATGGAGCAATGATTTTATTTATGTAAGTTACCTAATAGCAAAGTTAGCAGTGCTGCTTCTAAAACCACAAAAATCTGGTGGATGTTCCAGTCCACTCAGGCCATATGGCTCTGTATTCAGTGTTTGAAACTTGAGGCAGCTCCACGTGTACAGGTAATTTGAGAACTATGACAGCCAAGCTGTTGGATTCTAGGAGAAAGTATGTATCGAAACTATAAACCAGTTGTACTAAAGTGGAATAACCTAGGCAGATGGTGTAGTCTATGCAAAGTACTGATTATTAATACCCACGAAAGATGTAAACACAAGACCATAAGTTAGAAAGAGAAGAGCTTCTTCAGCCTAGAATCTGATTCAGCCTTTGTTGCCTGCTAACATCCTGGCTCAGGAACTTCTATTTTAATTCTTTTTCATCAATAGGGACTTGTTCTGTTATATTTAGATATGACTGATATAAATGCAACTCTTCCTCAATGGTGGAATACAGAACTCACTGGAAATATTACCCTGTGTTAAGTATTTTTCTTCCTCTATTGTTTTCTATCTTTGGCCCATACTCATGCAGTCACATAGCTATTTAAAGTTAATTTTTTCTTCACCAAATATTATTTCAATGCTAAACTATTAAGTGATGATGATGTTTGTCTAGACATTAAATATCTGAGACCTCTGGCTGATTTAACAAGGTATATGAACATTTCAAACGCTTGGCTGATTTTTTTTCCTCATTTTGATGCAAGTGCTAGATTTTAAAAGTAATTGGCTGTTCTATATTTATATCATGAACGCTTTGTGACAAAAGTAAATCTTTTCCAACTGCAACCTACTTTCTTAATGAAAATCATGTTTAGTTGAGTTTTCTTTTGTGTAGCCTTTCCAAAAATACACAGCTTTCCTTTTACATAGGTAGGTATTAGAATATATTATAATAAAGCAAAAAAAGCCAGTGACAAATATGCAATGGCTTATATAGCAACTTAAATTATACATTGCAATTCTAGAATTATATCTTATGAGATATACATACTGACTAACTTAGACCACATATTATACTTAATATAGAATTTGAGCTTTATTTGGAAGGCAATGCAAAAACTCAATGAAGAATAAAAATAAGGTAGGTGTTTCTTGGTATTTAATAAAAATTAAAAGACATTTCAAGGAGCAGGACAAAACAGCCAATAAAGTTTGCAATGCAAATAGACCCTCATATGATGCCGATTTCTGAGTTATGGAAAACAATGTTAAACATAAGTTATTAATATTCTCATAGGAATAAAGGAAAAGAGAGTGAGAGAATGCTCACTGATGTTGAAAGAGAATAATCTAAAAGTATAGTATATAAAGAATATAGAAATTAAAATAATGCTCGATAAACTTGTTCTCACCACAAATTAGACTCTGCAGAAAAGAAAAATAGTAAATGAATATTTGCGTCAATAAAAAAGTTTACGAAAGTATGCACCTAGAGGAAAGAAAAGTGAAAATACATAAAAGAGTGGAAAAGACATGAGGGAAAGATTCAGTGTAAGTGTAATAGACATCATAGCAAGAGGCCAAGTCAAAGAGTCCATTTTCAAAGATTAATATCTTAAAAAGAGAAATAGTTGAGATCACTTTTCCTAAAACTGATGAAATGCATTACGTCATTGTGATTCACAGATTTCTATGACCGCGAAGAAGAAATACAAAGAAGACTACTCTCGGACAAAGAGCTGTAAAATTTGATTAAAAGCACACGCACGCACACGTGCAAATTGAAAACATCAAGAGGAAACAGAAAAGATGCTATTTTCAAAGAAACATCAAGGCGACTGACAGCTGACTCATCGATAGAAATGATAAACCAAGAACAGTAATTGCATTTTTTGAAGTATTAGGACAGCTACCTGCCAACATCAAATCCTATGCAGAGCAAAGTTATTCCTTAGTAAACAATATAAGTTAGATTCATTTGTAGACGAAAGATTGAGATAATTTGTCAGCAAACTTATTCATCAAAAGATAGGGAAAAACGCACTTCAGATAATAAGGAAATAATCGCAGATGAAATCATAGAAACCTAGAGAGACATAAAATCAGAATTTGTCAACTTACGGAACACTCTGCTTGAATTCTGAATATATTATATAGTACTAGTCAGTTGTTAGAAAGGTGAATATTAATGTAAAGAATTGCTCATTAGTCAAATGCATTTAACTACTGAGAAGGGTAAAGAAGACTTTCAGGAGAAGACTGTAGGTAGCTTGCACACCTAAAACAAACACAAAACAGCTGATAATTTTAGGTGGAGGAAGACAGAAAATAAAGGGCCTGAAGGCTCAAGTGAGAGATGTCCCACTTCCAAGCTGAGGTTTAGGCTTCTTGGAAGCAAGTGTAGCTACATCAAGAGCGTGCTGCCTCAAAGCTATGGTGAAACATGCCAGATGAAAAAGGCCAGAGATGAGTTTTATAAATATCCTGCCTTTTTGGAAAGTGTGGAGAAGCAGGAGCTGGTCTATGGAAACAGTCCTCCAAGAGAGGAAACAACGGCCCGGGAATGTGGCCCCAGCTACCGTGCAAAGATCCCTCTGGGCCTTCTCCAAAGTGGCCATTGGTGGAGAGAAATGAGTTTGTGCAGGGATACCAAAAAGCACAGTGGAGCACTTAGAAATCGTCACTGATGAAGAGAACAAGCCAGGACGAGGCAGTTGAAAGGGGCCGGTGGTGAGCAGGGTGCCATGCTGAGCTAACACATGGACAGCCGCCCACAGGGAACGTGTTCCTCTGGCTTTTGTCTTCCATTGTTTTCACAGAGCCTCCACTGATGAGTCTACTGTTCTGCTGGCTGATGGGAAGACATGTCAAGAGGTGAGAATTGAGTGTTAGAGGGCGGGCAAACCGGTGAATCTGGGGCTATGGAAAAACTTGACAACTGGCTTTCTGATTAGGTGTCTCTGTTTTACAATACGCATAGCAGCGTTGCATGTTTAAAACAGCGAACAGATTGGCAATGAGGTGAAAGAATTATTGCTTTAAGAAGGACTTTCTCTATGAAATGGAAAATACATTAAGGTAGAATGTACCAAGGAAAAGATGTTTATTGTCATCTTTGGAGAAACCATTAAGGGATAATGAAAGAATTTCAATAGGAAAACAAATAATGAAGCATAGTTAATCCAACAAATAGACGATAAAAAATAAATAGAAAATGAAAATGAAGAAATAAAATAACAAAAATAGTGTAGTGAGTTACAGTTCAAATTATTTAATATTTAATTATGTGCATAAACTTAATGTCCCATTACAAAGAAATATTTTAATGTACTGCAATGGAAAATATAGACAGATTAAGTTGAAAAACATACTGTAAAAGCTATAATCTAGACAGAAACAGCAAAGCTCTCTTAACAGTGGACAGCTTGCGCTTAGAAACAAGTTATTACTAGGGACAAGAAAGTCTTTCATGATAATGAAAGCATTAATTCAGTGAAAACACATCGCTCCATTATTTGTATGCAACTAATAAAACGAATCCAGAAAACCCAGGGCAAAAATTGGAAGAATCACAAATAAAAACAAAAACCTGTCATTGAAAGATTTTTAAAAATCATATCTCTACAAATAACTGAGAAAAAGTAGACTGAAAAATCACTAAGGTATAAAAAATGTAGACTCTACGATTAACAAAATGTCCTAATTTACATAATTAAAGAACATCATCAACAAATACAGAAAAGCATTATATTCAAATATGCATGGAACATTTACCAAAAAGAACTAATTACTATGCCATAAAGCAAGCCTGGTGATAATTCAGTGAATTTTCTAGGCAGAAAGAGCTTACTGGTACTTAATGGTAAAAAGATTTCCAAATGCTTTGAAATTGAGCTATATGCTCATAAACAATACATGGGTAATTTCAAAATGAAAATTCGAATTTATTTTGAATGAATTATCATTCACTTATCAAGAGGTGGAAAGTGGCAAAAAACAAATGCTTAGACTTAAATCTATAAATTAAGGAACAAGAAAGCTACAAATTAATCAGTGTAAGCATGCCTATGAAAGAACTATAGAAAAGAATAAAATATTTGAAAATAGAGAAAAAAGAAAATTATGATTGTATGAGTTGAAATCTATGAAATAAAAGCAGATAACAAAATGGGTCAGAAAAGTTACTACTTTCAAAGAGCAAATAAATTTTCACTGTCTAACAACATTGATCAAGAAAAGAGGAATAAACATAACATTTCAGGAATAAAAAGGGAGAAATTAACAACATATCCTAGAGATGCTACAAAGTTAAGAAGATAATGTTATGAAACTTCGCAGGGAACTGGAGAAAGGGTGCAGTGGGTAAAGCACCTGCCTAGCAAGGACAAGGCCCTGAGTTCAGTTCCCCAGCACCACATAAAACCAGGTGTGGTGGCACATGCCTGTAATCTCACCACTCAGGAGACTGAGGCAGGAGAAATGCCATGAGTTCAAGGCCAGCCTAGACTACAGAGCAAGACCCTGTCTCAACCAACCAACCAAACAAACAAACAAATAAACAAAAAAAAACCCAAAAACAAAAAGCAATTTTACAAAACTAAAACATGAAGAAATCTCAATGGTCTCATGTTCATTAAAGAAATATCATCTGTAATTAAGACCTTCTCACAAAGAATCAAGTGTGTTACGTGCCAAAATGCACCCACTCATCTCTATAGCCAATGTGAGTAATCAAAATGAAATCAAAGACTTAAATAAGTGAAGAAATACTGACTCTCCATAATTTAGAACACTCCAAAATTGATCCACAGATTTATCGCCATCCCAGTTAAGATCCAAGAAGTTAATGTTTTGTCAAGAAGTTGGCAGGGGCATGGTGAGAAACTGACAAGCCAGTTTTCAAGAGTTTATAGGAACCTGAAAGGCCAAGAAAGTCAAAGACAGTCTTTACAAAGTTGGGTGAAGATTTATTCCATCCAATAGAAAAAAATTATTTCAGTGTTCCCACAGTTAAAATAATGCAAGGTGAGACTACCAGACTGACGAGTCAGAAAGTTCCGAAGGGAGCTCAGAAAGGTGACTGTGCACAGCTTGAGGACGGCACTGTGAAGGACCGGAACAGTGTGAACCTTCGCCTCTGCTCCACACACAGAAATTGAGTTTTCATATAATCTGTAGACATACACATGAAATTTAAAACAAAAAGCCCTCTAGAAGATAATATACCAAAATATCTTTGTGGTATTTGGAAAGGTATTTTGAAAATGGGAAACTAATGCCAAGCCTGTTAGCACATGCTCATAAACCCAGCCTTCTGGGAAGCTGGGGAAGGAGGGTCCCAGGTTGAAACCCAGCCTTCACAACTTAGTGGCCTACTGAGACCTATCCCCCACCAAAAAACCCACCCATAATCTGAGGATGCAGTTCACTGTGAAATTCAATTCTTAGTATTCCACCATCCTTTCACTAAATAAAATCCAGAAATCTTCATCCCAAGGGAAAGGATAGATAGTTGGGTTTTATTAAAATGTAAAAAGGTTTTTATTAGAAGCTCCATTTTTAGAGTGAAAACTCCAGCCACAGAAAAGGGTAACAATATTTGAAAGAGATATTTTATAGAGGTCTCAAATCAAGGGTATGTACCATATTTTTATTAAGCCATATATTACAGGCTAAGGGTATAATAGAAATCTGAGGGAAAGACAGGAACCAAAGAATTACATGAGATTGACTATAAATATTTTGAAAAAGTGTTTAACTTGATTAATCATGAAGAACATATAAATTATACTCTCAAGAAAATGCCATAGCACACTCATTTAGAAGTGCTTAAAAGTTGGCCATCGCAGCTGTTGGAGCAGATCAGGCGTAACTGCAACTTTCATACATACCTAAGAAGTGTAAGTGGAACCAACCATTTTGGACCAAAGCTTTGTACTGTTAACTAAAGGTGAAAAATATGCATTTATATCCCTACAGTTTGAAATTAGGTATAAAATTAACAAAAACGTGAACGAAAGACAAGGGCAAAAAACATTCAGGACTGCATTTAATTCTAACAGTCTCAGAGTAGAAATAAATGTTGTCATCCAACCACAGAACGAACATCAGCCAAAGAATGATTACAATCTTTTACAGTGGTGCGACTGATGAACAAAAATGAACAAATTTGTGCAGGCAGCGACACGAAGGAATCACAATATGACACTGAGGAAGGTGAGACGTGGTAACTGAGAGGGTAAGTTTAGCTGACTGGGGACACTTTTGGTATACCTAGGGGTGGGTACTATGTCTTTCCACAGCCTTTTCCTCCTGTCACAGTCCCTGTGTTCTCCTTCCGGACCAACATCTTCGCTCTTCTGATTTTCATTCCACCATGAGTTTTATTTTTTTCCCTGAAGCTAGCCAACCCTGGACTGATTCCCCTGAAACTATGAGCTAAATTAAACCTTTTTGCGAGTGTTGGTTATTGTGTCTTGGTGATGCAGCAAATGACAGTAACATATGTATCATCTTATTCTATGCAAATAAATTACAGAGACAAATATGAGTTTATAGTAACAAAAGTAAAAGTCTTCTAAAGTAGTTAATGTCTGAATGAAACTATGAGCGCTTTTTAGGCTCCCAGTATCTTGATCTGAGTGGATCACACACAGTAAATTTACACACTAAATTTTTATTGAGCTATACACTGAAGATTTTTATAAATATTCATACAATATTTAACTAAAACATTAAATTAGTAAGATTGACTATATTTTTAAATCACATATTCTAAGGTGAGACTGTCTTAGTCACTTTCTTGTTTCTGGAATACAATACTAAATATCTACAACACAAAGGTGGAGGAATTTATTTTAGCTCACAGTTCAGAGGCCTCAGTTTTTCATGGCTGGTTGGCAGTGGTGGAAGGGCATGGTGGCAGGCCTAGGAGGCCTGGGTGCAGGGAAGCTGTTCACTGCATGGGAACAGGAAGCAGAGAGCACCTGGGAAGGAGCTCCGGGCAAAAATATATCCCTCCAGGCCACACCCAGGAATCTTTCCTTTCTCATTTGACCCTACCTCCTCACAGCACAAGAAATCCTCAATGGGTTAATCCATTAGATCCAATTAACCTCATATCCAAATACATGAGGCTTTTGGCGACCATTCCATTTCCAAACTGTAACAAAGACATGGCCATTCATTCATTTATATTCTCACACCAATATTATGATGATATGGTATTAATTATGCTGATAAAATTTGATAGGAAGAGAGCTAAACAGCTTGCCTCTCAGTAGCAAAAGTGGGGTTAAGCCCGCAGCATCCTGACACAAGAGAGTGCTCCCCAAGATTGACCATAAAACTGGTCACTGAGGCTGTGTTTTATTGCAGCCATTAAAGGAATGAACTGGGTGTTGACATCGTCTTAGCCTAAAGAATGCAAGTGGGACTCTAGTCTTGACATGTTGATTAGGGTGACTGAGTACCACTTAGGACTCAACTGCTGAGATCAAGCTACGAAAATACCACAGAGAATATTAGTAGGAACACTGCTGAATATTGTCTTCAATAAATTAAAATTAGAGAGTTTGCCATTTGTTATTTAAAAAGTCCCCTGGTCACACATACCACTTAAAAGGATTGCTCTCTGTGAAGAGCAGATTAACCCAAGAAGTAGGGAAAAACACAAGAAAGAGTTGGTGAATTTTAACGGAACACTTACAAGAAGCACAAAAGGTAGAGGAAAGGAGACGTTTGTAATCTTACCGTGCCCACTGATTTTCCATATGGCCTGTATGGCACCTAAAATTTTCAATGATCTTAGAAATAGATGGCAAGAGGGAGGGAAATGGAATATATGGCCTGCAGAACTTAAAATACCTACATCAAACCATAAACCTCTTCTAACCCACTTAGTGAAATCAATAAAAATGGTTATCAGATTAATAAACTTTAAATGATCTTTATATCAATGCATCCTAGGGTTTCTTCCTCAGTTCCCCGAAAGGCAGAGTTATTACAAACCCCCAAGACTGTACATGAGTAGTTTATAGCCTGAAATGATCATTTTTTTCTCTGAAGCTTGATGTTTTTATCTTAATGTGCCATTTATTCATAATGAAATGGCTCATTCTTATTTCCAATGTATTTTGCAATATATTCACGATTTTCTTAAAATAATGCTTTACATTACCAAAAAATGGGGTGTAGCTGATGTCCTAGGAAATGGTATAAACACTGAAAAATACATATTTTTTTCTTAGATTATATTCCTGTAACTTGAGAAATACAAGAAAAAAATTAAAAACTTTCAACTGTCAAAGGCCATGCGAGTGTGAGTTGCCATTGTTGTTACTTGTATTGTAAGATCACTGCTTTGGCAAGCAGATGATGTAGGAGGCCAGTGCAGTTATATGTCCTCTGGGCATCATTCTAATGGGTAGACACAGGCTGCTTGGTATCGGGGGGTTTACCTCCCTTCAATTCCCAGGGATTAACAGCAATCGAGGTATTCTCAGTCTTGCTTGTTGCCCGACACTATGGCCCATTGGAAACTGTAGTCTCTTTCAACAAATCACTGAACACAGGGTTGCTGTCAAAGTCAAGGATATTAGACACGACTTGAAAACTTAACTGAATGTGTACCTGCCAGAAGGTATGTACTTTCCTGTTGATTGATTTAGCAGTAAATGCTATTGGAAGCAAAAGAGAAACTACCTAAAAATCCACTCATGTAAGCCAATCATCTTTCCCAAAAGATGAATGATGGAATGAGAACCAGATACTAATAAATCAATTAGTTTTCAGTTTAAACCCTGTCTTACTGCGGAGCTCAGAGAAGAAAGGGGGTTGCTTAGCAGAGCAAATCGGATAATGCTATGGAACTTAGGATTGTTTTAAGGCCTTCAAGACTCTGCAGTACCTGATGACTCAGTTTTGACTTCCTTACCCTACTCCAAAGAGCCCAGAGAGCAAAAAGGAGAGAGAGAAACAGAGAGAGAGAAACACTAAAGCAGAAAGACCAACGTAGAAGAAAAGTTTATATTACTAATTTAAGAATGAGATTGGCATGACACAGGCCTACTTTTTTTTAAGCAAGCAAAAGTTTATTGAATAAAAAGAGACAAATAAAGGCTCTTAACTGCTGAGGCTGAGGATTGCTGGGAGTTCCCAGTCAGCCTGGGCTCCACAGCGAGTTCAGGACCAACTGGGACTAAAGAGTGAGTCCCTGGGTCAACAAGACAAACAAACAAAAAAACCTCAAAAAAAAAAAAAAACCTCTTGACCTAGAAGCCAAGAGGGGTGTGCTGTGAGTTTTAGAGACCAACCTAAGCTTTTCGGAATCTTGGTTTCTTCATTTGTAGACTGGGAATATTATACATATAAGATTGTTCCATGGATTGGTATGATCCACAGGCCGAGCTGTGACTGGTCTGAACACTTACATACAATGTTTGGAATTGTGTATGAAAGGTGGGGAATATAGTTTAGTGTCAGGAACATAGGTGCAGGAGGCTGAGGATTTAACCACAGTCTCTTGTGTTTGCCAGCTGTGTGATGGAAGGCATGCTTTCTGTAAAACTTTCAAGGCCTCAGTTTCCTTATGTCTAAAACAGAAGTGGTTAAACCTATAATACTAAGCTAATGTATAGCATAAGTCTAACCTGAAGAACTAAGTAAATGGCAGCTACTTGTATTACTTTGTGGCTTTATTTTGCTAAATATTCGGAATCTCCATGATTATTAATGGGATGTGATGAATGTTTATTAATATTAGAAGCAGAATAAATATTAATGGAATATTTATTCTGGTACTGATTATACATTAATTATCATTAAGCTGTGAAATACATGTGCTCATAATTACTTAGTGAAAAGTGAGTATGTGGACAAGAACACCGCAGTGGCTAAGCCTGAGTAATTGTTCGGTGACAAGGTTCAATGTAATGTGCTCCAGGGAGCTGACATGGAGCCCGCGGAGGTAGGCAGATCCCCTGTCCCCATGGAGCTAGGGAAACATTTCATGAAATAAACTGTAGCCATAAATAAGAGAAAAAGCTGGAGAGAGTCAGTGATCTGATTGAAGATAAACAAGACGTATTGTAACAGAGAATGAAAACATGGCTTACCAGAGAAGCCCATGCAGGGAGGCACTGAGATCACAGCAGAATTTCAGAGAATGGTGACAATTAGGTAAGTGCTCCTTAGGGTAGAGAAAAGATAGTCAGCAGATACATAAAAGTGGGAAGCAATGAGTTACGTTTATAAATGGGTGAATCTTGGCTTTAAAATGAAATCGTGTTCTAGGACTTACAGGCCATCCAGCTCAAAGTTGTATTTTTATAGATATTCAAGTGGGAATCAAAGTTGAAATGGTAAATTGAAGACAAATGAAAAAAATACTGCAATGTAGTGAGGGATTTATGGCTTTAAAAATAGGTGCCAGGGATTTCTGTTGTGTTTTGTTTTAAGCAAAAGAACGTCAAGATAAGTTTGTGTACTGAATAAACTATATGCACCAGGAACTGATAGACACTAGGGAAATGAGGACAAATGCGACCTGTACCCTATCTTCATCATTCTTACAGCGTAATAACAGAGACAGGCAGAGAGAGGAACCATAATTGCAATGTTAGAAGCCTGTACAGCTGTCAGTGCCTTCACTGGTATGAATAGCAGTGATTCCATTTGGAGAATGAGGGTTGTGGGCCAAGGGAGTTGACAAGATTGAAGAAATAAATGGTCTACACATTAGTGAAGCAAAGCAAAATAGGAGGCTGAGTGTAAGTAGACACCAGTGGGTTGGGCTGAGAAAACCACCAATAGCTGAATATTTCTAAAGCCCTGAAAGTGCTTCAATGTTTGTTTGTGGGCATATGTACCCATGTGCGGAGAGATGTAGAGCCCATCACACCTGTATGCTGGAGTGCCTCAGAAGAGGTAGAGAGTAGAGAGTTGTTGGGAATACACACTATGAAAATGAGTTTTGATGTATAAGATGAATTTGGAATTATAAAATGTAACTTCACAGGCATCATAGCATCTGGGTAGCTTGGTCAAGGTAATGGTTTTGAAGTTGAGCTGCCTACATAGAAAATATCAGCTTATCTTTTGTTAGTGTTATAGTCTAATCTATATAATGGGGGCAATAATCATACATACTTACACAAAGTATATATGAAGATTAATATTTTAAAAATACCTAAGAGCAATATCTGTTAAATTACAAATTAAATGACTCATTTTTTGAATATAGAATATATACTAAGTGATAGGATCCACAATTTGACTGTAGTTTAGTAAACAATTTTGATCTATAACCTTCTGCCCCAAAATATTGAAAAGGATTGGTCAGCAAAGACATATTAACTCTAGAAAGAGCAGGGATGATTGGCCTTCATTATTTTTTTAAGTTGGAAGAATCCCAGTAAAGGAATTATCAAAGTAGTCATAGAAAATAGATGTCTACCTCTCTACACGTTTATGTTCTTTTAATTCAAAATTAGAAAAGTCCTATAGAGAAAGCAAACCAAATAAATCAAATGGATGCTGTGGGACAGTATTCCTAGGGAAAATGAGTGGTATTCAATTGAGATCAGAAGGTGGGAGGGAGGTAGAAGTCATATTGCTACCACAAGTGTCTGTAGCATCGACCCCTCTGATGCTGATTGTGATTAGTGGCTCCAGAAGTATCAGTGATGAGTGAGAGCCTCTCAATTCCTGCTCAGTGACAGACATGTCAACACTGTGTGAACTCCTGGGCTCCTGTGGAGGGAAAGCGACTTCTGACAGTCATCAAATCGAAGAATAATAATGAGCCCCTTTGCTTGCCCAGCCCTCCCAATATTTGTGTTATCTAATCCTCTGAATAAAATTCCTGCCTACATTTAAAACCTCAAATGTTTTCTGTTTTTCTGATTGGACACTCTGGGTTGTGGAGTTCCAGTTTTTGTGTTTTTTTAATCCTGCTCTTTCAAACTGTAGCAACAATAAATGACCTGTTGAAAGACTGAGAAATTATTACACTGGAAATATCGCAGGTTTTTATGAAGTGATAGAATTGGAACCTACAAGATGTGGTCATAGGCATGGAGAGTGTTTAAATAATGTTTTTTCATAGTAAAAGTCACATTGCCATGAACCTCACTTAAAATATTCCATGTTGCTTCAAATACATCCCATCATTCTTGCCACTTTCTGGAGCAGTACTGGAAGTCTTCTTTTGTGAGTGTCTCCACAAAGTGCAATCAGCAATATACAGTGACTGCTTCTGGTGAGTGCAATCCACCAGAAAGTCCGGGTCATAAAATATCATGGCGCATCCTCATCTACCTTAATCACTGAATCTCCCAGAGCAAGTTCTGGCTGTCCCCTACAGTTAAAATGACTCTGGAAGATGAGTGTTGTGAATGGATTCAGGAAACAGATCAGGAAATGGACACACACAAGAGAGGACTTCCGCATCTGCTGTAGAAAATAGAGCAATAAAACAAATGTGTTCAAAGTGACATGAAAAATTCAGTGGGGTTAACGGCAGGGCATCTTATAGTATTTTCAAATTTTAAATATTTACTATGTCTTTCTGGCATAAGCCATAAATTGAATTCAATTTTCTCATGTCTTAGATATAAAGGAAGTCACCATAAAGGACTAGACACTCCTTATCTAAAGAGCATCAAACTACTTACGTCATAGTGTTTAATCTCAAACTCTGTATCACTAACCTTCATTTTTATTTAACTAGACAGTCCCTGACAGAATAGGTATAAAATCTTAATATGGTGGAAAAAGCATAATAATGAAACATTTTTAAATATTTTCTTAAAATTTCATGAAAAACTAGGAAATAAGAAAAAGACTGCTCTGTGTGTGATCGAAGAGGACGAAACAGCATTGCACTCTGCTTGCCTGATCATTATGGAGTTCATTTTGCATGCTGAAGCCCACACAGCTGCCTCAGCATCTGGAATGAGAGAGTGTACTGAGGCAATTAGGAATAATCGAGGTCATATAGGTAGGCTTGAATCCATGGGCCTGGATTTGGCTATGGAGGCTTTAAAGAGTTGATTAAGTTGAATTCTATGGGATGACGACTCTAATTCAATGTTGGATTGCACAGAAGGTTGTATTATGCATTAATCTTAAAGAAAGCCTATTGCAGTTTAAATCAGAATTCTGGCCATCAGATTAATTGTTAGGATGCATCAGTACCTGAGTTGTGTCTTGATAAGAAAGAAGAAAAATTCCAGGGATGCACATGCAGATAGAGGACAGAAAGCGACAGCATGGTGAGAAAGGACCATCTGAAGGCTCAGGGCAGGCTCCTCAGGAGAAGCTAAATGTGCCAATGCCATTTTCTTGGACCTCCTCTCTCTAGAACTGTGAGAAAATACATTTCTACTGACTAAGATACTTGGTCTTTCATAGTTTGTTCTGCCAAGCAAATAGAACACCCTTTAGCACTTGTCGATGGTGTAAGAAGCTATGAGTAAATTTAACAGTGGGTTTGACTGACTTGGAAACTTTAACCTCAGTTGACGCCCCTCAACTGAGTGATGACCATCATTCACTATGAGCACTTTCCTGCTACAATGTACAATGGTGGTACTAAGTTAGAGTCAGCTGTAATGCTTGTTAAAACACAGGCTACTGGGGTTTATGCCTAATATTTCTGATTCATTCAGTCTGGGTAGAGGGAGAGAATTTATATTATTATGACTTCTTAAGTAACCCCGAAGCTGCTACTCCAGGGGCTAAAATTTGAGAATCATCTATATCAGTACATGGATGTCCCTTCTGCTATGAACAAACTTCCATTCCTTTGTAGAAGCACCAGCCTTCTTTTAAAGCTTGACAGTGGGATTCACCTGAAGACCAGGACAGATGCTTGACAGATATCATGCTTGACATGAACCTCTACCTTTTGGTGAGGATAACAGGATCCCGGAGTAGCAGAGACCCAGTGGTAGTACTTAATACACCATATACAATGTGTGGTAGAGTTAGCACAACAGAAGCAAAAACAAAGGGAACCAGCCAACATGGTTGACCCACAAAAGTTTGGGCAGCAGCTAACTAATCTCAGTGAACTTGGCAGTACAAGAAATTGGCAACTTACTAAAATTATTTAGCTGATGTAAGTAACACAAAAATAAAACTACAGGTCTGGTGACCAGAATTGTGGCCTAAAATATAAGGGGCATTTTCTAGTCTCGATACCTAACATAATACAAATGACACTCTTTATTAAAGAGGAAATCAAGTTTTTTTTGCAATCCTGCCATGAAGGATAAATAAGTCTTCAAATCTTTCCTCAAGCAATTGAGGAAATGAAAAGAAATTCCAAGACTTTGGGAGGATTTCAAAACAATGGCTCTGATGAGACTTTAATCCCCGGGGACCTAAAATGACATGATGCATAGTTTCATAGTCCAAGTTGGGGCTTATGGAGGACTATAGTTACCAAGTTTAGTTCCAAGACCTTCTCAAAGTCAGCCCTGGGATTATGCCGACATAATCAGATCCTGAACGTGTAGCTGAAATAGACATAAGCAGCGGGTAAAATCCCCACACTGGCTCTCTGGCCTATGCAGTAAGATCTGTTATTACGAAGGGTCAGGATGAACCACTGAAAAGTCAATACCGACCAGAAGAGACAATCAAATATACCTCTGCATCTCTGACGGCATTTCAGAAAGTAATGCTACCTCAAAGATTTACAAGATGCAAGAACATGATTACCTATAACATCTCCACTTAATTTTCTTTTTGACTTGTGGAAAAGACCAGTGTGTCCTAGAGAATGACTGTATTATCATGCATCTAACCAGGTGATTCCTCCAATCACAGCTTCTGTTTGAGGTTGGCCCCTTATTTGGAACAAATCCTAGCATTTGGTACAGAATTGTTGAGCTGAAAATTGTTTTTCTTAAATTGTTTAGAAGAGGACATGAGAAGAATCTTAGGCTCACCTGGCAATGACAACAGTACCTATTTACCATGTTATCTTAGAAACGTCAGCTCTTGAGACTCTGACAAGATGTGGACCACAGGAATTTCAATTAATTTTTCCTTTGCAAAAATATCACATCAGTCCCCGACATCAGTAACTTCATGCTAGCTATACAAATTGCAGGAAATACTATAAATGACCAAGTAAAACACAAAAATTACAGTGTACAAGATCCATTTATGAAAAGTAAGAGTATTTCAGTAAAGTTTGTTCAAGCTTATATCAGCTAGTTATATCAGCTGGTCTGGAACTTGAAAACTAGAAGAATTTCACTCCTTTAAAACCTACAGCTAAAAAAGTATAATGCCTGGTGGACTTACTTAGATTGAAGAAACAACATATACTATTTATGTATAAATGATTTTTAAAATTTAATTACTAAATAGTTCTTCCATTTTGAGAGGTTCCTAGCATAAGAGAGAAATTCAGAGTAGATGTAGTTCAAGTTTCTTCCACTTGGTTCATGTGATATAATAGACAAACTGTTGTCCAAGCCATTTATGATTATTGATTATTGATTGACATCCAGATAGTGAAAACTCTCAGGATATTAAAAATAGCCACATGTCCACTTAAGACAATTCTCTTAGAAGAAGAATTTTTGTCTTGCCATTGGCCACAAGTAATGCATGAATCCTATATTTTTGGACAAGTGACAAAACTCAGTTTATCTAATCCAGTAACACATCGATGTCACCAAGTAGAAGGAGATATACAAGACTGAGATTGAGTAGATTTTCAAGGCACAGTTCAATTAAATGACTTTTGACTATTATGGTAACTCTATTGTTTAGTCTCTTTGAGCCTGACTCTATGACCATGTGTAGCAGAGACTGGCAATATTATTTTTTCCTAGAAAGGATTAGAAAATAAATATTGTAATCTCTGTGGGATGTAAAATCTTCTTTCAACCTCTCAGTTCTGCCCGTACAGTATTAAAAACCCACAGCCAATTGTTCACAAAAGTGGGCTGAAGGCTGGGCTTTTCTTTTTTCTTTTCTTTCCTTTCCTTTTTTTCAAGACAAGGTTTCACTCCACAGTCAAGGCTGGTTCTGAGCTCACTATGTAGTCCAGACTGGCCTTGAACTCATGGCAATCCTCCTGTCTCAGCCTCTCAATTGCCAGGATTGAAGCTATGCTCTACCACAGCAGGCTTACAGAAGGCTGGATTTGGCCCACTGTTCCGTTTTCTCAGAGAAGTTGCTTACAAGTAGTCAGTGAAAGGAGATAAATATTAAACTTGGTCTAAATAATTACTCTGCATAATATTCTGGTACCAATCAGTCAATATCTACTGCAACGTTATAGTTCTATTAAAAGAAATTCCTGAAAGATAGAGAAGTAAAGAATCCTTGCGAAGAGCAGAAGTCCAACCAGGATGTCTATTTGATACTGCATTATATTGAAGAGATGATGAATCTTCAGCATGTGTGTGCAGGTTTTATGTCTTTATACTAATTTATAGAGAGTGGCTAGCAGCTTGGTTATGTTGTCAGGACTTGGATGGAAAAATAATGGTAAATTTGAGTCAAAACACACAGGAAAGAAGGTCATGTAATATGAAGGTCATGTAAATATGAAGTCAGAGGCTGGAGTTTTGTCCAGAGATACCGAGTCTGGCAGAGTCCAAATCCTATAAGAGATATGCAGAGCAGAATTTTCCTCAAGAACCAATCCTACCAACACCTTGATTTCAGACTCTTGTCTTCAGAACACTGAGAGAACAACTTTCTATTGTTCTGGTTTGTGATTTGTTGTTGTTGTTGTTGTTGTTGCTGTTTACATCTACCTGAGGAAACTATTGTACAATACTGTCTACTGGCAAAATGGATTTGGTGTGAAGGGCTGAAGACAATACATGGTATTGAGGTTTGAACCTGGAGTGGCCCAAGGCCTCATGTACCTATAGATACTGTGTATGGTTGGGAGGTAGAATCTGGCTGGAAGTGGCAGGTGCTTTGGGTTTGACCTGCAGGGGCAAGTGCTGGTCCTGTCCTTCCTCCAAGACTTATCTCTGTTCCACCATGCTGTGAGGATCTCTGTCTCCAGAGCATTGGATCCAGCTGGCTCTGACCCCCGACCAGCTCCAGCCTCACCGTGTGCTTCCACCAATCCCAGCTCTCCACCTGTGAATGGACTGTGACCTTCTGGAACTAAAATAAAGCTAAAATAAGTCTTTCCTCCCTTAAGCTGTAGATATTGGGCATTGAGTCACAGTGATAAAAAAGTAGCTAAGACACATGAGCTCAACCACCAAGGCCAATCTGGTTACCACCTAGGCAGTGTTGTCAACTGCCAACAAAGATGCCAACGTTGGGGCTCAAATCAGCTGTTCAGCTGTACAAGCCAGCCACTCAGAAGCAGATTCATTACATTAGGTTTCTTCTCTCATGGACTAGGTAGTGCTTTATCCCAATTGATCATATTCTCAGTTGCAGTATAAATATACCATCCATGCTAGACACTGGCCCATGTATGGACTCATGCTATGTCTTGTTTACGGTATCAATATTATATACACTTCAAGATTCTGTTCTTGGCCGAATGACTAATTTTATAACAAAAAAGAAACTTGACAGTGGCTTAAAATCATATAACTCACTATACCTCGATTTTCACATTGTGATTCCCCTTATCAGATCTAGGGCCTATTAACAGATTGATTGTGCTATTATGTGGCAGGCAAAATCTTGTGAGACTGTCTCGTTGTCCTCCAAAATCTTCAATGTGTTCAGAAACATACTGCTGTTTCTTCTGTGACTGTGTTTTATACATGGACTTCACGAAAAAGAATTGAGGAACAGAATAGAAAAGTTAAATTAACTGATACTCCATGAGGAGTAGCCTCTATTGGAAAAGGCCAAATTTGATTTCATCAGATTTGCTTCCAAGAAATTTCACAGGGACTTGACCTTTAAAAAGAAGAGTAAGGTTATTTATTTATTTATTTATTTATTTATTTGCAGAGGTGGGTAGCTAAGGTAATTTAAAGAAATTGCTTTAAAAGTATTAATATAATACAGACCTGGAGTATTTGTCTGCACAGCAGGCGTGGATCCTCAGTTATATGAATGAATGCAGTGTTATTTCAATATCAATAATTAATCAATTCCAATATGGACAATTAATTAAAAGTAATAGGTTGCACGGATTTGGTCAAGTGCTGAGCATTTGATAAAATGGTACATTAGAGATCATGCATGCAATATTGGCTTGTCAGTGTCCGCCCCCTCCCTTTGATAGCACTATTCTTTTCAGAGTTAAATTTTAATTGTGACTAGTTTTCTATTTTCTTCCCCTGATATTTTTATTAGTAGTCACATTGTTGTTGTAGTATTAGAATTTGGGAACATTTATTACCTGGTTTTATTTTTAATTTTTATTACATACTCTATCCTCATTGCTACAAGGATAGCTGCTTCCATTAAGACAATGATAGCTCAGACAGGGAATGAGGAAGTACATGTATTACCAGCCATAAATATCACTTTCAAAAGTCATCGTGTTACATTAAATATCAAAGTGTTTCTAATCACACCTATATATCTTAGGAATACAACCAGACTGCAATCCAAAAATAATGATGTCTGTAATATGCCTAGAATTGCAGCATAATAAAACGTTCAATTTGTATACTTGCAGAACCTAAGTGTTCTGGTATTCTATAATAGAATTTCAGGCCAAAGAACAATGCAATGTTTTAAATGAGGCTTTTAAGATGAATGCATGGCGCGCTGTCTTGTGTAGCGATACTGCAATTAACAAGTACCTTAGACAAAAGAACTGCTATTAAGAATTGCGCAATTGAGAAAAAAAATCAATCTTGCTAAGTAGAGCTGCCGAAGATTCTGCTCTCTACAGAAATGTCCCTACATGTCCACATCAGTACATCAGGGACCAGTGGAAAGTGTGTAGAGGATCTTTCTTTAAAATCTACTATAACATTTGCATTCAAAAATTATTCTGTATGATTTCCTACATTTTTCTCTAAATCTCAGAATATTATTCCCAGTATTTGAAGTGCCTCTTGATTTGTGCCCCTACCTACCAAGAAAGAACGATCTGTGTCTGGTCACCTTCTCTTGGCTGTTGGCTGCCTGCCATAACTAAATCTTGGTCATCATATACTGAAACTTTATTTAAGTAATATATTACGTAATGTAGATTTCTTCAGTTAAATAGTTACCTTTTAGCAACAGACCTTTTCTTTTTAAAAATTAAAATTCTAGCTTGTTTCTTGTTTCACAGGAACTCTACGTAACAAAGGCAGCTGCTTTCCTCCCTGCTCTGCACATGTCATGATTTACAGTCTAACAGAGAAGACCAACATTGAAGCTTGGACTCAATGCAGGAAGCAGAACTAGAGATCAGCACTCGATTTTACAGAAACACAGAAGAAGACAGAGCTAACAGTCCCCCTGAAAGGACGAGGGCTCACCTCACACATGAGTGACATTTCAATAAGATATTGGAAGGTAAATGAAAACTAGCCAGACAGAAAGAGGGAGGAGACCCCCATTGAGTAGAAACAGAAGCTGTAATAACAAGAAGTCTTATAAATCAAGTCATATTTGAAGACCTACTGGTCATTTAAGATAGACAGTAGGTGTACTAAATACATGGTCATACATGAGGCTATGGAATGTTTTTTAAATGATGGTTTCAGAAATATTTCCTTCAGAAATTTTTAGACTTCTGTGCTCAGCGGTGCAGATCTGTAATCCCAACACTTTGGGAGGCTAAGGCGGGAGAGTCGCAAATTGGAAACCTGCCTGGGTATCTCAGCAAGTTAGTGAGACTCAGCAATTTAGCAAATAAATAATAATAAAAAAAGGCTGGAGATGGAACTCAGAGGAAAGGTTGTATATACAATTCCCAGTACTGAAAAAAATATATAATTCCTAGACTAATGGGTAAAATTTCAGACTGGTAGTCTTTGAGACCTAGTCCATAGAGTGAAGATATAAAATATGCATTTTTATAAGCATCCAAGGGAAATCTAATGTACTTCCAAGTTTGATACTTAAGGCTGTAGAAATTGGCAAGTTTGAGTGATTTACTGAATTATGAAGAATTAAACTCTATAAGTATTTGAAAAGAAGTGAATCTGGAACTAAATTAATCCCATTTTCCATAGACTGACCATTGGCTACAGTGTAGGTGACACGAGGAAGGAAACAGAACATGTCACTAATAATGGCGAATTGAGAAGTGACTGCCACCACCCAGGCAGGAAACATTGTTACTGAGAGTTTAAAGTCAGGAGAGAAAGTGGTGGAAGGTATTTTTCCCCATTGTATTGATATGTATGATGACACCAATATGAAAGGCCAGCTGGACCAGGAACTTGACCCCCTTGGGCCATGACCACAGGAGCACCTGAGATCAAGTAGACTGGACTCATAGCAACCCTTCCCTAAGCTGCTTTGAAAGACTGACACACCCTGGGCTCTTGCATCAAAGCAAATTCTTTTAGAAGAGCTTTTTACCCTTTCACACTCACACCCTTGAGCTCAGAAAAGGTAAGCTCTGTGAATTTCTGAGATGTCTTAAAACCATCTTTTCTGTTGTTTTGATGGTAAGTACTTAGTGACTGGTCAACGGGAACCAAGAGGGGGAGTGCAGATTGAAGACATGGACTTTTGCAAAGGCAAAAGACACTTTATTATTTACAGCCTTCCTTTTAAACCCTCCTTGTTTTCCAGCTTGTTAACCTGTTTATCAGAGCCAACGAAGAGCAGTCCCGTGTTTCAACACCTGACTTAAATTTCAGCCCGTAAATAAGCGAAACAACACCTGACTTAAATTTCAAACAATGAACACTTCTTCCTGGGAAGGAACTCAGCCAAGGTCAGCAATGCTGAGGCTCTCTGGCCCTGAGGGCCCCAACAACTTAGTGTTCTTTAAATCTAATATTTCTTTTTTTAATAGCCATGCTCTCCTTGTCCCAAACTTTGGAGATATTTTCTTTTAATGAAACTGTAAACTTTTAAAATTGTTCATCTCTTTATTCTCACTGTACATCTGGATAAAAGCAGCTAGCAGTACTCCTGCCATAGCCTGAACACTGGGCTGCCTTGAAATTTCCTTCAGCAGACTATTAATTGCTAAACTAATGTTTCTTTCAAAGAAAATTAATACTTAACAGAAGAAATTAGGATATTTGACTATGACAAATTTTGAAACCAGTACCCTCAGTATCAAATTCAGAAAGGTTTAATCCTATCACTTTTGTCAAAAGGAGCTACTCAAAGGTTATATCTGTGTGATAACTGGGTTGGGCCAGGGATAGAGGAAAACAGTAGCATAAATTTGCCAATAACTCTCTTATTTATTCATCATTTTAGCAAATGATCATGAAACTACTTATGTAGCAGGCACTGGTTTAAAAGCTGAAAAATCTGTGTACAAGCGAAACTTTGACTTTAATAATGGAAGATTTACTTAACAAATTAATGATGAGTGTGGTAAGTTATGAGAAGGAAATACAGTGGAATATTTGTTATTAACATGTTTAACCTAAGCTGAGAATCAGGGCTCTTTATAGTGAGAAAAAGGTATATATAACATCTGTTCTACCATTGTTTGCATTTGCATTTAAAGATTATAATCTTGACTCTTTCTCTGTAGCAAGGGAAGGCAAGAGAACAAAAATTGGGCTAGAAACCTAGAAAACAGCATTAATTTTACTAAGTGTATCAGTGAGGGTTCTCAATTACACACAATAGAAACCAAGTCTAGTTGACTAAAGCATAAAATGAACTTGTTGAAAAGTTTTTGGGTTTCCCACAAAATCATCAGGAAGCCTGAACAAACAGGTGCATAAAGTAAGCTAAAACAAAGCAGCTTGACATCTAAAACCACAACAAAACCATGCTGCAAAACTAAAGACAGCCCTGGTGCCCTGTTGTCTCTGCCAATGAATTTCAGGTTTGGTGACAGACACTACCTCAATGCCCCGTACCACAGCCCTGAGACTGCCCAGGATACTTGCCACCACTGCTATGTCTACTTGGTGACTCAGCATGGACTTTACACTTCCCGATTCTTGATGACCACATTCTATAATTTAAAATATCCCACTTACTCTGTGGATGAACACGAACTCTGATGTCGTCTGTTATTCTTGCCGCTGGCACTCACACCTTTGAATAATCTCGCAGCTGGGCAGAAACTGGAGGTGAAAGTGAGAGAATACATAAGGGATGATCACAACAAATGGTGGATTTTTACATTAAAAAACCATTATACAAAAGACATTACTACTCTTAGAAAAGATCGTGAGAGAGCAACTGTTTACTCCTACAGTTTCTATAAGAGCAGCTAGGAGAATGCCGGTAAAGACTGAGTATTGAGTTTCTATACAATGGGACCAAGGTCAGCACAATAGTTATCTGAAACTTTTGTCTATATACACAATCATCATTTACAATGAGGTTTTATACCCTGTTAAATCCTTTATAATTTGAAAATATGTATGTCAAAAATACACACAATACACTTAACCTATCATCATCAAAGCTTAGATTGGACTACATTAAAAGTGGTTAGAACATGTATAGTTGAAAAATTTACCTAACACAAAGCTTGTCCAAAACAAAGAACTAAGTATCTCATGTAATTTATTGAGTACCTGTATCCAAGGATCCCTGCCAACGCTGTACACAGTAGACTGCCAGCTGCTTCCCCTCGTTGGCTACGTGGCTTGTTAGGAGCTTCAGATCACTCTCCTTGCTGAGCCTCAAAAGAGAGTATCATACTGCACATCAAAGGAGAGAAAATATCAAAATTCAAAGTGATGCTTTTATTGAATACATATTGCTTTTGTACCATTATTAAATAAAAATAACGTGGTGATTGAACCATCTTTAGTCAGGGATCATCTAGTTTTTTTCACAGTGGAATCCCTATAGACAATAATAAAACAACAAATAGTAAGCCAGGCCAGGAAAGAGCTTGTCATGATGTAAGTATACCTGTGTGTGTGTGTGTGTGTGTGTGTGTGTGGTGGTGGTGGTGGTGGTGGTGAAAAAGGAATATACAGAACCCTATCAGGAACCTAGATAAAAGACATAATAAAGATGATGTGAAAGAAAAATAAGAGGTAGATTTTATACACGACAACATATTTCCAATCCAATAAAAGTTATAGCATTAAATTTCTAACAACTTGGCAGATGCTCTGTCTTTGATATTTTGGGTCTTATCTCATTCACACCTATTACTAATCCTGTGACCCATCCGCACAGGTCTAAACTTCTTACATATGCCCCAGGTATTCCTATCTTTTTAGTGAATTTTATATTTTCTCTATATTTTCATGGTGTTTTTCCCCACTATTTTTATTTATATACATATGTAATACATAGTGTTTACAATGAATTTGGGTATATCATGCACATATGTATCATATCAACTTTACAACCCCTTCCCATTTTTGACCCTTCCACCCCCTCTCAAGCCCTTCCCCCAACTCTGGCTATCACTTCATGTGGTTCTAGAGAATGTCTGTGTTCTGGGGTTTTCAAGTCACCACTCTTAACTCAGCTTCCTATTCCTCGAATGGGTTGCAATAGTCAAATCTTGATGCCTCTTCTCTGAGTCCAACCAATCCCTTTATTGGGATATTTACCAAAAGTTATTGTTCTATATTTTGCTATATCTTTGTTGCTATTCTTAAATCTGGCCTTACCCACCAGTTCAAATTAGAAAATAACTACAAGTATGTAGTTCAAAAGACTAATAAATATGGGAAAGCCAAAAAGAAAGTTAAATTTCAAATGCCACAGCTGAATACTGGAAGGTACATGTTTGTACATTCACAGGGTTATCTTTACATCAATCAGTTTCCTTAGGATAAATTTTCATCAGTGACCTAATAAATGAATTGCTACAATAAAACAAAGTTAAAACTATATCACATTGCTACATTAAATGATCTTAAATCTATACCACATAAATATACATAAAATATCAGAATTTTTAAACTTTCATAACTTATTTATTCATATTTTACTGATTACTAACATTCTGCTAGATTTGGTTTTTAATTTTATCTGTCTATCCATCCATATATTCGTGCATTTGTATTCTTAAGAGATTCCCCATGTTGCATTATTAATTTGTAATTATTCTATTCTGCACAATACTATACTGTTACTAATAATAATGTTGTGGGGAAATTTCACAGATTTTATAGTACTGGTACTGTTTTAAAAGTATATCAATCAGATGATTAATTACCAATCTATTTTTTATTACATTTTTCTCTTTAGATGTTACCTATCTTCCAAGCTGTTTTGGTGCAGCTTATGTTTCTGCCTCTCAAAGAGGATAAACTCACATTCAACATCAAAAAAGTGAATTGCTTCATTCAACAAGCTTAAAACTTTATCAATTTGCTATATTAAATGGACTTAAATCTGTATCACATAAGTATGCTACAGTTAAAGCAATAAATAGCTATGCTCAGTTATTTCAGATTTTTTTGACTTTCATACATTGATTACACATATTTCGTTAATAACTAACATTTTGCCCTATTTGGTTTTTCCTTTTACCTATCAATTCATCCTTAATTTCATGCATAGCCTTACTTTGTTCTGAGCTCATTCTCCTGTAGCTGTTGTCGCTTTTCCTCTGGGGTCATTGGTGTCGCTGGCCTCCCTTTCACTTTCTAAGTTTCCTTTAAGTATTCTCTGTAATACTGGCTCAGTGGCTGCAAATTCCTTTAAGCTGTCTACATCGTGAAAAATTTTAACTTCTCCCTTTAAATTAAAAGACAATTTTGCTGTATATAGCAGTCTTGGTTGGCATTTATGTTCTTTTAGTCCTTGGGTGACATTGCTCCAAGATCTCCTGGCTTTTATAGAAGTCTGGAGAAGTCTGCAGTTATCCTGATGGGCTTATCTTTGTAGCTCACCTTTTGTTTTTCTCTTACCAC